>JAKJHU010000558.1:0-148647 GCA_022316685.1 Progne subis subis
AGACGCTCCAAGGGAAGCGTCCAGAGCCACAGCCAGACAGCAAAACTGAGCGGGCACTGAGCACCCCCGCCTGGGCTGATGTGCATTGCTGTGCACACAGCTCGGGAAGGTCCCCCTGGCCACCTCCACAGTGCCACAGGCAAGTGGCACATAGACCTACAGAGCTTTGCCCAGAGCCAACAGGAAAAGTTCAAAAAAGAACACAAACAAAGAACCCAACAGGAGCCTGCACTCCATGATCCTGCTGCCACTTATTACAATCTGTTCATACAATCAGGGGTCGTAATGGTTTGTTTTACTGATCTCAGAATGTAAAACCAAGCACAGAGGGGATTTCAGTATGAATCAAAACAAATGCCGTTTTTATTGATTGCCCATAGCAAATGTGATAGAGGGATTAGAGTGAGAGAAAGAGATAGAAAAAGAGAGAGAGGAAAATGGGATATAGCTACCAAACGTGGAGATGAAATCCTGGTGTTCTGTTGATGAGTGTGCCTTTCATGTTGGGGAGAGTCCTCTCAAAATCTCTGGTTTACTCAGGGGTTTTTATTGTAGTCCTCCATTGCGGGGGAACAAGTAATGCAAATAAGTCTATTGAAGCCACCGAGCAGGAACAGTTAGTCCATGTTCTCAGCAGTAAGCGAGAGCCATTGCCTTCTTGGTCCAACGACCACACGTGCAGGCAAACATCTCGCTTTGTTGAGTCAGCCCCAGTCCCCCATATTGGGGTTGTAGGGGTCTCATGTCTCAGTCCTTGAGAGGGGCTTTGATCTCCATCTGTCACGGTGGTTGTGAAGCAGATGAGGATTTCTGTGGTGACCACCAAAGTTACCCCAGAAAGTCCACTTAGCCGAGAGGTGGGGAAATTCATAGGCTATTGTCATGAAGCAGGGACCATGCGCAAGTGCAATCTTCAGGTACAGAAACTGCCATTACACTGCTCAAAGCCAGTGTACCGTGGCGTGTGACACAGGAAAATGCACCTGCAGACGATTGGCAAGCATCCACCTTGAGCAGGCCAGAACTGCAGTGGGGTCCTCAGGGTCCTTGTGATGATCATGAGGCAAATGAGGGGAACTTCAGACCAACTCTACATCAAGTTGGAGGTGCTCAGTGGCTGGTCAGTTTGATGACTGTGTGTGGCTCTGGATGCTTCCCTTGGAGCATCTCCAATACATGGAATGTTAGAGCTGCCCCCAGCCATGGTGCCACAGAGAGGGAAAACTTGGAGCTGCCAGCACAGTGATGTCCCAGAGAGGGGAATGTTGGGGCTATGCACCTCCTGCCTGGTCCCAAGAGCTCTGGCAGCACCTGGAGGAGACACTAAGGCTGAGCTGGGAGGGAGGCAGCGGGATCATGGAGTGCAGGCCCTGGCCCTGCACAGACAGCCCAAGAGTGGCAGCCTGGGCATTCCCGGGAGTGGTGTCCAAAGGCTTCTGGAGCTGTGGCTGCCTCAGAGCTGTGAACATTGCAGTGGCCACAGAGCTCTGGGGAAAGGTCCTGGCCATGGCTTGGGGCTTGGCCAGGTGGCCCAGGGAGCAAATCAACTTGCAGCTGCTGCCCCAGAGCAGGGAAGAGCAGGAATTGCTGTCTGGGAGAGACTCTGGGCAAAGGCCTGCAGCGCCAGGACACAGGCAGTGTCTTGATGCTGCTTGGAGGCAAGGTGAGCTGGGATGTGGGGATGGACTTGTTCCCTGGGAGGGCGGTGGGGCCCTGGCAAGCTCCAATGTGATGTGAGGATTAAAGTCTGAAGGGTTTAGTGACAGCTGGGAGAGGTAGGGATGATGAAATAAGGGGCAGTGAAATGGACCAACACTTGCCAATTTTTCTCCAATTCAAATGCTGTAATCTGGCTAGAAATAGAAATAAAGGAAGGGAAAATATCTTGAAGAAATGCAAGCTTAAATTGAAAAATCAAAATATTTGAAAGCATGTGAAAATCAAAAAAGTTAATGGGCTGACAAGAAGTGCAGGGAGAGGGATAGAAGCTTGCCCAATTAATCTTCATTGAAATTGCAAGTTTATATTTCCTTTCCTGAAAGGAAGTATTTTCTCTGGAATATTTAAAATAGGAAAGGAAAGGAGATATGATAAGAAACAGTGTGAATGAAAACTGACGAAATTTGGAACCAAAAGGAGTGAGGCCACATGGACTGAGATGAAATGAGGGGCAGTGAAAAGGACCAACACTTTGACAAATGTACACCAAATCAAATGCTGCAATCCGTCAAGAAATGGAAAAAAAGGAAGGAGAGGAAAACATATAGAAGATATTCAAACTTAAATTGAAAAAGGGAATATTTTGAAAGCATGTAAAAAGAAAAAGTGAATGGGATGACAAGAAGTACAGGGAAAGGAAGAGAAGCTTGCCCAATTAATCTTCATTGAAATCTTGAAAACAGGGAACAGCGTCTAATAAATGCTCAAGAAATGAGATATGCTGCAAAGCAGTGCAAATGAAAACTATGGGAAAATTTGGAACTGGAACAATTGAAACCGAATAATCTGAGATTAAATGAGAGGCACTGAGAAAAACCAACACTTGTCAAAAGTACTCCAATTCAAATGCTGAAATCAGGCAAGAAAGGAAAATAAAAGAAAGGAAGAAAAGAAAATTATAAAAAAGCAAGCTTAAAAGGAAAAAGGGAAAATTCACACAGAACGTGAAAAGTAAAAAGTGGGTGGGATGACAAGAAGTGCAGGGAAAGGGACGGAAGCTTGCCCAATTAATCTTCATTGAAATGGCAAGATTTCATTCGGTATCCGAGAGGAAAGTCGTCCCTTCATGAAAGGGAATGAAATCTTTAATACAGAGAACAAAGTCAAACAAACACTCAGGAAATGATATATAATGAAACTGCAAATGAAAACTAACAAGAAAATCTGGGATCGGAGAGATTGTGACCAAATTGACTGAGATAAAATGAGGGGCACTGAAAAGGACCAACACTTGTCAATGTTACTCCAAATCATATTCTGACATCAGGCAAGAAATTGAAATAATGGAAAGAGAAGATTAGAAATTGAAGAAATGCAAGGTTAACATGAAAAAAAAAATTTTTTTGAAAGCACATGTGAAGCCAAAATCCAATGGGATGACAAGAAGTGCAAGGAAAAGGACAAAAGCTTCCCAAGTAACACTCATTGAAATTTTGAAAACAGAGAACAAGTTGAGCAATCACTCAGGAATAGAAATATGACTGGAAACAGTGTAAATTTAAAAAAAAAAAAAAAAAAAAAAAAAAAAAAAAAAAAAGGAGAAAACTGGGAATGGGAGTGATTTAGACCATATGGACTGAGATGAAATGAAGGGCACTGAAAAGGACCAACACTTGCCAAAAGTACTCCAATTCAAAAGCTGCAACCAGGTGAGAAGTGGAAATAAAGGAAGGATGGAGAGAAAATGAAATTGAAGAAATGCAAGCTTAAAATGAAAAAGGGAAAATTTGAAAGCCCGTGAAAAGCAAAAAGTGAATGGGAAGACAAGATGTGCAGGGAAAGGGACGGAAGCTTGCCCAATTAATCTTCATTGACATCGCAAGATTTCATTCCCTTTCCCAAAGCAAGGTCTACCTTTCAGGAAAGAAGAATGAAATCTTGAATACAGAGAACAAAGTCTAACAAATGATGAGGAAAGGAGATATGATGCGAAACAGTGCGAATGAAAACAACCAAAATAATTTGGAACAGGAGTGATTGTGACCAAATGGACTGAGATGGAATGAGGGGCACTGAAAAGGACCAACATTTGTCAAAAAAATCCAATTCAACTGTTGACACCTGGTACCAAATGTAAATAAAAGAAGGAGAGGAAAAGAAATTGAAGAAATGCAAGCTTAAAATGAAAAAACTTGAAAGAACATGAAAAGCAAAAAGTGAATGGGATGACAAGAAGTGCAGGGAAAGGGAGTGAAGCTTGTCCGTTTAATTGTCATTGAAATCTTGAAAACAGGGAACAAAGTCTAACAAACGCTCAGGAAAGGAGATATGATGAGAAACAATGCAAATGAAAACAACCAAGATAATTTGGAATCAGTGTGATTGAGACCAAATGGACTGAGCTGAAATGAGGGGCACTGAAAAGGACCAGCACTTGCCAAACATACGCCAATTCAAATGCTGCAATCAGGCAAGAAAATGAAACAGAAGAAGGAGAGGTAAAGAAATTAAAGAAATGCAAGCTTAAAATGAAAATAGGAAAATGTTGAAAGCACGTGAAAAACAAAAAGTGAACAGGATGATAGGAAGTGCAGAGCAAGCAACTGAAAAAATTTAACAAACGCTCAGGTAAGGAGATATGGTGTGAAACAATGCGAATAAATGCAAAAGGAAAAATTTGGAACCGGAGTGATTGTGACCAAATGGACTGAGCTGAAATGAAAGGCACTGAAAAGGACCAACACCTCGCCAAATGTACACCAATTCAAATGCTGCAATCCATCAAGAAATGAAAATAAAAGAAGGATGTTGCGGTTCCTTAAGCGTGGTCTCCACGCTCGCCCGGGCTAGCTCAGGCACCGTGGTGTGGAAAGGTACGGACAGCTGGCCGTGCCAGCTAACCCGATCCTGTGGGGCCTTGCATCCCACACGACCTTGGCAGCAGGCACAGGTGGTGCAGGCAACGACGGTGGAGATAGAAATGCGGACTCTGCTGAACGGGTCACAAGATTTAATTGGAGCCCCGGCGTGGGACCTCCTGACCTCCAGGTAACTGCCTAGGCAGAGACCCCCAGGCTGCTTGCCAGCAGCTTTTATCTGGGGGTGGAACCAGGAGAAGAGGCAGTGGGTGAGCAAATCAGAGATCACTGGGGAGGGGTCACACGCATGAATGGTATTTTCATAAACCATACACGAATGATGAGGAGGGACCCCTCTGGTTCTGACCTATCACTCGATGCCCTTGGAAGAACTTTCTAGCTCCAGGGGAAGGCCCCAAGATGACAGGCAGACCCCAGAGGAGGGGAGAGAGGGGGATTGACATATAACGGTTGGAGGGGAGAAGAGCAGGGAAAGATCATTAGGGGGAACAAACCGGGGTACATAGAACGAACCATAAATTAATAGCACATACAATAAAACCAAAACCAAATCCCACACCACTACAGAGCTCCCCACCAGCTCTTTTAAGGTTGTCCCGAGCTTAGACCAGACTCCCTTGGAGAAGGAGTTCCAATTACGATAATGCATAAGAAAAAGAAGCTAGCAAAAGGAGGCATTCATAAAAGCTCCCATTGGAGTGATGGCTAAAGGTAAAGGTGCCTGTAAAACATCTTGTGCACAAGAACTGTGTGGGAAAATGGACTGTGTAAGTACCACGGGGTTGAGCAGGCAGGCAGCTGTATGTTTGTGTGTGTGCAGAATATCTAAAATGGGGGCTGGTAGCCCAGACCCCAGAAGCAAGTGCAAACCTCCCAGTACCGCGTTTTCAGCTCTCTGTGAGGAGACCAGCTGGGAAAGGAGGGAAGTGAAAAGAGAGAATGAGTGAGGATCCCTGGGAGGGACTGGCAGGGAGGGTCCCAGCCCAAGAACCCAGGGGAAGGTCCTCGAGGAGAAGGGAGCGATCTGATCACTGGGCGAGGTGAATAAGGAGGGGAGCAATTGAGTCAAGTTCAATTTTCTTTGATAAGAAAATAGTTGGTAACTTTAGTATAAGAGACTAAGAGAGATTGCAAGGGGAAGTGGCTAGAAGGATATAGTCAGGGAAGACAGATTGGGAGAAAGATTGAATTAGGCATGAGGTAAACTCTTGGTAAAAGACAAGATAGTGCAACAGAATAATAAGTGAGAGGATTTGAACCATGAAGTGAGTGAGGGAGACCAAGATTCTCCTGGTACCGTCAGTTTCTTGATTTGTTGCCACCAAAAATGAGTCCAAGGAAAATTAACTCCTTAGAACCAGGGGCTGTGAATTATGAAGGAAATTGACAAGAGCCTGGTATACCTGGGAACTGTGAGGGGGGTTCTCAGAAGGGGAGCATCCCTCAGGACAGTCCACTGGGGATGATGTTACGATACTGGGATGCATGGGAATCCTGAAGAGGAAAAAGTAAGCAGAAAATGATTAATTATTGTATGTTTGAATGGACAAAGGAAATGATCCAGAAAGATAATTTATATTGGCCAAAGTGCAGATCCTTTGAAGGTTGGATTGCCAGGTTTTGAATTTGTATGTGAATTCAAACAAACCTTTCAATCAGGAAGAAAGCGAATATGCTGGCCTGTGGCTTCCCATGGAAAAGGTCAATTTGTCACTCAAAGGCAAGGAATCAAGGATTTTCCAATCTATCCTTTACAAATTAGAGGGCAAGCAGCCAAAAAGACAGACACGAGCCCTAGGATCCGTTAGATCACCTCCCAGCCCCTTATAGGCAACCTAATCAGCCCGTTCAACCCCAAGCCCCAAGGGTCCTCCTGTAAATGCAAACACACCCCCTATTCAGGAGGAGCCAGTAGCACATAGAACTAGAGGTGTGGGGACAGGGGAGAAGTGATGATGGGGATGGGGAAGCAAAAATGGAAGATGGACTATACCCACTTAGAAAAGTTCCAATGGCAAACCCAGAACAGAGACCTGTTGGTGATGTGAGTGTTCCCCTGAACACAGGGGATGTCAGGGAGTTTAAGAAGGAGCTGGGCAGGCTGCTAGAGGATCCTCTTGGAGTGACAGAGAGATTAGATCAGTTCTTGGGGCAAAATATATACACCTGGGTGGAACTGCAGTCTATCTTAGGAATCTTGTTTATCATGGAAGAAAGAGAAAAGATTAGACATTCAGGGATAAGGGTTTGGGATAGAGAATGTCAGGGGCCAGACCAGGGGAATCAGAAATGGCCTATGCAAGATCCAGGCTGGAATAATCAGAATGAAAGACACAGGCAGAATATGAGAGATCTCTGGTGGATGATTATCCGAGGAATCTGGGAAGCAGTGCCCAAGAGGCAGAATATAGGGTGTCCTAGGGTAACTTTATGATGCTTGTATCCCCAATCGTCTGTTCTGTTTGTGCTGTATATTGAGTCCTGTGCCTTTAAGGACTGGTTCTACGAGCAAGGAGAAGCGCGGAGTTTGTTTTGAGAAAACTGCCTGACTCCTCCACATTCTTCTCCGGACGGTGTTCGGCGGAGGTTTGGAGAGACTGCAGGACAGAGATCTTTTTGCTTTTAGTTAATTTCAGCTAGCTAGGGCAGAGAAGTTCCCTGGACTGGTTTTTTTTTCTTCCTTTTTTTCTTAGAACTGTTTAAACCTGCTCTGGACTGAAAACCCAGGGGAGCCCTGGGGGCTGCACCTGCGTCCCACCGGGGCCTGGAGCTCGGCATTTTCCAGCAGCGCCGGAGGGACTGGGACTGAGGAGAGACTGAGAGAGAGCCGAGCTCCACCCACGGCAAGGACTTTCTCAATTTGCCATCTCACTCCAGAACGAGAAGTTTTATTGTTTCATATTATTCATTCTTTATACTTGTATGCACTTTATTTGTTTAGTAAAATAGTTTTTTCCACTTTTCTCCACAAAGGTTTTTTTTTTTTTTTTCCAGACTGGTTAGAGGGAGGGGCCACTTGGGTTTGACTTCCTAGAGGGATCCTATACAGGGGTTTTCCCCCAAATTTGTTTCCAAACCAGGACATACACTTAATTGGCGCCCAACGTGGGGCAAAACAGAGTAGAAAAAACTTGTATTAATTACTATTAACTGCATTTTTTTTTGTTGTCCTTTGGGTAGGGATTAAACAGACAGTGGCCATGTTGCTTCTTAAAGTCTTAACGTCTCTTAGAATAGAGTCTTTTCTGCATTTCTGTTTCCTAAGCTTTTTTGAAGTCTTAATACCTTTCTAGTCCCTAAGTTTGTTTTCCTACCCAGAAATAGCTCCAATATTGTCCTTAACATACAGCTTTTACACTAGATATGCACAAATTAGAATAGTTATTTTGCTAGGTTCAGTGATTATAGTTTACAAGAAGCTTGTAAAGATACTAGAGTTTGTTCTGGGTATGTTCAGTTTATGGTTTTTTCGTCCTACCCTGCGTCCTAGTTCCAGCAGCATGTTTTAAAGATTTATCAATAACTGCGCCCAGTTTGTTAGAGGAGGAGTAGGAGATGAGGCTCTTCAGCCTCTTTTTTTCCTTCTTCTCTTTTAAGTCAGTTACATCACTTTTGGAGAATGTTCAGTCTCCTGAATGTTAAAGACCCCACCTCCCTGGTATTTCACCTGGTGACTTTCCTCTATATGGCTTATAGCTTTTCTAGAATGAGTCACACACTGCTAAACACTGTAGGGCAGCAGATAGAGGCAAGGGAGCAGGGAGATAAATCAGTCACTCAGGCTGCAGCCAAACCCCACAGCTATTCAGGCTGCAGCTAAACCAGACAGTAAAGCTAAGACACCGGCAGTTGCTGCAGTAAAGAAGGAAAAAAAGCACACAGACAAAACCGATCAACCAGTAGATGATGATTCAAGTAAAAGATCCTCAGTGCCTCCTGACACCCAGTCAGGAGTCAAACCAACTGACACACAATCAGAAGCTGAAGCAACTGATACAGAATCAGAAGCCCAACCAACTGGTACAAGATCGGGAGTCCAACCAACTAGCACACGATCAGAAGCCCAACCAGCTGCTACAAGATCAGGAGCCCAACCAGCTGCTGCAACATCAAGAGCCCAACCAACTGCTACAAGATCAGGAGCCTGACCAACTGCTACAAGATCAGGAGATACTATTGAGTCCTTTTCCCTGAAGGACCTTCGTGGCCTAAGAAAGGATTATACTCGACGACATGATGAATCTATAATTAGTTGGTTAGTCCGTCTTTGGGATGCTGCAGGCGAGGCTACAATTCTGGATAGCACTAAAGCGAGACATCTTGGATCCCTATCACATGATCCAGTTATTGACCAAGAAATATGAGGGAGGCTAGTCCTTGCAGTCTCTGGGAACGGGTCCTGGGAAGTGTGGCACAAAGATATCTGTGTGCCGACGATCTCTATCTGCAGCAAACTCAGTGGAAAACCATTGAACAAGGGATTCAGCGCTTGAGAGAAATGGCAGTGGCAGAGATTGTCTTCTCAGATGACCTAAACACTAGGAACCCCGACTTGGTACCATGTACACCTGTAATGTGGCAAAACTTGTACGACTTGGGCCACAAGAATACTCCTCTGCTTTAGCAATAATGAAGCGGGATGAGACAGAGGAGACTGTGCTTGATATGGCGAAGAAGCTCCGAACATATGCAGATGCCGTGCATGGTCCAACACATGCAAGAATCGCAGCTTGGAAACACAGGTGCGGGGATTAGCAGACAAGATGGAGGAGGAATCTCAAAGAACTCAAGGAGAACATTTCTCCAGATCTCTGCAGTACAAGTTAGGGGCTCTGGCACCACACTGCAAACGTTCCCTAGATAGAGAGGGAAAAAGGCATCCCACGGCTAAGCTGTGGTCCTTCCTGCGTGATTGTGGAGAAAACATGAAAAGATGGGATGGAGAATCTACTGATGCTATGACACAACGGCTGCATGAATTGTTGGATGGCAAGACTGTGAGAGGCAGTTCTAGCAAGAAGGAAGCAGCTCCGGTTACCAGGGAAATAGGGATAATCAGGCTTAGAGGGGCCCTGCTTCTAGCCAGGTAGAGGCTAGGGAAAACCGTGTTTTTTTGGACTGTGTGGATTCGTTGGCCTGGCACATCAGAACCACAAAAATATGAGGCCTTAGTTGACACTGATGCACAGTGCACATTACTCCCATCAAGACATGTGGGGAAGAATCTGTTTCCATTGCTGGAGAGGACAAGGAGTTCACAAGATTTTACTTTGGTGGAAGCTGATGTGAGCCTGACTGGAAATAAGTGGAAGAGACACCCTATTGTGACTGGCCCAGAAGGCTCCATGCATTTTGGGCATAGACTTCCTCCGAAATGGGTATTTCAAAGACCCGAAGGGATTTAGGTGGGCATTCGAGATAGCAGCTGTAGAGACAGGGGATGTTAAGCAGTTGAATACCTTGCTGGATTATCAGAGAACCCATCTGCTGTAGGTCTTCTGAAGGTGGAAGAGCAACAAGTGCCAATTGCCACTTCAACAGTGCATCGCCGACAATACAGAACAACTTCGAGATGCTGTGATTCCCCATCCACAAGATGATCCGTGATCTGGAGACCCAAGGGGTGGTCAGCAAAACCCACTCACCCTTCAATAGCCCCATCTGGCCTGTGCGCAAGTCTGATGGAGAATGGAGATTGACTGTGGACTACCGTGCCTTGAACGAAGTGACTCCACCATTGAGCGCTGCTGTGCCGGACATGCTGGAACTCCAGTACGAGCTGGAGTCCAAGGCAGCAAAATGGTACGCCACTATTGACATTGCTAACGCATTTTTCTCCATTCCTCTGGCTGCAGAATGCAGGCCTCAGTTTGCTTTCACCTGGAAAGGGCGTGCAGTACACCTAGAACCGACTGCCCCAGGGGTAGAAACACAGCCCCACCATCTGCCATGGACCTGATCCAGGCTGCACTAGGAAAAGAGTAAAGCTCCAGAACATCTACAGTACATTGATGACATCATTGTGTGGGGAAACACAGCAATAGAAGTGTTTGAGAAAGAGAAAAATCATCCAGATTCTCCTGAAAGCTGACTTTGCTATCAAAAGAGGAAAGTTAAGGGACCCTGCTCGAGAATCCAGTTTCTAGGAGTAAAGTGGCAATGATGGAAGGCGTCAGATTCCCACTGAAGTCATCAACAAGATCACAGCAATGTGTCCACCAACCAACAAAAGGGAACACAAGCTTCCTAAGCGCCATAAGTTTCTAGAAGATGCACATTCCTGAATACAGCCAGATTGTGAACCCTCTCTACCATGTTACCCGCAAGAAGAATCGATTTCCACTGGGGCCCTGAACAGCAACAAGCCTTTGTCCAGATCAAGCAGGAGATCGCTCATGCAGTAGCCCTTGGCCCAGTCAGGATGGACCAAGATGTGAAGAACTGTGCTCTACTCAGCAGCCGAGAACAATGGCCTGTCCTGGAGCCTTTGCAGAAAGTGCCTGGGGAGACTCGGAGCCGACCACTGGGATTCTGGAGCCGAAGCTACGGAGGGTCCTGAAGCCAAACTACACTCCAACAGAGAAGGAAATCTTGGCCGCCTATGAAGGAGTTCAAACGCTCCTCAGAAGTAGTAGGCACTGAAACACAATTCCTGCCGGCACCTCGGACTACCAGTGCTGGGATGGATGTTCAAGCGGAAGTTACCCTCTACCCACCATGCCACCAATGCCACATGGAGCAAATGGATTGCCCTCATCACTCAGCGCACCCGCATTAGAAACCCAAATTGCCCTGAGATTTTAGAAATAATTACAAACTAGCCAGAAAGTGAAAACTTAGTCTATAGATGAAGAAGAGCAAGAACAAGTAACACGTTGCTACAAAAGCTCCACCATACAACCAACTGCCAGCAGAAGAAACTTGCTACGCTCTTTTCACTGACGGTTCCTGCCGCATCAGTAGAGATGAAACGAAAGTGGAAAGCAGCTGTATGGAGCCCCACACAACAGGTTGCACAAGCCACTGAAGGAGAAGGTGGGTCAAGCCAACTTGCTGAACTCAAAGCTGTTTCAACTGGCCCTGGACATGCTGAAAGAGGAAAGTGGCCAAAGCTCTACCTCTACACTGATTTCGTGAATAGTAGCCAATGCTCTGTGGGGATGGCTGGAAGAAGTAGAAAAAGGCCAATTAGCAGCACAGAGGAAAAGCCAATCTGAGCTGCAGATGAGTGGAAGGTCATTGCCACTCGGGTAGAGAAACTACCTGTCAAAGTCCGTCATGTAGATGCCCATGTCCCCAAGAGTCGGGCTAATGAAGAGCACCGAAACAACGAGCAGGTAGATCAAGCTGCAAAGACAGACATGTCAAAGATAGACTTAGATTAGCAACACAAGGGAGAACTGTTCCTAGCTCGACGGGCCCATGATGCCTCAGGTCATCAGGGCAGAGATGCCAACTATAAGTGGGCACGAGACCGAGGGGTGGATCTAACATGGACAGTATTTCTCAGTTATCCATGACTGGGACGTGTGCTGCCATCAAACAGGCCAAGCGGGTGAAGCCCCTATGGTATGGCGGGCGATGGTCCAATATAAGTACGGGGAAGCCTGGCAGATTGACTACATCACCCTTCCCCAAACCCGCCCAAGGCAAGCGCTACGTGCTGACCATAGTGGAAGCCACAACTGGATGGCTAGAGACCTACCCTGTGCCTCATGCTACTAGCCCGTAACACCATCCTGGCCTTGAAAAGCAAGTTCTTTAGAGGCATGGTACCCCTGAGAGGATTGAGTCAGACAATGGAACTCATTTCAAGAACAGCCTCATCAACAACTGGGCTAGGGAACATGGCATTGAGTGGGTGTACCATATCCCCTATCATGCACCAGCTTCAGGGAAAGTAGAAAGATACAATGGACTGCCTAAAAACCACCCTGAAAGCACTGGGTGGAGGATCATTCAAAAATTGGGAGCAGCATCTAGCAAAGGCCACCTGGTTAGTTAACACCCGAGGTTCCACCAACCGAGCAGGCCCTGCCCAATCTGAGCCCCTACTTACAGTAGATGGAGAGAAAGTCCCAGTAGTACATGTAAGAGGTTTGTTAGGGAAGACAGTTTGGATCAATCCTGCTTCAAGTACAGAGGATCCCATCCGTAGGATTGTCCTTTGCTCAGGGCCAGGCTGCACATGGTGGGTAATGCAGAAAGATGGAACCACACGATGTGTACCCCAGGGAGATCTGATTGTTGGGTGAGAAACCGTGTGTAATTATCATTGTGTGCTTGAATGGTACTGCCACTGTATGTAGCTGTATATTGCATATTGTTTTTATATAGATGTATGTGTGTGTAGAGCTAGAGTATATATAATTTTTAGTAAATTGACAATATGGGGATAAGGGGTGGAATGTCCTAGGGTAACTTTATGATGCTTGTATCCCCAATCGTCTGTTCTGTTTGTGCTGCATATTGAGTCCTGTGCCTTTAAGACTGGTTCCACGAGCAAGGAGAAGCGCGGAGTTTGTTTTGAGAAAACTGCCCGACTCCTCCACATTCTTCTCCGGACGGTGTTCGGCGGAGGCTTGGAGAGACTGCAGGACAGAGATCTTTTTGCTTTTAGTTAGTTTCAGCTAGCTAGGGCAGAGAAGTTCCCTGGACTGTTTTTTTTCTTTTCTTTTTTCTTGGAACTGTTTTAAACCTGCTCTGGACTGAAAACCCAGGGGAGCACTGGGGGCTGCACCTGCGTCCCACCGGGGCCTGGAGCTCGGCATTTTCCAGCAGCGCCGGAGGGACTGGGACTGAGGAGAGACTGAGAGAGAGCCGAGCTACACCCACGGCAAGAACTTTCTCAATTGGCCATCTCACTCCAGAACGAGAGGTTTTATTGTTTCATATTATTCATTCTTTATACTTGTATGCACTTTATTTGTTTAGTAAAATAGTTTTTCCACTTTTCTCCACAAAGGTTTTTTTTTTCGGACTGGTTGGAGGGAGGGCCACTTGGGTTTGCTTCCCGGAGGGATCCTATACAGGGGTTTTCCCCCAAATTTGTCTCCAAACCAGGACACAGCTACATATGCTGAATCTGTGATTAGGTTAAACGGTTGGTCTTTGAACTTCTCTAATGCCCTGACGACAGCTGCCATCTCAGCAATTTGTGGAGATCCTTCCACTACTCGGACGTCAGACTCCCACTTCTGTGTCCTAGTGTCTTTCCAAGTCATGACTGACTTATGAGAAGACTCTGAGCCGTCTGTAAAGACTGTCACAGCTTCGAGAGGAGTCTTTACCTTGAATGAATTTGGGAACCAAATGAAGTTCTGCTTTAAATAATTTGTGGCCAGGATATGGATGGAAATTTTTCCTGGATAGATATCTAGGGCGAACTGAAGGTTGTCATTATTTTGGAGCAGAAACTCTAGCTCCTCGGTAGTTGCCAATGGCATGTAGATGCATGCAAGTCACACCCCACAAGAGAGCAGAAGTGAGCCCTGCCCTTACAGATGACTGCTGCCATGGTTCCTTGCGGTGTGGTTACTCTTTTAGTTGGTTGTGCTTGAAGGAAAACCTATTCGAGGATGAGCAACTGGTCTTTTAAGTCCGGGTCCCATTGAAAAATCCGTCCACTCCAATGTGGGACTCTACTTAACGCTGCAAGCAGAAACGGCAAAGATGGATCATACCTGTGGGCCTGTCAGGCTGACAGAACCTCTTGGATGCAGGTAATTGCCTTTCTTGCCTCAGGGGTCAAGCTCCTAGGAGAACTGAGTTCGCAGCTCCCTCACAGAAGGTTAAAAAGTGGAGCGAGGTCTTCTGGGGAAATTCCAAGAAGGGGTCGAACCCAATTAATGGAACCACAGAGCTGTTGCAGTTCATGGAGCATCTTGGGATTGTTTTTGATGACAATCAGCTGAAGCACGATTGTTTGTTCCTTGACTGTAGCAGGATTTTTGGAGACAGACACAGAGAGGCCTTCCAGTGCTTGGAAAGTTCTGTTGTTTCAGCACTGTCAAGGACGTTGAGCCTGAGAACCAGGACAAAGAGCCTGGGAACAAGCTGATGGCCTCTCAACAAAGTGTAAACAGGTAACTGCAAAGGAATGCTTATGCAGATAACACTAGCCAATAGTATAGCTGCCTGGAGCTCGTGGACAGGAGGAGATAGCCAATGACATGTAGTAAAATGCCGTGTGAACAGCTTATGCACTAGAATGATGTATTTATAAAAGAACCCTTTGTACCCTCAATAAAATGAACATTCACCACTACTTCTGTGAAGAAGATGTTTGACTCTGGCTGTTCCCCATGTTTTTTTCAAAATCACCTTTAATTGGCACTGAACATCAGACCTTGGGATGATGACCTGGAGGAGAAATTAGCAGTGGATGCTGAGTAGATAGATGCTGGATTGCTGACAGATGCAGCTGCACTGAGGTGAGACCCTCCAGAAAATAGAAGTCAGACGCTGATCTGCCGAGAGATGCATCAGCATTGAGGTAGAAGCTCGCCGTCCTTGCAAAGAGTGCGAGGCTGAGCTGATAAGGGGAACAGGGGCAGTTTTCTTGAAAACAGGTGGAAGGCTCTGAGTACTCCCTTCCCTGCCCCATTGATGAGGCAAGCATGGAGTGCGAATTTGCTGCCACATTGAAGTTGCTTATTATTATACTCTGAGAGAGGAAAAGCAAGTAGCAGAAAAAGTACTGCAAAAGCTGATTAACTGGGCGCAGGGAAATGGACATTTAACAACTCCGCGGCACTGCAAAGTCGGGAAAGTGCCGTGGGGCCCCTGCCATGCCCTCCCGCCGCCTCCAGCGCCCCGGCACCGTCACTGGCCGATGCCCCGCTCGCTGCTCCCGGCCCACGCACTGCCCCCGTCCCTCCGTGGCAGCGGCTCCATGGTGCCCGCCACCCTCTCCACCCCGCAGCAACAAGGAGGATGAGGAGAAAGTGACCCCCGGGAGTTCACACCGCCCCTGCCGCCACCGCCACTGCCACCATGGGCCGGGGTGGGGGCCACCACCGCTCCCAGTGCACTGCTCCCACAACACATGCACCGAGTGCCCCCCCTACCCGGCTGTGCCTGAAGAGACACCGGTCGACCAAGAGAGGGGAACCCATGACCCCTGCTGTCGACCACCTTCTCCCGACAATATTCCACTGCTGGACGAATTAGAGGAGGACCCAGTGGTGGAGCAGAACCCATAGCAGAACCCACAGCAGAACCCACGATTGGTTTAAAAGAACTGACTGAGCAAATTCAGGCAGTGATGCAATGCCTGGATGAATGAGGGCAAGCAGCAACTAAGCTGGTACTGGAAAAAGCCCAAGAATTATCTACAATAAATGCTAAAAATCAGGAGGAGCCAACATCATTCAGCTCCCAGTTAACTCCAATGCAACAACTTCTAGAACAAACTGCAGAAAGCAGTTCCCAGGCAACACTTTTGCCTGCCCCCCCTGTGACTCGATGGTCCAAAATTATAGGTGATGCTATACTAGAAGGACAGTGGGAACCCGCAGGACACATGGCATGTCCTGTAGCATGTCCTGTCATGTTCAGAGATGGCAATCCTGTGTGTGAGCAGCATGAATAGAAAATCTTGCAACAAGCAAAAAAAAAAACACAGTAAAAGAGCACAGTTTGAAATCTGAAAAGTGCTCGAACAATGTTAGATTGGATTCATACTGAAGATATCCATTCTCCAGCCTGGACTGCCCTCAATCTGATCACCATCATCAAACTGTTAATAAATATATTTACAACTCTGTTATTAGTATGTTACTGCTCAACATCTTCAAAGGCAGACGCCTTCCGGGACATTCATTGCTTGTGCCTGTGGCATTCCAGTCCCTCAATGCTACAGATGGAAAACAAGCAAGAAGGACAAATAGCAGCACTCTGTTAACAGAGCTTTTTGATCATAGCTGTGATTCATTGTCCACAGTCTTTGTGGTTTTGGGAACTTGTATGGTTTGTGCAGCTGGACAACAACCCTGACTGGATGTTCTTCTGTTGTTTTGCTGTGACATTCATGTTTTACTGCACACAGTGACAGACGTACATCTCAAGAACTCTGCACTTCGGCATGATTGATGTGACTAAGGTACAAGTCTTCACAATAATCATGCATTTACTGGCAGTGATTGGAGAACCACCTTTTTAGCAATCTCTGATTCTAAGACTGAACATTCAGGTAAAAATACCCCCAGCTCCTTGTACTGTGGCAGGAACCATATTCTCCTGTGCAAATTAGAGTTGGCAAAAATAGATCCACTTCAGCAGGAACAAGTGTCCTCTCACCTTTTCTCCATATTGGCTCCGTGATTGCCTCGGCTGCAATGATCTACAAGAAATCTGCTGTGCAGCTCTTTGAGAGGCACCTCTGCCTCTACATCCTGACTTTTGGCTTTGGGTCTGCCAAGATCACAAATAAACTGGTGGTTGCCCACGTGACCAAGAGTGAAATGCATCTATATAACACAGCATTCATAGGCCCAGCATTGCTGTTCCTTGACCAAGCATTTTAACAGCTTTATTGATAAGTATATTGTCCTCTGGATTGCCCTGATCCTGTCCCTGTCTGACCTGCTCCGATACTGTGTCAGCGTGTGCAGCCAGAATTGCTGCCCACCTGCACATCCACGTGTTCTGCATCAAGGGCTGCCCCATGCCCTCAAACCATCACTAGGGATGGGAGATGCCACAGGGGAATGGAAAAAGAGTTAGGTTTCTACAGGAATGGATGAGGACTTGTAAGAGACAAATGTTAAAAGCAGATGAGAACAAAGTAATAATAATAATAGTAGTAGTAGTAATAATAATAATAATAATAATAAATTTGTAATAATCAATGTTGTATAATTTTTCTTCGTTATCAGTAACACTTCTTAACTAGTCTCCTGCCAGAGAGAGTGAGTTCCAAGTTCACCCTAGTCAACTCTCCATGTAGTCAACTCTGTTGGTTCCAAGCCTGGAAAAGCATGCAGGAAACAAATGTTCTGTCCTTGATTACTAATCTTACCTTGATTACTAATTTCTCTCTATATAGTGAATGGATCCCCACCAACTGGAGTTTCTAATGTAGTATAATTACAGCTGCAATCTGACTTGCTTTTAATTTTAACATTTCATCATCTCTTAGTGAAATACTTGTTTAGTGTCCACTTGGAATTTATTTACTAAAGACTTAACCTGGTGAAAACCCAAAGATACCTTACTAAGTTGTGTGGCTGCAGCAGCTGCCAAGTAAGATCCAAGCTGGGGTGGTTTTCACTCGTGCATTGCTGACAAAGTGGTTTCATGCTGAACAGGGTCACAGTAAGCCTTCTGCATGCAGTGAACACCGCAAGCCCTCTGAAGATAAAAAGCCCGATGGTCAGTTCCGGAGAAGATAAGAAGAACACTTCTGGGCAGAGCAGCTGATCTCAAATTCGTCCCAGACTGACAGATCTCCAAGGGCCCTGGAATCTGTCACTCTGAAACCTGCTGGTCAGCGATCAGGGCACCTCTGAGGTGAATTTGACAACAGCTGCACCCAAGCCTTTGAGCTTTGCATCTGGACCACAATGGGAACTGAGTAAATGGACTCGGCCCGCAAGGAAGGAAAAGAAGGAAGAAGGATCATCAAGTCCTTGCTGAGACAGCTGGTGGTTGAGGCCGCTGGTGAACAACGCCCTCCTGACCCAGACTGGGTTGTAGCGTGCATTATTGGTCACCAAGGCCCCTTGGGATCATTGGAACTTTCCCAGGGCTTGCATGAGTGGCAAGAAAAAGAGTGTCCTCAGTGTCAGAGAGTAATAGTTATAGAAGTGAGCTGCGGAGTTTGTGGTGCACAATTTGGGAGAGAGACACCAAAGCTTTGGTGTGAGGGTGGTTTGTGTGACCATTGCTATAGTGGTACCCTTGGTGCCTTTTATCAAGCGGCACAGGTAGTGTTGGGAATACCTAACCCTGTTCCTGATGATTTTGGTGGAGTAGCAGATTGGAGATTTGCGCAGACAGCATGGGCCATTAAGAGAGAGATGTGGCAGTTCCACATGGTAAGATGTTCTTGCGTGTTGTGTGCCTTTTGCTCATGGTGTCAACAAGTGTTGCAAGATCTTCTCAACTAGCTCATTCATTTTCTATGAGAACTAATGTATGGGTGACATTTGCCAATGTGACTGGACAGGATTCTATTTGCCTTAGCCTGGCCAATCCCCAAGACCCATTCAGAACTTGTTTGATAGGAACACCCCTTTGGAGCCCTCACAGTTTTAAAGGTTATGTGAAAAATGAGACAATGCTGAATTTTACTGTGGCAAACCAGTGTGATGCCTTCCATCAGGAACATTTTTGATATGTGGGGACCGTGCTTGGACTGGAGTTCCAGCCAGCCCACAAGGAGGCATATGCTATTTAGGGAAGCTTGCCCTGTTTCACCCTAACATAACTGCATTGATGACTTTAGCAAAAGTCACTCAGAGAAAACATGCTATACATGAGTTGGACTGTACAGACATAAAATATCCTAAATTCTGGTCCCAAGCTGGGACAGTGTTAACATCCATGTTTATACCAGGAGCAACAGCCACCAGAGCAATGACCACATTGAAGCAGATGGCATGCTGGACCAAATCAGATTTGAATTTAACTAGTCAAATTTTAGATGAGCTATCTGTGGATGTTACCAGTGTTAATCATGCTGTTTTACAAAACCGTGCTGCGATTGGTTTTGTTTTAGTACATAACCGTGGGTGTGAAGAGTTTGAAGGAATGTGTTGCATGAACCTGTCTGACCATTCTGGATCTATTCACAAAAATTGCAATTAATGAAAAACAAATGACATGATTGAAAAGAAAGTGATAATGTACTTAGAGATTAGTTAAGTAGCCTTAGGATTACAAAATAGCTGAAGTGTGTCATTAAACAAGTGTTTGTTATATTATTACTTGTAGTGGTAAGATTATTAGTACTAAGTTGTGTAATGTCATGTATTAAGAATATGCTGTGTAAGACAATAACTAATGCTTAGCTTGTGCAAAAGAAAAAAGGGGAATTGTAGCAGGATTTTTGGAGACAGACACAGAGAGGCCTGACAATGCTGGGAGAGTTCTGTTGTTTTAGCACTGTCAAGGACGATGGGATGGAGAACCAGGACAGTGAGCCTGAGAACCAGCTTTTTCCCTCAACAAAGTGTAAAGAGGTAACTGCAAAGGAATGCTTATGCAGATAACACTAGCCAATAGAGAGTAGCAAAATGCTGTGTGAACAGCTTGTGCACAAGAATGATATATGTATAAAAGAACCCTGTGTACCCTCAATAAACGGAGCATTCACCACCTCTTCTGTGAAGAAGATGCTTGACTCTGGCTGTTCCCCGTGGTTTTGTTTTCATTTTGTTTTTCTTCCTTTCAAAAATCACCTTCATTTTTCTTATTTATTTGTTTCTTCATTATTATACGACATTTTTTATTATATTTTTATTATATTGCTAATGATAATAATGATAATGATGATGATAATAATGATAATAATAATAGTAGTAATAATAATAATAATAATATAATGTTATATGAGCCTCAAAGGCAGGGAAATACTTTTTAAATTAAAAGATCAGATATTATTTATTAATTTATTCAATTATTTAATATTATACTTCCTCATTTTCATTATAATATAGGTATTGTTCAAATATTTATCTTTATTAATTTTACTTTATTGTTTTATTTTTTATTTGTATATTATATTATATTTTATCATAGCATATAATAGTATATAATATCATATTAATTATAATGCTTATATTAATTATAATACACTAATAATTAATAATTCATTATTATTATTATTAATTATAACAATAATATTACTATTATTATTACGATTATAACCTCAATAGGAGGGTTAATTTTTTCAAATTAAAAGGTCAAATATAATTTCATTATTAATTAATTTATCATTATTTTTAAGTATTTTTACCAAGTTATATTTATTGATACTATGTTTCTATTTATTAATTTAATTTTATTTTTTTCTTATTTATAGGAATCTTAATTTTTATATTACATTAATAATTGTATTTCTAATATATTCATTATGATAATATAATATTGTTGTAGGAGCCTCAAAGGCAGGGAAATATTTTTCAAACTAAAAGATCAAATATTATTTCTTTAATAATTTATTTCCCATTATTATTAATTTTTCATATTAAATTATATTTATTGATACTGTATTTCTATTTATTCATTTAATTTTATTGTTTTCTTCTTATTGAGAGGTGTCTTTATGTTTATACTGCAGTAATTATGTAGAGACCCATCCCATCCCATCCCATCCCATCCCATCCCATCCCATCCCATCCCATCCCATCCCATCCCATCCCATCCCATCCCATCCCATCCCATCCCATCCCGTCCCATCCCATCCCATCTGGGCAGGAAGTCCCCTCCAACCAGCCCTTGCACACTTCCAGCCATTCCAGGGCAGCCGCAGCTTTTCCTCCCACTCTGTGCCAGGGCCCCACCGCCCTCCCAGGGAACAAGTCCATCCCCACATCCCAGCTCACCCTGGCCCCAAGCAGCGTCCAGCCATTGCCTGTGTCCTGGCGCTGCAGGCCCTTGGCAAGAGTCTCTCCCAGCCAGCAATTCCTGCTCTTCCCTGCTCTGGGGCAGCAGCTGCAAGTTGATTTGCTCCCTGGGCTCTGGCCCAGCCCCAAGCCAGGGCCGGGACCTTTCCCCAGAGCTCTGTGGCCACTGCAATGGTCACAGCTGCGAGGCTGCCACAGCTCCAGGAGCCTTTGGACACCGCTCCCGGGAATGCCCAGGCTGCCACTGTTGGGCTGTCTGTGCAGGGCCAGGGCCTGGACTCCATGATCCCGCTGCCTCCCTCCCAGCTCAGCCCCTTCTGCAGTTCTCACCCTTGGGCTCAGCCTTTGTGTCTCCTCCAGGCGCTGGCAGAGCTCTTGGGGCCGGGGCAGGAGCGGCACAGCCCCAGCGTTCCCCTCTCTGTGACACCACGGTGGGGACAGCTCCAACGTTCCCTGCCTGGAGACGCTCCAAGGGAAGCGTCCCGAGCCACAGCCAGACAGCAAAACTGAGCGGGCACTGAGCACCCCCGGCCTGGGCTGATGTGCATTGCTGTGCACACAGCTCGGGGAAGGTCCCCCTGGCCACCTCCAGTGCCACAGGCAAGTGTCACATAGAGTTACAGAGCTCTGCCCAGAGCTGCAAGGCGGAGTTAATTAAAAAAAAAGGGGGAAAAAAAAAAAAAGAAAACAAACAAACAAACAAACAAAAAACCCCAAAAAACCAAAAAAAAACCCCTGCCCAAACCCCAAAAAACCTGCAAAAACACCTCCAAGGCAAAACAGAAAAATCCCTACCCCCTATTAAAAAGCACAGAAAACTCCCCACCAAAAACAAATAAAAACACAACCCACCAAAACAAAGAACTAGACCCACACAAAAAAACACGCAAAAAAGAAAGACAAAAAAAAAATCAAGAAAAAGAACTTCCCCCAAGCAGAGCTGTTCCATCCCTCAGTTCTCACACCAGCAGGTACGAAAGACCTGTGGCTGCAAAAAACGAGGATTCATTGGGCACATTTGCAGTAAAAGCAGGTTTAGGACAGGATTTCAGCAGAACTGTTCTTAGTTGAGTGAAAAGGCTGCTTTGGCAGTTGCAGGGCCATCGGAAATGCAGACCCTCAGCCCACAGGGGAGAAAAGGGCTCTGAATTCTCCTCCCCCACACATAAACCCTATTCCCAGGCTGCTCCACACACAGGATCCTTCTGGAGGACTGCAGAAAACTGAGAGGCAGCTCTGCCTTCTCCATGTTCTGTGTCCTAAAGCTGCTTGCAAGAAGAAATTTAGGCTCAGCTCTGGTGGCACAATCCCTCCTGGCCCAGGGCATAGCACCAGGAAGGTCTTTGCGTGCCAAGGCTTTGCTGCAGCCAAGGAAAGCTCCTGGCTCAGGGTCACCTTTCCTGCTCAGCCAGAGCCCCAAGTGCCCCAGCAGCAGCAGAGAATGGCAGCATTGGCACGGGCTGGCACAGGAGGGGGAGATTTCCCCTTCGAGAGAGGCTCATATTCCTGTTGTTGCATTCAGGCAGCTCCAGATGCCTCAGCTTTGGTTGCACAGCAGCTGGAAACGCAAGTGCAGGAGCTCTGTTCATGCCCAGCCACAGCAGGTGACAGCAAGGACAGGGTCCTGGCAGTGTGACATTTGCAGAGAGAGCCTTCAGCAAACACTGGGGCTGGAGCTCTGTGCAAAAAATACCCCGGCAGTCTCTGCAGAGAGGCAAAAGGAGCAAAGTTTCAGTTCTGGCCTGGCTAGGGAGCACTAAAATGGTTCCTTTTCATGGCAAGGTTCCATTGCCGGGTGTTCTCCGAGCCCCAGGGGAGAGCCCAGGGGGCCAAGGAACTGAGAGCAGGGACTGTGCAGGGGCCGGGCACAGCGAGAGAGCCCGGGCTGAAGGTCAGCCCCGGGGCGGGCACGGACTGGGAGGGGGAAGAGCCCGGGGGGTCCCGCAGAGCCTCCCTGCTCCAAAGCCCCGCCTGCGCCAGCGGGGCAGCTGCCGGGAGCCGTGTGCCAGGGCCGGGCCGCAGGTGGGTGTTCCAAGTGCCTCCAGGGGAGCAGCTTTTTGTCCTGATCCGGGGGCATTCCCACGGGGTTGTGGTCCCTGGGAAGGTGCAGGAGGACAGGGTGGAAGTGGTTGGGTTATGGCTTTGTGTTTTGGAATTTTTTTTTTTTTTTTTTTGTGGGGGGGTGTGATGGCTGGTTGAGATTTTAGTGTTTTTTGGGGAGGATAGGGGGAATGTTTTATCTGTGCCATGCCCCCATGTGTTTGAAGCCCCGCGGGTGCGGGG
This sequence comes from Progne subis subis, assembly GCA_022316685.1. Classification (NCBI taxonomy): domain Eukaryota; kingdom Metazoa; phylum Chordata; class Aves; order Passeriformes; family Hirundinidae; genus Progne; species Progne subis. The sequence continues at coordinate 23,393 of JAKJHU010000558.1, forward strand.
AGCGTTGGCACAGCCCCGGCATGGGCAGGGCGGCCCCGGGCGGGCTGTGGGAGCCGGGAGCCACCGCCTTGGGCTGGGAGCCCCCTGGGCAGAGCTCTGTGCTCGGGGCCGAGGCCCGGGCGGCCCGGGGAGCGCTCGGCGGCCCGTGGGCCCCCAGCGCAGGCGGCTCCGTGTGGCCGGGCTCCGAGGGGAGCGGCCCGGGCCGGCCGTGGCCGTGCGGGGCCTGGCGGGGCTCGGGGGGCCGGGCCAGGCCGGGCAAAGGCTGAGGGAGAGCGGGGGAAGCGTTGGCATAGAGGCCCCGGGCTCCCCGTGCCCCCCTGGCCACGCAGCCGGGCTCGGGGGCTGCCTCGCTCAGAGCCAGCCCCGGCTGCGGGGGTCCCCGGGGGCCCTGGGGAGGGGGCGGCAGGGGCTGACGGAGCTCTGTGCCGGGGCTGGGTGCGGCTGCCCAGGGAGCACAGGATGCACAGTGGGGCGGTCACTGCCCCAAAGTGGCTGCCAAGGCCCTGGCACCCCAAAAACCCCACCTGTGAGAGGGACCAGAGCAGGTAAAGGCTGTGACACGGCTGTGACACTGACACGTCCCATGGTCCCGGAGCTCACAGCATCTGAGATGGTGCTGGATCCAAGGGCGACTGTGGATCTCCCTCTCCTCTCTTCTCCTGACTTCCTCTTGATATCTGGACAACTTGGAGAGGTTAGAGTTTATTCAGTCAGTGTTTGTGAAATGATTTACTGTAATTCCATGTTGCTTTAAGATTTCCCAAGTACCTCATTCTCTCAAGTTTTAAAATTTAAAGTTTGTTCTCCACCCTCCTGAGTAGTTTGCTGTTTACACTGCCCAAGAAGATCGAGATATCTCAAGTCCCTTTCCAGCACCAGCCGAGGGAGCTTGGGGCACAGCAGCAGGAACTGCAGGGCTGAGCAAGGCCTGGCTTGGCTGGAGGAAGCAGAAAGGCCAAGCCCTGAGCCCAGCCCTGGCACAGCAGTGTCTGTCCCTCACGGGTACCTCAGGGCTGTTTGTGGGGCAGTGGGATGGGAGGGGCAGCAAGGACAAATGTCATCAAACTGCAACCCCTGCCAGCCTCCTCAGGGAGGGACCAGGGAGGACCAAAGTGCAGCCCCTGAAAGGAAAGTTCCTTGTGCGGGGCCTCCAGAGGCACTGCCAGAGCCCAGGGGACAAAGGCCTGGGTGCCTGTGGCCCTGCCAGCCCTGCCCAGCCCTTGGCCATCTGTCCTGCAGGCTGTGCCCCTGTGCGTGCTGCTCCTGTGCCCTGGCCGGCTGCACACGCCCCTCTCGCTGTCCCCCCCAGCATTCCTCAGCCCAGCATTTCTGTGCCCTCCCTGGGCTCCCTGCACCCAGCGCTGCCGGCTCCTGGCACACGCAGCCAGGGCTTGGCCCAGGCTCACACTGGGACACCTCGTGCACCAAAATCCTACCCTGGCAGGCACTTTGCTGTCTCCTCATCTCCGGGCTGAACCTTCCAAGCTGCACTTTGGGGAGGTTTCCTTCTCACCCTGCTCCGAAGAAAATTCTGTCTCCTGCTGTTCACAAACAGAGAAGGGCTACTGGGGTGTCACTGAGACATGCAAAGCAGTCACACGGAGAGAGAGGTTTTCCAGGGCAGAGGTTCCTCCGTTCCAGCTCAAAGCTGAGTCAGGGCGGAGAGAGAGCCTCTTTGTTTATTTCTTATTTTTTATACATTTGTGGGTCTGGCCCAAGATTGGCTTCTGGGGTTTTTCATCTTTCAGCCAAGTGGCCAGACCAACTGTCAGTTACAACTGTTTTCAGGTTAGAAATATGCAAACAAAGGACAGAGAATGAAAAACAAAGGATTTGTTTATGCTACATATGTGGGAAAAAGGTAGAACTTCTTCTAATATTGCACCATACCTAAAAGATCTGACTCCATTTTATGAAAATTCAAAAGGCTTTAAATACTCAGAAAAACCAGGGTAACATCTCACCCTTTTAACTTTACGAAAAAAGAAAAACAGAAAAAGAAAAATGACCAAATATACAAAGGGAATATATACAAATTCAATCACTGTCTGTGGAGGAATCATCAGAGTGATCACTCGAGGATTCATCCACTTGGTGACTTTCAAGTTGATCACGGCTTCCACCTTGCCCGTCAGCTGAATTCTGCCTCTGTGGTCGCAGGTCAGGACGGACACACTTTGACGGCAGCCAGCGTGTCCCAGTGTCCGTGGACACACACGCATATCCACGCCCCATAGCGATTAGGTCATAGGGTCTTTCCCATTGCTTGGTGACTAAATTTCGGACCCGTACCTTCGCTCGAGGCGGTTGCTCATCGTCTGAAGCCTGCAACGAGAGATGATGGTTCAAAATGACAGGATCATTTGAGTTCTGCGGCACCATAAGGTGATTGATGGTGTACAAAGCCTTTGCTAACTGACTGTGCGGGGTTTCACCCTGCATTCCTTGTTTTTGTTTTTGAAGAACACGTTTGAGCGTACCATGATTGCGTTCTACAATTGCCTGTCCCGTCAGAGAATGAGGGATGCCAAAGTTATGTGACACACCCCATGACTGTAGGAACTGCCGTACCTGCTGCGAGGCATAAGCAGGACCATTGTTGGTTTTCACAGCAGAAGGTATGCCAAGAACAGCAAAGGCCTGCCTCCAGTGGGCAATGACATCTCGGGCTTTCTCTCCTGTGTGAGCAGAAGCCCACATCGCAGAGGAGAACGTGTCCACCGTGACATGCACATACTTGAGCCAGTCAAACTCGGCAACCTGGGTGACATCGGTCTGCCAAAGCTCCAAGGCTTGAAGGCCTCTGGGGTTAACCCCTGCCGGCAATGGCGCACCAAGGGCGTGACAGTCGTCACACGACTCGACAATTTCATTGGCCTCAGTGGCCGTCAGTTGGAACTGCTTCTGCAGTGTATGCGCGTTTTGGTGGAAAAACCCAAGCGATGCCTTGGCCTGCGCGAGCACATCAGGCTGAGGGGCTACCCACGCTGGGTTAGCCAACTTGTCAGCCCTTGCGTTACCTTCCGCTACAAATCCTGGCAAATTAGTGTGACTCTGTACATGCAGAACATAATATGGATGAACTCTGGCCTGAATTGCACACCACAGGGTCTTCAGTAAATTAAACAAGGCAGGGTTACTGACCTCCTTCAACACTGAACAACCCAATTGCTGTGCGATGTCGGCAACATAGGCGGAGTCTGTGATCAAATTGAAAGGTTCCTGGGAAAATTTCTCAAATGCCATGACAGCAGCCTTTAGTTCAACCAGTTGGGCTGACCCATCCTCATGGCTTTCCAAAACCTGCCACTCAGATCCATCCTGCCAGGTAACAATGGCTTTTCATGTTTTTCTCGAACTGTCAGTGAAGACGGTGGGTCCCTGCACTGGCTCTTGGCTATTTTTGGGTCATAGAGAAAATTGAGTATTTTTGGCCACTTGCAATAACTTGTGGCTAGGCAGATGGTAAGTGATCTGCCCTGAAAAACCCTTGAGTGCACTTTGCAGCAAAACATTGTTTGCATAGCTCCAATCAAATTCCTCCCTCTGAACCGGGAGTATGATCTTTGAGGGATCTGCACGCATCAATTGCAAACAGCGTTGCAGGCACTTGATTATCAAGCGTGCAATCAATTCAAACAGCGCCGTCGCCATCTTATGCGGCTGATGAGGCAGGAAGACCCATTCCAAGACATGCAGAGGATCAGTCCAATCATCATTCCATTGGCCGATGATACCTGTAGGATGTAAAGCAGGAGTGGTAATGAACACAGTGACATCAATGGAAGGTTCAATGCGGTACACCTGGCAAGCCGAAACAGCTTGCTGAACCTCCTCCAGCACTTTTCGTGCCTCAGGGGTTAATTCACGAGGTGACTTTAAATCAGTGTCCCCTTTCAACAATTCAAACAAGGGCGACAGTTGTGCGGTGGTCAGTCCCAGGTAAGGACGTAACCAAGTGATAACACCTACCAGCTTCTGAGCATCATTCAGTGTCTTCACCGATCGCACACATTGCACCTCCTGGTGACGGATTGTCCGTTCCAGAATTTTGACCCCCAAATATTTCCAGGGAGGTGGTTGTTGTACCTTTTCTGGAGCCACCTGCAGTCCATGTGAATGCAGAGCATTCAACAACTGAGGCTGTATCCTCAGCAGCTCATCCTGGGTGGGCGCAGCCACCAAAATGTCATCCATATAATGATAGACGTGAGAATCAGGAAACTGCTTGCGAACTCCAGACAAGGCACGGGCTACATACCATTGGCATAACACTGGGGAATTTCGCATGCCCTGACGCAAGACTTTCCATTGATACCGCTGTGCGGGCTCGACATTATTTATTGTTGGTACTGTGAAGACAAATTTGGTCTGTCATCGGGATGCAGAGGGATCGTAAAAAAACAATCCTTCAGATCCACAATAAGGACCGGCCAGTCCGCAGGAACCATGGTAATCGATGGCATACCAGCCTGCAATATTCCCATGCCTTCCATCACGGCATTGATTTTTCAGAGGTCTTGTAGCAACCTCCATTTCCCAGACTTCTTTTGATACAAAAGACAGGAGTGTTCCAGGGACTGGTAGATGGTTCCGAATGCCACTGGTCCAACTGCTCCTGTACGAATTCACGACGGGCGACTAGCTTGTCATGAGGGAGGGGCCACTGGTTCTCCCAGATGTGTCTGTCCACTAGCCACCGTAAAGGAGGCGTGGGACACTCTGCGCCCTTCATCACAGTGGCCCCAATCAAAAATCCATTCCAAATTGCACATCCCATGCGGCCAAAACATCCCTCCCCCAGAGGTTCTGAGCAATCTCAGTAACATGAGGCCAATTTATGGCTGTCTGTCCCTCCGGGTTTGTGATGGCCATGGGATTCTGGCTCATGTAGCATTGCTTTGTTCCACCTAAGCCCGAGATCGATGTCTTTGCCAGGCTCAAAGGCCACTGCGAGGGCCAAGCAACCAGGGAGAGAATGCTCACGTCAGCCCCCATATTTAGGAGGCCACAAAGGTGAATCTCTGACAGTGTGGCACCAGCCATGGACACGGTACACAGCATCTCAGGACAGTCTTTGGTCAGGACAGCAGTTCAGCGCACTTGAGGTGGCCCAGTAGAGCCAAAGCTGCTGTCTCCTCGCGACTGGTCCTCGGTTCTGGAACCAGAAGACTTAAAAGGAACAAGCTGAGCAATTTGTGTGTCTTTTGGGATAGTCAGAGGGGAGGTGGTTGTGGAGACCATAGCATGAATCTGTCCTGAAAAATCCACATCAATCAGTCCCAGGTGCACCATGATACCCTGAATGGTGGCACTGGACCTCCCCATCAGGAAGGCACTCATGCCATCACCCAAGGGACCAAAGGCATCCAGAGGAACCTTGTGTATTTTGTCCGAATCAATCACAACAGACTTGGCTATGCAGACATCAACACCTGCTGAACTGCGGGTGCTGGCTGCAAGCCTGCTGAGCAGATCTCCATTGGTTGGGGCTGAGGCAGAGACATTTGTGTCGGCACGCGTCTCGCCTTCGCGCTCTGCGTCGCGTTTCCCGAACTGACCAACGGCTGACCATTCACATGCACTGTCGCCTTACACGCATTTGCAGCGTGATTCGGCCTTCCACATCGTGCACAATGAAACAAGAGAGACGCAGGCTTCTGTGCCTTTCTGCCCTGTTTCTTCCTGGTCCGAGCACCTCACTGCTGCTGTTGCACCCCCTGGGGAATGACCCAAGCAGGCTGCACAGCAGCAGCCACGGCCGGTTGCACGGCCGCAGGCACGGCCGGCTGGACCGCTGTAGACACCGTCGGTTGGACAACCATAGCCACAGCTCACTGCACAGCTGTAGGCACGGCTTGTTGGACCGCCGTAGCCACTGTCGGTTGGACAACCGTAGTCACAGCTGGCTGTACAGCAGTAGCTACGGCAACCATCTGTTGGCTGGAAGGGGATACCTTTGCACAGGCCCCAACCATCTCCGACATGAATGGTTCCCCAGGAAGCGTCTCAATTATCCTCTTGCAAACAGTATTGCAGTTGCTTCGAGCAAGGGATGAAGCATGAGCTTCCTTGCTGCAGGATCACTCACCTGCTTCTCAACCGCAGCAGTCAGCCGTCCTGCAAAGCACAGGAAGGGCTCATCAACTCCCTGGATGATCGTTGTAAAGGGCTGCTGTGGAGTAGCCAGCTGTAAGGTCTGAACCAGGGCTGCCATGCCTGTCTGCTGGCACTGCTCCTGGAACAAGGGCTCATAACCAGCCTGCCCTTCAGCCCTGGTATAATTGCCTGTTCCCATTAGCATATCGGTATTAACCATACGCCTAGGATCACCTGGATCCTGTGTCCTATTCCGTTCCACTGCTCTGACTGCCAACTGAGTCCATTTATGCTCAAAGAAGTCATATTCAACCGGTGGGAAAAGGGCTCGATCCAAGCTCTGAATGTCAAAGGGCGTCAAAAGACTGGCATTAAAATAACGGAGAACCTGCATCACCTTGGCTGAGCCCAGACCATACTTTCTGACTGCATCATGCAGTTCTGTCAAGGCCTGCCAAACCAAGGGTTGATAGGTGCTATGAGTAGCACCCTGAAGGACAGGGAAGGCCTGAAGACCCTCAGATGAAGCAGCAGTACCTGCCATATCCTGCCCTGTGGGCCCCACAGGGTCAGAGGCAGGCACTTGACTGGGGACAGACTGAACACCAGACACCGCAGATCCAGAAACAGCATCAGCACCATCACTCAGTCCTTCAACCTTAGCTTTCACTTCCCCCCAGAACCGCCCGCAGTCTTTTGGGCGTACCTGACAGAGGGGAGTGTCTAGGCTGTGGACGAAGAGCCAACAGCGCGGGACCCTTTGCTCTTGTCAAAGACCGGCTGCCAGAGACCGGTCAGATGGCTCCGTGGCAGGCACACATCCTGGCGTAGCTGGGGAGCTTGGGCTGCATTCAGGTGGAGACTGCGACTGCACCTCCGCCACTGCTGGGGTTGCGCCGTCCCCCGCCGGCAGCCCAACAGAGCTAACCAGAGTCTTTCCCCGCCCCACGAGCACTGCCCCTATCCATAGCCCACTGGGCTGGCACAAGGAGCGGAGTGTCTGGGACCCCCCCAAGAAGAGTCCCTGCGGGGGTCGGAGGCCTGCAGGCACCGCCACCCCCGAGCAGGGCAGAGCTGTCAGCCTGCCATAGGGGCGGCGTCCATCGAAGGACTGACCAGGACCTTGCCTGCGGCAGCGTCCCCGCCCTGCACCCCCTCAGCAGGCGGCGTGTGGACAGAAGCGGCCAACGCACCCCCTTCGGCTCCAGCCCCGGCCCGGGGGGCAGAGCGGGGTGTTCCGCTCCACCCGACTCCATCGGATAAGTGATGGTCGTGCGGCAGCATGGACACTACACAGTGACCGAATCCTGGTCAAATGACAGTGGGGGCCGCACCCCCGGGCCATCCCCCTCCACCAATGCCAGAAAAGGCGGCTCTGCAGCACGGGGACAGGTGGGACCAGCCCCAGGCTTGGTGGGGTCCCGCCCCCCTGCTGCCCGAGCAGCAGCGATGGGGTCGAGACGCGCCCCCCCACCCTCGGAGATCAGCGCCGGAGCCCGAAGGGGAAAACCCACCCCGTGCAGAGACTGGAGAGGGAGGGGTTGAGTCCATCTCACAAAGGAGCTGAAGCTTGGGCTCAGAAAATACTTCTGGGTCTGATATAATGACCCCGCCCCCCTCCAGCCCCCCGTCCAGCTTCGAAACGGGGGTGGCAGCCCGCAAGGTCTGCGAGCTGGGGGGGGTCGTCCTCCACACAGCCCTCTCAAATAACTTCTACTGCAGCAACAAGTGTGCAGCCTCCTCATCATATTCTATTTCAAGGGCGTCCATCAGACGTTCCCCCAGGAGGAACCACACCTGCCAATTGAACACAGCATTTGGCGTGGGAAAGAACCCACTCTGTCTGCCCCACGTGAACAGACGTTGAAGCCCCTCCCGGGAGACCTCAGCGTGTTTCTGCTCCAAGAGGTCCCCCCAAAGCTCCAATACCAGAGCGTCCTGCGTGGTAGGCACACAACAGGGAAAGAGGGGAAGGAAAACCTCACCAGACTGTTTCTCCCACACATTGAAGGGTCACCACTTGTGATCGGGACACGCAAAGCAATCACACGGAGACAAGAGATTTCGCAGAGCAGAGACGTTCCTTCGAGAGAGCCCAAGGCTGAGCCAAGGCCGAGAGCCCCTCTGCCTGTTTATTTCTTACTTTTTATACATTTGTGGGTCTGGCTGTGGATTGGCTTCTGGAGTTTTCACCTTCCAGCCAAATGGCCAGACCAACTGTCAGTTACAATTGTTTTCAGGTTAGAAATATGCAAACAAAGGACAGAGAATGAAAAACAAAGGATTTGTTTATGCTACATGTGTGAGAAAAGGTAGAAACTGCTCCTAATATTGTACAGTAGCTAAAAAGTCTGACTCCATCTTAGGAACAATCAAAAGGCTTTAAAAAACTCAGAAAAACCGGGGTGACACTGGAGTTCTGTGCTTTCCTTCCTGTGCAAAAGGACTGTCCTTCTCCTGCAGGGGGCCATGGCCAAAATTGGGATTCTATCTCTATATTTTAATATATCCAAGGTTTGTTCCCGGATGAAACCTGCCAGAACAGACAGCTCTGGATGGTCTTGGCCTCTTGAGGGCCACCTCTCACCTGCCTTCAAAACACTGGGGGACCATGGTTTTCTTGCCATGGAAAAAAACATCTTTCAAATCCGGGTGTCCATGGCATAAATTGGGACTCTGCCTCCAAAATTGCACATATCAAAGGATAGCTTCCAGAAAAAAAGCTGCCAGGAGTGTCTAGGTTCCCCTGGCTTCCTGAGGGCCAACTCTCATCTGCCTTTGAAACACTAGGGGTTCTTCCTATGGAAAAGAACTGTCCTTCTTGTCCAGACACCCATGGACAAAATTGAGATTGGGCCTCCCAAATTCCGTCTATCCAAGGATTGCTACCAGAAAAAAGCAGCAAGGAAAAAAAGGTCTAGCTGGTCTCGGCCTCTTTGAGGCCACCTCTAATCAGTCTTTGAAACACTGGGGCTTGGCTCTTTCCTTCTTGTGGAGAATTGTCACTCTGGCACAGGCACCCATGGTTCAAATGGAAATCTACCTCCAAACTCCTCATATATCCAAGGGTTGCTCTCAGAAAAAAAGCTGCAAGGACAAACAGGTCTGGCTTGCCTTGGCCTCTAGTGAGTGCCTCTCATCTGCCTTCAAAACAATGAGGTTCTGTGGTTTCCTTCCTATAGAAAGAAACCGTCCTTCTTTTCCAGGTGCCCATGGCCTCAGGCCCTTGACCACTGTATAGGGACAAAGGAGCTCTGTGCTCAGTGGAGTGGAGACTGAGGACAGGGGACGAGAGCCCTGGGAGTGCTTGAAGGGTGATTTCAGAGATGGGTGATCATTTTGACACGGCAGAAAAGAGAGAGAGAAATAAAAAAATTATGCAGAGGGCAGCTGGAGAAGTCCAGACTGGACACCAGGAGAAAGGAATTTCCCTCCCAGGGCAGGGCTGTGGTACAACACATCCCCCAGAAGGAGTCTGGAGCAGCCCAAGGCTCTGTGTGCCCAGGCAGAGGCAGGCAGGACGCAGAGCTGTCAGCAAAGGAAGGGGCCAGCGAGGTGGGGCAGCCGGGGGATGATGACAGCCTGCAGGGACAGAGGCACAGGGCATGGACACCGTAGGACAGCCTGGGCTGGAGAGGGCACAGGGGTGGGCAGCAGCTGAAAGGCCCTGACAGAGCCAACTCCTGCAGCATTTTGGCCATGGCTGCTGGCCCTGGCCCTGAGGCCAGGAGGGGACAAGTGACCCTTGCAGCCCTGGGGCCTCATTGCCTCCTTGTCCCTGCTCAGCAGCCTGGCAGGGGCCGCCCCATGTTCCTGCCCTTGGCATTGCACATCCCCACATCCCAGTGCCCCAGGAAGAGCCCTGAGCAAGGAGGGAGGGACAGGATCTGCCTTGCCAGAGGCTGGAGCTCAGGCATTGGCCCTTTGCATTCCTGAAACACATCCAGGTTTGCTCAGCACCAAAAGACACCTTTTCCTTGTTTGTCCTCACCAGTCCACAGTGCTTGCAGTGTTCTGCTTAACTAGAACCTGAGGACACTTTCCTATGAGTTGTGTCCCTCAGTGGGACCCATTAAAAGTTGAAGAAACTTTGGTCTTTGAATCTGACTGTGAGTTCTTGAGAAGTTTTTTGAGCACCCTCTGAGGGACTGAGTCTGATGTAAACAGCACCAAAGCCCCAAGAGGTTCATTAAAGTCCTTGTGCTGTGTCTGTGCTGCTGAGCTGGGCTGGGCTCCTGGCACAGAGGAAGCTCCTGGCAACCAAGAGGAGCTTAAAAGCACATTGCTCTTGATGAGCAACTCTTCTCCCAGCCCAGCAGGGCTGGGGCACTGCCTGCAGCCACCCCGGGCACAGCACACAGGCACAGAGAGCTTCAATCACTCAGGGCTGAGAAGGAGCTGAGAAATGACTGCGGGAGAATCACTCCCAGCCCTTGACACAGGAACCTCTGGCTGCAGGACAAGGCAGCTGCAGCTCCTGCAGGGATCTCCTAAAGCTGCAACATCCCAATGCCTACAGACTCTGTGAGTACATTCTCTGATTATCTCTTGTGCAGAGCAGCCAGGGGTGCCCAGGGCTGTCCTGCAGAGCAGGGTCCTGCAGCCCAGGGCGCTGTGCTGGGCCAGGGACTCTGCTGCCTGCCAGGGACAGCTCTCAGCCAGCCCTGGGAGCTGCTGCCAGCACTGGGGGACAAGATCTGGGTGGAAGGAGACAGCTGTAAGGAGTGGAAGTGTTCTCCTTGTGTGGTGAGGATGCTGCAGTGTTCAGGACTGCTTCCAGCATGACATTAAACTCCAGAACATTTCCAAGTAGATTATGCAGGGAGCACAGACAGACAGGGGCTACATGAAATTAAAAATCCTGCTTTTTTTAATCTACTGCTCTGTGTTGCCTGGAGGGGAAATTGCACATAGATATTCATCTCTCAGTTCAGGTGAGAAAAATAAAACAATTTTCTCTCAGATCTTAATAAACCAGGCAGTGACAGAAAACAGCAGAGGGTCCCTTGCAGGCAGCACCAGTGTCACTTTTCCAGCCTCCTCAGGGTTGCTCTGAGGTTGCCATCAGAGCCTGCAGAGCCAGAGCTGCCCCTGGGCAGTGCCTGAGCTGGGAGGGCTCTGCAGGGCAGAGCTGAGCCCCCAGGGCTGGGCTGGGCTCTGGCAGCACTGGCAGGGCCCAGCCCTGGGCACAGGGAAGCAGCTGCAGGCAGGGACAGCTCCAGGCAGCAGAGCCCTGGGCAGGAAGTGGGGGGAAAGTGCCACCAAGCTGTGCTGGGATATTGAAAGTCCTCTCCAAACTGAACCATTTCATGATTCCTTTTTTCACAGATCTCCATGTCCAGCAGGAGCAAATGTCCAACAGCAGCTCCATCAGCCACTTCCTCCTGCTGGCATTGGCAGACACACGGCAGCTGCAGCTCCTGCACTTCTGCCTCTTCCTGGGCATCTCCCTGGCTGCCCTCCTGGCCAATGGCCTCATCATCAGCGCCGTAGCCTGCGGCCACCTCCTGCACGCGCCCATGTTCTTCTTCCTGCTCAACCTGGCCCTCACCGACCTGGGCTCCATCCTCACCACTGTCCCCAAAGCCATGCACAATTCCCTCTGGGACACCAGGACCATCTCCTACAAAGGATGTGCTGCACAGGTCTTTTTCTTCATGTTCTTCATCTCAGCAGAGTTTTATCTCCTCACCATCATGAGCTACGACCGCTATGTGTCCATCTGCAAACCCCTGCACTACGGCACCCTCCTGGGCAGCAGAGCTTGTGCCCACATGGCCGCAGCTGCCTGGGCCAGTGCCTTTCTCAATGCTCTCATGCACACAGCCAATACATTTTCCCTGCCCCTATGCCATGGTAATGCCCTGGGCCAGTTCTTCTGTGAAATCCCACACATCCTCAAGCTCTCCTGCTCCAAATCGTACCTCAGGGAACTTGGGCTTCTTGCTGTTAGTGTCTGTTTAGCATTTGGTTGTTTTGTGTTCATTGTTTTCTCCTATGTGCAGATCTTCAGGGCTGTGCTGAGGATCCCCTCTGAACAGGGCAGCACAAAGCCTTTTCCACCTGCCTCCCTCACCTGGCTGTGGTGTCTCTGTTTATCAGCACTGCCATGTTTGTTTACCTGAAGCCCCCCTCCATCTCCTCCCCATCCCTGGATCTGGCATTGTCAGTTCTGTACTCAGTGGTGCCTCCAGCCCTGAACCCCCTCATCTACAGCCTCAGGAACCAGGAGCTCAAGGCTGCAGTGTGGAGACTGATGACTGGACTATGTCCGGAACATTAAACTGCTGGCCAATTTCTGCAAATCACTTGGAATAAAAGTAATCTTTGATACTTCCTGTTGGCTTCATATTTGAGGTTCTTTTTTTTTTTTTTTTTTTTTTTTTTTTTTTTTTTTTTTCTTTCTTAATAATGTCAACGTAGAAATCTCATTGCTTCTTCCATTTCGCATTTTGTTTCTCTCCACCACCCCTCTGGCCATAGACTGTGACAATGAGGGGCTGCGCTCTTGGTGGCTTTAAAGGGAATCAAGGATCTCTCAGCCAAGTTTTCTGCAGAGATCCCCCTTCTGTTCCCTTCTCTGCAGCTGCAGCAGCAATGTCTGTGTGCAGAGCTGGGGGCAGATCAGTGCTGGCACAGCAGCTGTGCCCAGGAGCAGCAGCACTTGGTGTTGCCAGTGCTGCTCCCGTGGCCCTGCCCCGCTGCCCTCCTGGCCCTGGTGCTGCTGTAGGGCCTGAGTGCTCTCGGGGCCGGGCACAGTGCTGGGGGTGGCAGAGCCGGGGCTGCAGCAGGGACAGGCCATGGGCACTGCTGGGGCAGCGCTGACGCCTCAGGGCAGGGCCTGGGGGCTCCAGGCCCCTTGCCCAGGCTCTCTCCAGAACATGCCCAGGCCAATGCTCAGCAGAGAAAAGCCCCGTGAGCAGCCCCAGGGTGGCCGTGGGCAGGCTGGGGGCAAACAGCATGGCTGGGGCTCTGCAAGGTCCCTGGGAGAGATAGGAAGGAGCAGCAGAGCAGGGGCTGATCCATCCCCACTGCGCTGGACACCCCAGGGCAGCATCCCACAGCGTCCTCATGCACCTGCCAACAACATCCCCCCTCTGCAGCCCTGGCCTCTCCCCCAGCTCACACAGGTGCCGCATCCTTGCAGGCACAGACACAGCAGCACTGGCTCAGGAGCCCCTGTTTGCACTACCCAGAGCAGGTGTGAGCACCCCCATGGTGTTGGTGTGGGGAGATGAACCTGAGTGAGCACAAATGCCATCATCAGCCCCTGGGGCCAGGAAGGGCTGGGGGACAGCAGGGAAACCACTCAGGTTTGTGATGGCCTCTGAAGTCATCCAGAAAGTTTGTTCCCATGAGCTGTGAGTTTCCTGTGCCACTGCAGATGTTGCTCAGAGCCAGGGCTGCCTGGCAGCCACCCCCAAACTGCCCTGAGCATTTCCTTTGATTCACCTTGGCTTTCTCTACCCTTCCTGGGTACAAATTTTGGTTCCCTTCCCTGCAAACAGCCCATCCCTAGTTGCCCTTCCCTCTCTGGCCCCACTCCCAATTTCAGTTCCTGACTTGGCACCATGGGAACATCCCTTGGGGAGCAGGATCATCCTCCAAGTGCTTCAGGAATTGTCTGCATGCTCCTGCAGTGCCTCGTGCTGCTCCCTTGCCAGAGGCACCACAGGCCAGGGGGGCACATCTGGGCTGCTGTGTCTGGCTCTGGGGCTCCCAGTTCTGGGCAAGGAGGAGGAGCTGCAGAGGCTCTGCAGGACTGGCAGGATGGGCTTTGGGGCTGTGAGGAGAAGCTGAGGGACCTGGGCTGCTGGAGCTTCTGGAGAGGAGGCCCAGGGCTCATCCTGCAACTGCTGCAAGGGTGTTTTCAGAGAATCACAGAATCAGCAAGGTTGGAGAACACCTTGGAGATCATCAAGTCCAACCTCTGCCCTGACACTGCCATGCCTCCCTTGAGCCTCTTCTTCAGGATAAACAACCCCAGCATCCTCAGGTTCTCCTCACAGGACTTGTGTTCCAGTCCCCTCACCAGCATTGTTGTTCTTCTCAGGACACGCTCCAGCCCCTCCATGTCCTTTCTTAATTGGGGGGCCCAGAACTGGACACAGCACTCGATGTGCTGCCCAACCAGTGCCGAGCACAGGCGAAGAATCACTGCCCTGCTCCTGCTGCCCACACTGTCCCTGATCCAGGCCAGGAGCCATTGGCCTTCTTGGCCACCTGGGCACACTGCTGGCTCATGTCCAGCCTGCTGTCCATCAGTCCATGCAAGTCCCTTTCTGCCTGGCTGCTGTCCAGCCACTGTCCCCAGCCTGCACCACTTCAGGGGTTGTTGTGGCCAAAGTGCAGGACTCAATATCTGGACTTGTTAAACCTCACATTGTTGGATTTGGCTTCCTGGATCCAGCCTGTCCAGGGCCCTGTGCACAGCTCTCCTACCCTCCAGCAGATCAACACTTCCAGCCAACTTAGTGTCACCACAGTTCCTTGTGTCCCTAGACTGTCACAATGGTCTCCATGATTCCATGAGTCTTCCCAGTGTCATAGTGTGCCTTTGGTTCCGTGGGACCCCTTGGTGTCACAAAGTCCCTTTGATCCTCGGGCCCCACAGTGTCACAATGGTGCCTTGGGCCCCCAAGACCCTGGAGTGTCACAATGGATCCTTTGTTCCATGAGGTCTGTCAGCGCAGCAATGATCTCCTTGGTTCCACAGGGTCACAGTGGCCTCTGTGGTTCCACCAGGCCCCAGACTGTCACCATGGGTTCCTTGCTTGCATTTAGCCCCACAGTGTCACAATGGCCCCTTGGCTCTATGGTGACATATCATGCACAGTGTCACTCTGGTCCTCTTAGTGCCAGCAGGTCCCTCAGTGTCACAATGGCCCCTTGCTTCCCCAGGGCCCTGCAGTGTCACCATCATCAGAGAATCAAGCAGGCTGGAAAAGACCTTGGAGAGCATCAAGTCCAACCTGTGACCCAACACCACCTTGTTAGGCAGACCACGGCACTGAGTGCCACATCCAGTCATTCCTGAAACACTGCCAAGGACAATGACCCACCCACCTCCCTAGGCAGCCCATTCCAATGCCCAGTCACCATTTTGGGAAGAATATTTCCTAACGCTCAGCTTAAACATCCCCTGTTGCAGTTTAAGGCTGTGTCCTCTTGTCCTGTCACTGTTTCCTGGGAGAAGAGCCCGACCCCCATCTAGCTGCACCCTCCTTTCAGGGAGTTGTAGAGAGTGATGAAGCCTCCCCTGAGCCTCCTCTTGTCCAGGATAAACAACCCCAGCTCCCTCAGCTGCTCCTCAGGACTTCTGTTAGAGACCACTCACCAGCTTTGTTGCCCTTCTCTGGACACGCTCCCACCAGTCCATGTCCTTCCTAAACTGGGGGGTTCAGAACTAGACACAATATTTGAGGTGCTGCCCAACCAGAGCTGAGCACAGGGAAAGAATCACTGCCCTGCTCCTGATGGCAGCACCATTCCTGATGCATAGGAGTGCCAAGGGTTGGATGAGAGAATTGGTGGGGAGGGGTTGGGGACAAAGTCTGACTGATTGTCAGCCACGAAGGGTCTTGATTTTTACATCTATTCAGACTGCAGAAAAAGGTGCTGGACGTCAATATCAGTTGAACATTGCTGATATCAATAGATAAAAAGGAAAAGAAAACAGGAAAAAAACAGTTCTCTCTGAATTGTTTTCAATATAGTATATTCCCTTTGAATAAACTTCTGGAATTTGTCTAATTGACCACAGAAGAATTGAGAACTGAAATAATTCCCAGGGGCTTTTCTTGTTCAGAGTTTTGAATAAGTGTTTTTGAACCTTTACCACAGAATTCCTGAACTGAAGACCTCAAGAAAGAGGACTCTGGAGTAGTAAAACTCACCAGCAACCTCCAAGGGGCTGAGGATCCATCCTCATCAGAGCAGGAATGAACAGAAATGGGCACAGCTTTCTGGCTGCCCCAGCTTTGGGATGGGCCCTGGGCCTGGAGCAGGAGCAGCTCTTGAGGGCCCCAAGGCCAGGGCTGTTGTGCTGGCCTGGGCAGATGGGATGGCAGCAGGGGCTGCAGAGCTCTCAGCACCTCAGGGACAGGGGAGCAGGGCACACAGGGAGCCTCCTTTTCCCTTGGCCCAGCACCTTCCCCATGGCTGGGGCTGAGTCCTGTCTGAGCTGCAGCTGCTGCTGTGCCCTTCCGAGGGGCTGAGGCCGTGGGGCCCTGCCCAGAGCAGCCTGCCCTGAGCAGAGCTGTGGGGCCAGAGCCGGCTGCGCTGTGCTGGGGAGAGGCCCTTGGTGCTGCCGAGAGCTCAGGGCAGCTGGCAGAGCTTGGAGGGAGCTGGGCTGGGCTGAGAGAGCCTGCCACAGGAACCATCAGTGTCCATCTCAGCCTGTGTGAGCGTGCAGGGGCAGGACTCAGCCCAGGCCTTGTGGGGCAGGGCCAGCGCCTCTGGAAGGCATTGAAAACAGGCAAGTGGCCCAGAGAGGAGGCTGCTCTGTGCCCTTGGTGGCATGGACAGATCAGGAACACGGCCCAGGACATTTGTCAGCGCCAGCCTCTGTCCCCAGCCATTGCCAGCCCTGGCTGCTCAGCCCAGGTTTGCGGGGCAGTTTGGCTGTGGCCCAGCTCCATCCTCCTGCGGGGCTCAGGGCCTGTTCCTGGCCATGGCCAGCCCTGCCCGGCCTCTCTGCTGGCCCAGAGCCCGGCAGAGCCCGGGGCAGGGCTGTCTGTGCAGCCCCACAGGCGCCACGGGCTGTGCAGGAGCTGGCAGAGGCTGCCCAGCAGGGAGGCCATGGGGCACAGAGCCCCAAGGCTGCTGTGGGCACCACGGCACAGGGGCCGTTCCCACCCGCAATGCTCCTGTCCTGCCCTGCGCCTGCACAGGGGCTGTGGCACCATGGCTGGCCAGCGCGGCACAAAGGGGCCACGCAGCCGCTGCTGAGGCTGACAGCAAGGCCAGGCACACACAAGGAATTGCTGGGCTTTGCCTGGGCTGGGCAGGGCTGACTGGGCCAAAGGCAGAGCTCAGCTGCCCTTGGTGGCTGCAGGAAAAGCCCAGAGCCCAAAGAGCCTCCATGGCTGTTCTGGAGACCAAGGCTGGAGGCGGGAAATGCAGGGCTGCTGCGGGATGGGGAGGGGATTGAATTCCAGCACACACCTCAGTTCTCTGATGATCCCGGCACAATGCTGGGCCCTGTTTCAGACTGGAGCAGAGAAGATGTTTATGGGACAGGAGCCCTCTGGGGCTGTCAGGGACCTGCAGCTTGCAAGATGCTCTGCTCTCCCCCAGCTCCTCTCTGAGAGATGCCAATGCCAGCTCAGCACCTCAGGGCACAAGAGGCACTGCCTGTCCATGGGCACACAACTGATGTCTGCCTGGAAGGGGGCACAGGCTTTAATACCTGTAAATTTCAAAATATACAAGCATATTTTTATTATCTTAGTCATTTAAGTACTTTTAAGAAGTGGCAAAGTTTTCCCACCAGGAACAAGAATTTCCTGGATCTACTGGGTTCTTCTGCAGAGGGCAGGAGAAGAAACACTGATCTTCCCTTCTATCTTTGCCACCAACATTCAGTCTGATATTTCATGACCCTCTTGCTTCAGATGTTTCCAGCTCTCTTGTTTGAATGGCCATGTCTAAGGACGTCTCTTCATGTAGAGCAGCTGGATCTATGTCCTTCCTTTTGTTCACAGATTTCCTCTTGCAGCTGTTCTCTTCTCAGTGCAATGTGTCTCCCTTGGCTGGCTTCTTGCTTGGAGCTTCAGGGAATTGCCCAGTCTTTCACATGTTTTTGTAACACCTCTGTCATCATCTTAGTTCTATTTTTATCTTATATATCACCTCTTCTCATGTCTTGGTTGAAAATTCTTTGTGTATGGGAATCCCTTGTGGATGGTGGATAGGTCAGATGGTGCTGGAATGTCACAAGGAGCTTAGAGATGTGTTTCCATGTTTATTAAATTATATTCTTCAAATTTCTTATGTTGGCCATGTAGAGAAACCTTTCTGTGCCTCCAAGTTTCACCAGTTCCTGGTTCCTCAAAGGACACAAACCTGATGAGTTGTCGGTTCCCACTCCAGTGGCTGCACTTGCACCTCCCTCCATAGCCAGAGCAGAGCTCCCTTGTCCCAGAAAGTCCCTGGCAGTGGAGGGATGAAGGAAACAGGACAGGCTATGGGGATCAGGTGCAGGGCAGAGCCAGGAGAAGAATGACTTTTACATTTGATGGAGCTGTGCCTTCCCCTTGGGTTTGTTGGCTGACACTAAATGAACATCCCTCTGTGTCTCGGGCAGTTCCTTCTCCAAGGAAAGCAGGTGGGAGTCGGAGCCAAGGAGCTGAAACCTGCAGGTCCAGCCTGGGGTGGAGGGAGCTCAGATTTGCACAAGGCTGCTCTGAGTCCCAGGGCTTGGATGGGGAAATGGTGCGATGGGAGTAGGACAGAATCTGATTGAATTGTCATACATAAAGGGTCTTGATTTTCATATCTATTCAAACTGCATGAGTAAGTACCTTGGGATTCAATGTCAACTTGGAGATTGAACATACAAATGTATTAATAGGAAAAAGATCCTAAGCAGGACCTAAAAATATTTTCTCACTGTCTTTTGTAAATATAATATATTCACTATGGACACACTTCCAAAATCTGTTTAATTAACCACAAAAATTTGAAAAGTTAAATCAAATTATTCCCAGAGGCTTGGCCTTTTAAGGTGTTCTGAATTATAATGCACCTTGGGGCACAGAATTCCTGAATTGCAGAGCTGAAGGCTGAACAAGCCTCTGGAGAAGTCAATTCCAGCAGCAGCCTCCAAGTGTCTGTGGCTGTCAGCAGCCCCCACTGAGGCCACCCCTGCCCAGAGACCGTGGGGGAATGGGCAGACAAGGGGAGCGTCCCTGGGGCTGGGCAAGCAGAACTCAGAGGCACCAGCGGGTGCAGGTGGGAAATGGAGTGTGCAATGTGGCTGTGAAAGCCCTGCCTGGGCTCTGCCAAGCAGGAGAGACTAACCCAGACCCCCATCCCCCGAACAATTCTCTCACTTAGACATTAAAAGGAATTACAATTATTTGTGTACTGTGAATTGGATGCACTGGAGAAATAGCAACAAGAGATTCTCAGGAGCTCAAAACAACAAAACAGACTTTACTGACAACTTTAGAAAAAACAGAGAAATTTTGGCAAATGGTTTAATACAATATTCAATCAACAAGAAACACTTCTGAGAGCATTAACTTGTCCCATTCAACTTTGCAAACTCTAAGCCTGTTCAATTTAAGTTACTCCAAATTAGCAAGAGGAGTGAATTTGAAGATGACAACACAGAAAGAGAGAAAGACAAATAAGACATAGAGAAGCACCCACACAGAGCTACCAACTCCTGGATTACAGTTGTGTTCACACAGAAATTCCAAGAGGAGGTGGGGTCAAGATGTGTGCTTGCCTTGTGGTCAGCCTTGAATACCCCATGGTCTTCCTGGGCCCTTCCCCCAGGAGGGACTTTGGGTCACTTGGTCTCTCAGGAGATGGGCTGGGGGCTGCAGAGGTGGCTGTGGAGCATTGCCTTTGGTGTGTCAGGGATTGGCAGACACTGCTGGGCTGGGATAGAGGCTCTGGGGGGATTGGGGTTACAGGGCAGGGCAGTGCTGGGGTTTCAGGGCAGGGCAAGGCTGGACCTGCCCCTTCCTCCCTCACACACAAAATGTTTCCAGCCAACAATCTCCTCCAGTCTCTCACAACAGGCAATGCTGGAGGTGGAATCCCAATTGTGGCCATGAGCACCTGGACAAGAAGGACAGTTCTTTTCCATAGGAAGGTGTAATGGTTTTAGTTAACACTGGGCAGAAACACTACTTAATGTAGTGACTACACATTCATGAAATTTTGTTTGCTAAATTTAGAGTAGTGATCTTAGTGTTTACTCTCTTTTTGTGGGAGAGGAACAGGAGAAACAAAGCAGGCTCAAACTTAAAAAGTGAACAGTTTTATTAACACACACTAGAAGAATGGAAAAGATAAGAAAAGATGGAAAAAAAAGCCACCCAAAAAAACCCCAAAATGCAATTTCAAAACATTCTGCCCCACCCTTACAAACTGTTAACTTTCTTACAAACAACACAGAGAGACACAAGCTGTGATTTTCATTCAGTTTCACCATTTAAACATAATCTTTCATCACTTAGGGAGAGGAGTCTCTCTAGAGTCTTATGGACACATTCGCCACAAGACAAAAACAGTCCTGGGGCTCTCAATGCCACAAATCTGCAGCTCCTTGGAATTTTTGCAGATTGTGCAGTTCCACCCATTAGCAGCCTTTCCCCTGGCTACTCATGGGCCTCTCAGTGTATCTGGGGTACTGTTTAAGAAAGCTTCTTCTAGTATAAAACAAGGATTCTCTTCTAGCTCTAAAATAGTTTCCATCTCAAAAGAAATAAAGACCTCCTTTTAACCCAGGAGCTGAGGGCTTCAAATCACTTTCTCTCTAAAATCATCTTGGTCTCAAAGGCTGAGACCTCCTTTTACCCCAGGAGTGAGGGGCTTTAAGATTCCCACTTAAATCTCAATCATATCAATCCCCAACTTTGACTAGAACTAGCATTCCCTCAAACAACATTAAGATGTTACAAGAAACAGTCCATTTCTCCATAGTTTACAGCAGAAAAGCTTGGTTAAAAATGTCCACATCCTCAATCCCTCTTCTAATAATCTTTATCAGTTCTTTCACTCCTGCTCCACTGACTCCATGTGGTGTCTTTCCTACGTTCACTCTGTCTCTTTCTTTTCTCTCTCAGGGAAGGGTCAGGCCTTGGAAGCTCCATGTTGCCAGGACAGGGTTAACTCTGCCCAGGCCTGCAGTGGCCATGTGATTTCTGCTCCAGGCAGCAGTCTCTCCATTTCAGATCAGCCTGGTTTCCTCCCTCCACTCTTTCTTCTCCATCTGGAAGACACCGGAGGAGGGGAGCGGGAGGAGAGCTCTGCCCACCCCTCGGTGACAATCGGGGCAGCCTCGGCCAAACCGGGCCCAGAGTTGTTATCAGGGGAGATCCCTCCCTGCTCTGGGGTCTCTGGGGAGGTTTTTTCAAAGTGGTTGATGTTAAGCTGCAACCTCTCCTCCCCCCGGGAGCCGATGGAGTCCGGCTGGGCCTCGGGCGAGCTTCCCCCCGAAGGGGGAGGTGGGGTGTGGGGAGCAGTAGGACCCACTCGATGTTACCTGTTCAGCTGAGCAGGAGGAAAAGGGCCTGACCTGAACAAACCCAGGATTTATATGGGTACTGCCCAAAGTCGCATTCAACATTCTCAGTGGCCAAAGCAGGTGCCAATATCTCAAACTGGCTTCTGATAGGTCCTTGTCCTTTCTAAAACTATTTCTATGGTCCTGAGAGGGTAATTCCTCCTTAACTAAAAACCAAACTGTGCTAACGCATGACAGTGACCTTTAGGCTTTGCAGGGCTCAGGCACAGCGGCTGGGACAGAGTCAGGGCTGAGGTCACACTCTGTGGGCTGGGGCAGAGCCCAGCCAGAAATGAGCCCTGGAGCAGCAGCTCTGCAGTGGTGGCCACCAGGCCGCCTTGCCAAGGGAGGCTTCTGGCCATGGCCTGGAAGCAGCTGCTGCTGCCAAGGTGCCTTTGGTGCCTCAGGCTCTCCCTGGCACAGCTCCCAGCACGGCACTCTGCACTTGTGCCCGAGGCCTTCACTGCCTTGGGGCTGGCCTGGGGCTTTTCCTGCAGTGGGATCTGCCCTGGTCCTGGCACAGGAAAGGCAGTTCCTGCTGGAGCAGGAGGCTCTGCCTGCAATGGGCTCAAACAACTCTAAAAAAGGCCTATTTACTTCAGAATTACTTTCTAAAGCATGCTATTCTAATAATTGTAATGGCTCCCATACTGTGGAGTAAATAACTCTTTCTTTTATTTACTCTGTAGTATGAATAAATCTTTCCATCCATTCCTGATCTGAATCAATTATAGTTGTATTTATATAAATAAATCTTGTATTTCATCGTTAATCCTGTGGAACAAATAGCATGATGGTTCAATCCCACCTGTCCAATATTTTACACATAAACTTTTGTGAAAGTCTGGGGCTAGGATTGGATCCAGCCGCTCCAAGTCTCCTCTCTTAGATGGAATTTTAAAAGTCTAGGCTTCCTGGAGGTGTTTGAGGATCCATGTCGGCTGTTGGGTGTCATTTCTCCATCTCATGACTCAGCAGGAGTTTCTCCAAGGAAGAAATAAAGCTTTTGCCTGAAGCTCCCACTCTGCCCATGACAGGAACCCCTTTGAGTGTCTGGGACATCCCGGCTCTTTGGCAGCCTGGGGACTCCTGGGATGTCACCGTGGAGCCCCTGTGAGTGCCTGTGACAGATTGGTGCCTTTGCAGCCCAAGGTGCCCTGGGATGTCACCATGGAATGGCTGTGACTGCCTCTGACCACAGGGCTCTTTCCCATCCCCAGAAACCCCTGGGAGGTCTCCATGGAGCCCCTGTCTCTGCCTGTGACATTCCAGCCCTGGAACAGCCTGGAGACTATTGGAAAGTCCCCATGGAACCCCTCTGAGTGCCTGTGACAACTCGGTTCCTTAGCAGGCAACCATCACCAGCCCCTGTTGCTATGGTCCATTTCCATGGCAACCATCACCAGCCCCTGTTGCTCTGGTCAGTTTCCATGGCAACCATCACCATCCCCTGTTGCTATGGTCAGTTTCCATGGCAACCATCACCAGCCCCTGTTGCTATGGTCAGTTTCCTTGACAACCATCACCAGCCCCTGTTACTATGGTCAGTTTCCATGACAACCATCACCAGCCCGTGTTGCTGTGGTCAGTTTCCATGGCAACCATCACCAGCCCCTGTTGCTATGGTCAGTTTCCATGACAACCACCACCAGCCCCTGTTGCTAGGGTCGGTCCCTTGGCAGCTCCATGCAGATCCCATGCCAGGGGTGGTTCCATGGACACCAGCTCAGGCCTGGAGCCAGAGTCCGTTGCCATGGCAACCATTTGCAGTCCCATTCCCAGGGCCATGGGATCCCAGCAGCACAGAATTGGCTGAGCTGGGAGGGACCCATCAGGATCCTTGAGTCCAGCTCCTGGCCCTGCACAGGACACCCCAACAATCCCAGCCTGGGCCTGGCAGCGGTGTCCAAACGCTGCTGCAGCTCCCAGAGCCCTGGAGCTGTGACCCTTCCCTGGGAGCCTCTTTAGTGCCCCAGCAGCCTCTGGGGGAAAAACCTTTTCCTGACATCCAACCTAAACCTGCCTCGACTCAGCTCCAGCCCTTCCCTCCAGTGCTGTCCCTGGGCACCAGAGTGAAGAGGTTCCCACAGCCCCCAGCCAGGGACCCGTTCCCAAGGCTGCTGCCAGGGCAACCAGGGCTGGCACCAGCTGGGATGCTCAGTTTCCACGGGCCAGGGTTTAGGAATGGGATTCCCCAGTTTTGTAGTCCTGCAAAAACCGTGCCGCTGCTCGCTGCTCTCCTGCCTCCCATGGAAAGTACAAAAGTCAAATATCCAGGGGTGGGATAAGAACAATTTACTGGGAACAGCAACAAGATAAGGAACTAAAAGGAACAGAAAAAAAAAAAACAAAAAAAACAAAAAACAAAAAAAAAAAAACCAGAAGGGATAAGACAAACGATATACAGGGAAATCTACAACAACACTAACTGGCGCTTCCCAGCCACGTATTTCCTCCTGCTGGAAAGGACACCCTTGTCCTTGGGAAAGGACAAAGAGTACTTTCCTGCCCCTGGCAATGACCTGAGATGAGATCAAATACAATGATGGGACCATGGCCACACACTCATGTTCTTCAGTCCCACCTCACATCATTGCCAGGGGCAGGGAAAGGGACAGGTGTCTTCCCAGCATGGATCATGGGAAATGTGGGTCACCAGGGCTCTGCCAATGTGTGTCCTCTGATGGGGGATGAGGCTGGAGACTCACATGAAGCTCTTCCCAGAGTTGGGGCACTTCCAGGGCTTCCCTTACCGGTGCCTCTGTTGGTGTCGGCTCAAGTGAGACCTCCAGGTGAAGCTCTTCCCACACTGGGGACACTCGTAGGGCCTCTCCCCAGTGTGGATGCGCCGGTGCCTGATGAGGGTGGAGTTTTGCTTGAAGCCCTTCCTGCAGTCGGGGCAGCGGAAGGGCCTCTCCTCTCTGTGAATCCGCTGGTGGCGGAGGAGAGCAGAGCTGGTCTGAAACCTCTTCCTACACTCAGGACACTCATAGGGCCTCTCCCCAGTGTGGATCATTTGATGGATGATCTGCTGGGACCTCTGGTTGAAGCCCTTCCCACATTCCCCACACTTGTATGGCCTTTCCTCAGCATGGATGTTCTGGTGGCAGACCAAATTGTAGCGCTGGCTGAAGCTCTTGCCACACTGCTCACACTCGTAGGGCCGTTCCCTGGTGTGGATCCTCTGGTGGCGGATCAGGTTGGAGCTGTGGCTGAAGCTCATCCCACATTGCCCACACTCGTAGGGCCTCTCCCCAGTGTGGATGCGCCGGTGCCTGATGAGGGTGGAGTTTTGCTTGAAGCCCTTCCTGCAGTCGGGGCAGCGGAAGGGCCTCTCCTCTCTGTGAATCTGCTGGTGCTGGAGGAGATTGGAGCTGGTCTGAAACCTCTTCTGACACTTGGGACACTCGTAGGGTCTGTCCCCAGTGGGGATGATCTGGTGCTGGACAGGGGTGTTGCTCTGGCTGAAGCTCTGTCCACCTTCCTGGCACAGGGTGGGTCTTTCCTCCTCAGAGCACCCTGGGATGGGTTTGGAGTCCTTCCTCCTGCAGGGTCTCCGGCGCTTTTTCTCCCGATTTGATACCTGTGCCATGGAGCCACTCAAAACGGCCTCTTCCATGATGTCCTGCCATGGGGATTTGTCCTCCCTGGTCTCCATCCTCAGCTCCCTGTCTGGGGGAGGAACGACAAGGACAGGATGGGATTTGCCTCCATGCCAGAGGGAAGAGGAAGGAGATCCCCCCAGTGAATCCCCGGCAGGACGGCGTTGGCAGTGGGGTTGTCCTGCAGCCAGGGGCCATGCTGGGCTGGGAAATGGAGCAGGAGAGAGGGGGAAAGGGGCACTGACTTCCTCCTCACCTGCCTGGCTGTCCTGGAGCATCTTCCTCTTCCTCGCAGCCTCTTCCTCCATCCAGCCAAGGTTTGGGAATGCAAAATCCTGGTTTGGGCAAAAGCAAGGGATGAGTATGTTGAGTTTGAATGTCCTTATGCTCAAGTCCATCTCTACATCTGGAGTCCCTAATAGCTTATCAAACACCAAGAGCAGCCCTGAAAACTCCTTTGTGGAGTTCCCTGTCTCTGGTCTTCCTGCCCTCCCCAGGCTGCTGAGAATCCCAGGAATCTGAAAAGCTCCCCCCTTTTCCATTTAGGGATGCTGGGGGTTTTGGGGTCCCAGGGTCCCTTCTCGCCTTATTCTCTGCTTTGGGGTGCAGGGGCTCCAAGGAGTTCCCCCTGCCCCTCTCCAAGCTGTTGAGGTTCCTGCAAATTGCAGCGCTCCCCCCTGTCTGGTCCCCTGGGGGAAACAGAGCTCTGCTCCTCCAGGCTGCCTCTGCCAGCAGCCACCACTGGGACCCCCTAATGTCCCCCCAAGGGGCATTTTCCATCCAGCTTTGGAGTTCTTACTTCTCCAAACATCCCCAACCAGAAATACCCAACTCAGGGACCCCTCTGGATATCTGAGCAAAGATCCCCCTCTCTTGGGCTGGTAAGACAGGGGTCTGCTATGGAAGGCAGGAGCCTCCCTTGAAGTGGAAAATGCAAACCCCCTCTCTTTGAATTACAATTTTGAAATTAATGGGCTTTCAAGCAAAGATATGGCAATAGGAATATCAGTTCTTCAGTAGGAAAATTAAACTAAAAGTGCAGTAGTAAAAAAAAAAACCACAAAAAAAACCCACCAAAAAACCCCCAAAAATAAGACTCAGAATCCAACCTGACAGCCGGGTAGCCAGGGTGTTGCTTGCAGTACAATTAAATCGTGGCTGCAGTCCTCCTGGTGGGACACAAGTGGTTTTGTTGAAGCAATGATCTTGTAGAAGGGTGTAGTTTTCCTCTGAAGGTCTAGTGGTGGCATAGATGGGTCTGGTCTTCCTCTGGGAATCCAGTGTAAACCAGGGTGCTCCTGGTGTTTTAAATCTCAGCTTATATCCGGGTGGGAGTGCTTGGCTCCT
The DNA here is from genome assembly GCA_022316685.1 of Progne subis subis. Lineage (NCBI taxonomy): Eukaryota > Metazoa > Chordata > Aves > Passeriformes > Hirundinidae > Progne > Progne subis. Next base: position 49,685 of record JAKJHU010000558.1, read on the forward strand.
CCCTCTGGGTGGAGCATCTCACAATGGGATGATGTAAATTTATCAGTCATGCAGTGAGAGGCAATGGCCCATTACCAGAAGATATCTCCCTGGAGAGAGGATGGGTCATGGAAGAGATCAAGAACACTGCCTCATTTGGTTTAAACAGCTGGCCCATTAAGAGAAGATCCCCCTCAGAGATATGAGGAATGGGTAATGGAAGAGATAAACAACCTGCCAACCTGGTTTTAACAGATGGTAATAGAACATATTTTTTTGGTTACATCTTGCATTGCAAGACAGGGCTTGATGCTCCTTGCCCAGGCTCTCTCCAGAGCACGCCCAGGCCAATGCTCAGCAGAGAAAAGCCCCGTGAGCAGCCCCAGGGTGGCTGTGGGCAGGCTGGGGGCAAACAGCATGGCTGGGGCTCTGCAAGGTGCCTGGGGGAGATGGGAAGGAGCAGCAGAGCAGGGGCTGATCCATCCCCACTGCGCTGGACACCCCAGGGCAGCGTCCCAGAGCGTCCTCATGCACCTGCCAACAACATCCCCCCTCTGCAGCCCTGGCCTCTCCCCCAGCTCACACAGGTGCCACATCCTTGCAGGCACAGACACGGCAGCACTGGCTCAGGAGCCCCTGTTTGCACTGCCCAGAGCAGGCGTGAGCACCCCCATGGTGTTGGTGTGGGGAGATGAACCTGAGTGAGCACAAATGCCATCAGCCCCTGGGGCCAGGAAGGGCTGGGGGACAGCAGGGAAACCACTCAGGTTTGTGGTGGCCTCTGAAGTCAGCCAGAAAGTTTGTTCCCATGAGCTGTGAGTTTCCTGTGCCACTGCAGATGTTGTTGCTCAGAGCCAGGGCTGCCTGGCAGCCAGCCCCAAACTGCCCTCAGCATTTCCTTTGCTTCACCTTGGCTTTCTTTCCCCTTCCTGGTACAAATTTCTTATTTTTGCCCCTCCCTGTTCCCTCCGCTGCAAACAGCCCATCCCTGGTTACCCCTTCCTCTCTGGCCCCACTCCCCATTTCAGTTTCTCAGTTGACACCATGGGAATGTCCACTGGGAGCAGGATCATCCTCCATGTGCTTCAGGAATTGTCTGCATGCTCCTGCAGGACTGACATGATGGGCTTTGGTGCTGTGAGGGGAAGCTGAGGGACCTCGGCTGCTGGACCTTCTGAAGAGAATGTCTAGGGCTTATCTTGCAACTGCTGCAAGGGTGGTTTCAGATAACCATAGAATCAGCCAGTTTGGAAAAGACCTTGGACATCATCAAGTCCAACCTCTGCCCTGAAAATGCCATGCCTCCCTTGAGCCTCTTCTTCAGGATAAACAACCCCAGCTTCCTCAGGTTCTCCTCACAGGACTTGTGTTCCAGTCCCCTCACCAGCATTGTTGTTCTTCTCAGGACACGCTCCAGCCCCTCCATGTCCTTTCTTAATTGGGGGCCCAGAACTGGACACAGCACTCGAGGTGCTGCCCAACCAGTGCTGAGCACAGGGGAAGAATCACTGCCCTGCTCCCTCTGCCCACACTGTCCCTGATCCAGGCCAGGAGCCATTGGCCTTCTTGGCCACCTGGGCACACTGCTGGCTCATGTCCAGCCTGCTGTCCATCAGTCCATGCAAGTCCCTTTCTGCCTGGCTGCTGTCCAGCCACTCTGTCACCAGCCTGCACCACTTCAGGGGTTGTTGTGGCCAAAGTGCAGGACTCAATATCTGGACTTGTTAAACCTCACATTGTTGGATTTGACTTCCTGGATCCAGCCTGTCCAGGGCCCTGTGCACAGCCCTCCTACCCTCCAGCAGATCAACACTTCCAGCCAACTTAGTGTCACCACGGTTCCTTGTGTCCCTAGACTGTCACAATAGTCTCCATGATTCCATGAGTCTTCCCAGTGTCATAGTGTGCCTTTCGTTCCGTGGGACCCCTTGGTGTCACAAAGTCCCTTGGATCCTTGGGCCCCACAGTGTCACAATGGTGCCTTGGGCCCCCATGACCCTGGAGTGTCACAATGGATCCTTTGTTCCATGAGGTCTGGCAGCGCAGCAATGATCTCCTTGGTTCCACAGTGTCACAGTGGCCTCTGTGGTTCCACCAGGCCCCAGACTGTCACCATGGGTTCCTTGCTTGCATTTAGCCCCACAGTGTCACAATGGCCCCTTGGCTCTATGGTGCCATGTCGGACACAGTGTCACTCTGGTCCTCTTAGTGACACCAGGTCCCTCAGTGTCACAATGGCCCCTTGCTTCCCCAGGGCCCTGCAGTGTCACCATCATCAGAGAATCAACCAGGCTGGAAAAGACCTTGGAGAGCATCAAGTCCAACCTGTGAGCCAACACCACCTTGTTAGGCAGACCACGGCACTGAGTGCCACATCCAGTCATTCCTGAAACACTGCCAAGGACAATGACCCACCCACCTCCCTAGGCAGCCCATTCCAATGCCCAGTCACCATTTTGGGAAGAATATTTCCTAACGCTCAGTTTAAACATCCCCTGTTGCAGTTTAAGGCTGTGTCCTCTTGTCCTGTCACTGTTCCCTGGGAAAAGAGCCCGACCCCCATCTAGCTGCACCCTCCTGTCAGAGAGTTGTAGAGAGTGATGAAGCCTCCCTGAGCCTCCTCTTCTCCAGGATAAACAACCCCAGCTCCCTCAGCTGCTCCTCACAGGACTTCTGTTAGAGACCACTCACCAGCTTTGTTGCCCTTCTCTGGACACGCTCCCACCAGTCCATGTCCTTCCTAAACTGGGGGGTTCAGAACTAGACACAATATTTGAGGTGCTGGCCAACCAGAGCTGAGCACAGGGAAAGAATCACTGCCCTGCTCCTGATGGCAGCACCATTCCTGATGCATAGGAGTGCCAAGGGTTGGATGAGAGAATTGGCGGGGAGGGGTTGGGGACAAAGTCTGATTGATTGTCAGCCATGAAGGGTCTTGATTTTTACATCTATTCAGACTGCAGAAGAAGGTGCTGGACGTCAATATCAGTTGAACATTGCTGATATCAATTGATAAAAAGGAAAAGAAAACAGGACAAAAGAGTTCTCTCTGCATTGTTTTCAATATAGAACATTCACTCGAATAAATTTCTGAAATCTGTCTAATTGACCACAGAAGAATTGAAAACTTAAATCATTCCCAGGCACTTTTCTTATTTGTTTTTTTTTGGAACAAATGTTAGGAGCTTTTCTCAATGAACTCTGTAACTGAAGAGTTCAAGAAGGAAGAGGTCTCTGGAGTCGTAAAATTCATCAGCAACCTCCAAAGGGCTGAGGATCCATCCTCATCAGAGCAGGAATGAACAGAAATGGGCACAGCTTTCTGGCTGCCCCAGCGTTGGGATGGGCCCTAGGCCTGGAGCAGGAGCAGCTCTTGAGGGCCTCAAGGCCGGGGCTGTTGTGCTGGCCTGGGCAGATGGGATGGCAGCAGGGGCTGCAGAGCTCTCAGCACCTCAGGGAGAGGGGAGCAGGGCACACAGGGAGACTCCTTTTCCCCTGGCCCAGCACCTTCCCCATGGCTGGGGCTGAGTCCTGTCTGAGCTGCAGCTGCTGCTGTGCCCTTCCGAGGGGCTGAGGCCGTGGGGCCCCTGCCCAGAGCAGCCTGCCCTGAGCAGAGCTGTGGGGCCAGAGCCGGCTGGGCTGTGCTGGGGAGAGGCCCTTGGTGCTGCCGAGAGCTCAGGGCAGCTGGCAGAGCTTGGAGGGAGCTGGGCTGGGCTGAGAGAGCCTGCCACAGAAACCATCAGTGTCCATCTCAGCCTGTGTGAGCACGCAGGGGCAGGACTCAGCCCAGCGTCTGTCCCCAGCCATTGCCAGCCCTGGCTGCTCAGCCCAGTTTTGCGGGGCAGTTTGGCTGTGCCCAGCTCCATCCTCCTGCGGGGCTCAGGGCCTGTTCCCGGCCATGGCCAGCCCTGCCCGGCCTCTCTGCTGGCCCAGAGCCTGGCAGAGCCCGGGGCAGGGCTGTCTGTGCAGCCCCACAGGTGCCTGGAAGGGCTGGAAGCTGTACCAGGAATGGCCCCTCTGGCTGGGTAAGCCAGCCAGAGGCACGGAAACGCCCGGAGCAGCGGGACGAGGCACAGCAGGGCAGGTGGCCTCGCTTGCCCAGCTGCTGCAGGTGCGCCCACAGCGCCTGCCACATGGCAGGATGAAGCGTAGCCCATGTCCCACGCTGAGCCCGGAGCAGCAGCATCAGCCCCTGCAGCTCCTTGGCCACGCTGACGCAGGGGCCGCAGCTGCCGGGTCCCTTGGGGCAAGTGGCGGGATCATCGGGACGCTTCCGAGGGCTTGCGCCAGGCCCGGAGGCCCTGGCAGCCACAGGGGCTCCTGGGCTCCTGCCTGGGCCCCTGGCCCGGCCCCTGAGCTGCTTGTGCGGCCTCCGAGTCCCGGCCTGCCGGCCCTGCCGTGCCCGGTGGCCAATGACCCAGCGGACAGCCACCGTGGCCAGCAGCAGGGCAAGTGCAGCCAGCAGGGCGCTGACGTCGCTCACGGCTCCGACACGTGCCATCGCCACTGCACTGGCGGCTGTGGGGCCGGCCCGCCTTATATAGGGATGGCCCGGTGACCTCACAATGCTGGGCCCGCCGCACAGCGTGACATCACAGCCCAGCCTCAGGCCGCTGTCACGCCATTTGTGACCTCACAGCACCGCCTGCCTCAGGGCCGGCAAGACCCACTCAAGCACCAGGGCACTGATGGCCACGAAAGGCCTGCCACTGAAAATGGGAGCCCAGGCTGTGGCAGCCAAGCGCTCCCAGGAGCACGGCCCACATCAGGAAGAGGTCAGGTGCCACCAGTGCCCAGCCCATGGCTCCCCCAAAGCTGTGGAACTGCTGGCTGGGAACAGCCTCTGCCCTGTGCCGGAGTAGATCCTGCAGACGCAAAGGCGGCTGCAGTTCCCCATGGCCAGGCAGCTCTCCCCACCTGCCTGCCAGCTCCAACCCCTTAGCCTATCACTACAATTGCTGTCACAGAATGCCTCTGCAGCTCCCTTGGAGCTCCTGGCAGACACTGCAAGGCACTGGGAGATCTCCCCACAACCTTCTCTTCTCCAGCCTGAGCAGCTCCGACTCTCTCTCAAGCTGTCTCCACAGGAGAGCTGCTCACCTTCGCAACCCGCTGGCCTCCTCTGCACTTGCTGCAACACTTGCATGGCCTGATGTGCTGGCCACACCAGGAGTGGAATCCCTGCTCCAGGTCTGGCCCTGCCTGAGCAGCCTCATTCCACAGGCTCTGGCTACGTGTCTGGCTGCTCAGTCCCAGCTGCTGTAAGTGGGCAGGATTAGTGCTGCCGCTGGATCACCAGAGTGATGGCCACAGCTCGCATGGGCCCGGCCCCATCCCTTGGGCATCTCTGCCGAGGGCAAGCCCAGTCCTGCGTGGGCCAGCTGCAGTCTGGCAAGAGGCTGCCCGTGCCAGCCTCTGCTGTCGCCAGGCAGGGGCAGCAGCCGGCCGTGCTAGCGCTGCTTCCAGCCTGCTGCGAGCCACACACCGGGAGAGGGACAGCTCGGCTCTGGGCACTGGCCACTCCCAACCCATTGCTGCAAGGCAGCGATGAAAGCGCACACACCCTGGCAAGCAGCTCCGGCAGCTGTGCTGTCCTTCCCCTTGAGGGAAACAGGAACGGCGTGCCCTCAGAGCCCCTGGCTCTCATGGCAGCAGCTCACACAGCTGCCCACACAGCAACAGGCACATGTTCTCCGGACGCATAAGGAGCTCTGCGTGTCTTTGTTTCCCCATTGCTTCACGTGCTCAGGTTGCCGGTCCCTCTGAGGCACCGGCAAAAGGCCAGCACACACCTTCAGCCCCCACTCCTCACGTGCAACAAGTTCTTCTGCTCTCTTTGGCCATTCTGCTGTCCTCAGCTGTTGCTTTCCACTGCCCCACTCGCAGCGTCCTGCGTCCCTTCACTCGGCCCGCTCTTCCCACACAGGCTAGCCCTTCAGTGGACGCCTGCCTTGTGTCCCCTCTGCTCCCTAAAGTGTGCTCCACAGCCCACCGTGCCGGCAAGGCAGCCGCCGTAGCCTTTGGTGGCAGTGGGGGGTCACAGCCCTGTGGGAGAGTAGGGACAGGCGGTCGGAAGATATCACGTTGTACGGGCAGAGAGAACCCCTCCCTCAACACTTAGTTGTTTAGTGTCCCTGATAAGGTAAGCAACACATAACTTGCAACGTAAGCAGATGGATATGATGTAGCAAACAGAGGTTTTGTAACTCCATGTAATCAGTTAATAAATGCCATTAGCCGTCCACCACATTGGTGTCTGTGAGCTGGTGGCCCGAGCAGCCTGGGTGTGGCTGCCGTGTTGTTCCCGAACCAGGTCGCTACGCCTCAGCGGAGGCAGCAAGTGGTGCCGAAACCCCTGGGAACATCGCCCGGGAGAATGGGAGTTGCCTGGACGGGTGAACGACGGCCGAGCGGCGGGGCCAGCTTGGCGAGGGGGACGCCTCAGGACCCATGGGAGAAGGATGGAATCTCTCATGAAGATCGTATCTCAGATTCATAAAAAGTGTGGAATTGATTGTAAAGCAAAAGATTTTACCCTCGCAGTGACGAGGCTTTTGCAACTTAGTATCATCGATCTTCCGGTGGAAATTCTCCACCCAGACATTTGGGATCACTGTACGAAAGCTTTAGCCGAGGAAACTATGCTTTCAGGGTCGGCAAAGTATCTTAAGTCATGGGGGAGGGTTGTGCAATCTTTGCGGAAGGCTTTGCAGGAACAAGAGACCTGGAAAGCTGCACAGAATTGTCTAAAATTTACGCCGCAGCTCGGTGTAGGAGCTGCAACGCAAACTGTTTTAGAGGAAACTTTTTCAGAGGAAAATTTTAAAGGGGATTATCAGAGTGTAGGAAAATGCGGTCTGAAAGACAATGAGTCTGTTCGGACTGCTGATAAAGTTTGTCCTAATGACTGCGGAGGCTTGCAGGAACAAAATCTTCCTTCAAAGCCTTCAAGTCCAGAGTTAGCTGCTAAAGAAAAAAATCAGGCAAAATTGTTTTATGATCAATTAACTGAGGAAGCTAGGAATATTGCCAAAAATTCTGCTGGGGGGTCGCTGGTAGAAGGGGCTGAGGGGGGACCTCCACCCTATACAGCAGGAGATTGCATTGAATTGCTGGGAGAAAATAAGAATGTAACTAAATCAGAATATTTGGCAGACAACCAAGAACCAGCAAACAAAGAAAGTTTTTTACACAGTGTGCCTGCTGCCAACAGCTTGTTTGATAGCGCGGGCACACGCAAACAGAAGAAAGAGGGAATTAAAGGTAGTCGGAACGCTTGCCAAATAGGACATTCTTTTAAGGAACACAGTTTAAAAAGGGGAAAAAAGGGGCAGCTCAGCCCTGAGGGAAAGGGGCGGGGCCAAGAGGGAAGGAGTGGCTCAGCCCTGAGGGAAAGGGGCGGGGCCCAGGGGGAAGGGACGGCCCAGCCCTGAGGGAAAGGGGCGGGGTCGGAGCCCGACCAAAAGGGTCCAGAGCCCGGAAGCAGCCAGTCAGTCGACTTCCGGCTCTGAATCGGACTCCAGCTGGGACTGGGACAGCCAGTCCTCTGCTGCCGGCTCTGGCTCCAACTCCGACAAAGAAGAAGTAACAGTATATAAAATCAGTAACAACAATGTTTCTACTCGGGTTGAGGGGAAGTCAGAAAAAGAGCGAACTCCTCTCACAGACTGGAGGAAAATAAAAGTCGCATGTGCCGATTGGGGTCCATCGGCCACACTGGCTTTTCCAGTCCGAGTGGGGGGGGCAGGTGGAAACCAGAGAACGTACTCACCAGTAAACCCTAAGGACATACAAGCAATTGTTAAAGCAATCACTGACAGAGGGATCAATTCAGCTATGGTTTCCACTCTCATTGATAGTGTTTTTGGAGGGGATGACATTCTCCCATTTGACATAAAGCAAACCTGCAGATTGATTTTTGATGGGGCAGGGATGATAGTTTTTAAACAAGAGTGGGAGGATAATTGTGCAAAGCAACTAGCTCTGGTCACTGGTCCGGATCATCCTCTATATGGCTCCAGCCTGCAGCGGCTCATGGGCACAGACCCAACCATGATCACCCCCCAGGCACAAGCCGAGGGCCTACGGGCCCACGAGGTCATGACAACTACCCGTGCTGCCAGGGAAGCTATCTGCTCTGCTTCCATGGTCATTGCTAAACCATCATCATGGTCCACAATAAAGCAAAGTGAGAGTGAGAGTTTTACACAATTTGTAGATCGGCTCCAAGCATCACTTGACTCCTCAGCTTTGCCTTCAGAGGCAAAGGGTCCTGTGTTAGCAGAGTGCTTGCGCCAGCAATGCAATTCAGCCACTAAGGACATTTTAAGATCATTACCACCCGGGTCCAACCTCGCAGACATGATCAGGCATGTTGCAAAAGAGGAACATTTTGCCCCAATCCAAGCAGCCATCCGTACTGCAATAACTAGTGAAATGGCATGCTTTAAATGCAGCCAGGCATTTAAATTGGGCGAGCGTGCAAATTATCAGACTCCTACCTTCAGTACCCCAATCAATTAGACCCTATCAGATTCTCACAGCACGCAGACACAGGAGAGAGGCCACACCTGGCACCTCCTCCTCATTCAGTCCTTTAGCTATCTACCAAGAACCTAAGTCAGATCCTTACAATCCATTTCTTAGTGTATTAAATGCTACCTTTTTGTCGTTGAACCAATCCAATCCAAACTTTACAAAATCATGCTGGTTGTGTTATAATGCAGAACCTCCTTTCTATGAGGGTGTCGCTCTTGATGTTCCTTTTGAATATTCTGCAGCAGATAATCCACACAACTGTAGATGGGACACCCCGTGGAGGGAAATTACCTTGAGTCAAGTCACAGGCCGAGGCAAGTGCTTTGGCAATGTAACCTTAGCAAAGCAGATGGGAAACATTTGTGCTGAGTTCATCCAACCTAGCCAAAAAAATGATAAGTGGGCAGTCCCATTTGTACCAGGAATGTGGGTTTGTCAACAATCTGGAATAACCCCCTGTGTGTGCCTTGGTAAATTCAATAACCTTGCTGACTTTTGTGTCCAAGTTCTGATTGTTCCTAGAGTCCTGTATCACCAAGAAGAGGAAATGTATCGCTTTTTAGAAGAAACCATCCAGCTCTACAAAAGAGAAGTAATGACAGGTATAACCATTGCAATGCTCCTTGGCCTAGGAGCTGCCAGTACAGTCACAGGTGTTTCAGCTCTCGTGACCCAACACCAAGGACTTTCTCAGCTGCAAATGACCATTGACGAGGACTTGTTGAGAACTGAAAAATCCATCTCCTCTCTGGAGGAATCTATCTCCTCGCTTTCAGAAGTCGTCCTGCAGAACAGGCGAGGACTGGACCTCTTGCTCATGCAGCAAGGAGGTCTGTGTGCCGCCTTGAGAGAAGAATGCTGTTTTTATGCAGACCATACTGGAGTCGTGCGAGACTCCATGGCTGAACTGAGAGAAAGACTAGCCCAGAGAAAGAGAGAGAGAGAAGCCCAACAAGGATGGTTTGAGTCATGGTTCAATCAGTCCCCATGGCTGGCCACCCTTGTTTCCACCCTGATAGGCCCTCTCACCATGATACTCTTGATACTGATTTTTGGGCCTTGCATTTTGAACAAGTTAGTTTCATTTGTTAGAAGCCGTTTAGAGAAAGTCGGCATCCTATTTGTCGAACGCCTGCAATTACCATGAAGTGCACTTATTACTAACATGTTGTATCACTTTGTATCCTATTATACTAACTTCAACAGCTTTTGCATTTTTTATAACATTTATACTTTTATAGGTGTTTTACTTAATCATGAGAGGGAGGGGGAGATGTGGGAGATTAGGGACAGGCGGTCGGAAGATATCGCGTTGTACAGGCAGACAGAATCCCTCCCTCAACACTTAGTTGTTTAGTGTCCTTGACCAGCTAAGCAACACGTAACTTGTAACGTAAGCAGACGGATGTGATGTAGCAAACAGAGGTCTTATAACTCCATGTAACCAGTTAATAAACGCCATTAGCCGTCCACCACACTGGTGTCTGTGAGCTGGTGGCCCGAGCAGCCTGGGTGTGGCTGCCGTGTTGTTCCCGAACCAGGTCGCTACGCCTCAGCGGAGGCAGCACCTTTGGCAGCTGTAGAGCCATTGGAAATGCAGACCCTCAGCCCACAGGGGAGAAAAGAGCTCTGAATTCCCCTCCCCTCACACATAAACCCTGCTCCCAGACTGCTTCACACACAAGATCCTTCTGGAGGACTGTGGAAAGCTGAGAGGCAGCTCTGCCTTCTCCATGTTCTGTGCCCTAAAGCTGCCTGGGAGAAGAAATTTAGCCTCAGCTCTGGTGGCACAATCCTTCCTGGCCCAGGGCACAGCACCGGGAAAGTCTTTGTGTGCTGCTGCTCCTGGGCACAGCTGCTGTGCCAGCACTGATCTGCCCCCAGCTCTGCACACAGACATTGCTGCTACAGCTCCAGAGGAGGGAACAAAACGGGGATCTCTGCAGAAAACTTGGCTGAGAGATCCCTTAGTTCCTTTAAAGTCACCAATAGCACAGCCCCTCATGGGTACAGTCTGTGGCCACAGGGAAGGTGGAGAGAAACAAAATGAGAAATGGCACAAACAGTGACATATATCTGTGGAGAAGATTAAAGGAGTAAAACAAAGAAAAAGAACCTCCAAAATGAAGCCAACAAGAAGTATCAAAGATGACTTTTATTAGAAGTGATTTGCAGAAATTGCCCAGCAGTTTAATGTTTTTTAAACCATACAGTCATCAGTCTCCACACTGCAGCCTTGAGCTCCTGGTTCCTCAGGCTGTAGATGAGGGGGTTCAGGGCTAGAGGCACCACCGAGTACAGAATTGACAGGGCCAGATCCAGGGATGGGGAGGAGATGGAGGGGGGCTTCAGGTAGGAAAACAATGCAGTCCTAAGGAACAGGGAGAGCACGGCCAGGTGAGGGAGGCAGGTCGAAAAGGCTTTGTGCCGCCCCTGCTCAGAGGGGATCCTCAGCACTGCCCTGAAGATCTGCACATACGAGAAAACAATGAAAACAAAACAACCAGTTGCTAAAGAGATGGAAAATACAAGAAGCCCAAGTTCCCTGAGGTGGGATTTGGAGCAGGAGAGTTTGAGGATTGGGGGGATTTCACAGAAGAACTGGCCCAGGGCACTGCCATGTCACAGGGGCAGGGAAAATGTATTGGCCGTGTGCAGCAGTGAATAGAGAAAGGCACTGGCCCAGGCAGCTGCTGCCATGTGGGCACAAGCTCTGCTGCCCAGGAGGGTCCCGTAGTGCAGGGGTTTGCAGATGGACACGTAGCGGTCATAGCACATGATGGTCAGGAGAGAAAACTCTGCTGACATCACGAAGGAAAGAAAAAGAGCTGAGCAGCATATCCTTTGTAGGAGATGTTCCTGGTGTCCCAGAGGGACTTGTGCATGGCTTTGGGGACAGTGGTGAGGATGGAGCCCAGGTCGGTGAGGGCCAGGTTGAGCAGGAAGAAGAACATGGGCGTGTGCAGGAGGTGGCCGCAGGCTACGGCGCTGATGATGAGGCCGTTGGCCAGGAGGGCAGCCAGGGAGATGCCCAGGAAGAGGCAGAAGTGCAGGAGCTGCAGCTGCCGCGTGTCTGCCAATGGCAGCAGGAGGAAGTGGCTGATGGAGCTGCTGTTGGACATTTGCTGTGGCTGCCCATGGGGACCTGTTCATGGATAAAGGACAGTGACAAGTCAGCAGAGGCTGCTTTGAGCCAAACCTGGGCCATTCCCTGTAGACTGTCCTGCTGTGACTCACCCATCCTTGTTCCTGGTCTGGGAAAACCTTCACCCAGGTCCCTGCCTGAGCTCCAGCTGTGCTGTCTGAGTGTGCCAGGAGCAGCCAGGCCTGTGCATGGGGGCTCTCCAGGAGCTATCCCTGCCCTGCTGCCCTGGGTTTGTGGCCATGTGGCAGAGGGACAAGGATGGATATTCAGGATTTGTGACTGGCATCATTCCTAATGCAGACAGGCTTGTTCCCATCTGCACTCCTAAAGGGCATGGAGAGCAGGAAGGAATTTTAGCCATTATTTTCCTGCCCACACATTATTCCTAGTTCTCTGAGATCAGAATTCCCCAGCATTTCTGCTGCACTCAGAGTTTGCCACTGAGAGATGTGAGAGGCAAAGGATTCCCTGTGGCTTAGGGAAGGTGAGGGGCTGGATGGGTTTGTTCCCAACTGTCCTGGGTTTGCACCTTTGGCTGCAATCAGAGCACAGTCACACTCCCGTGTCACCCTGGGATAAACCAGACCCTGCCCAGAGCAGAGGGATCCTTGAATGTCTCAGCCTCTCCAAAGGTCTCTGGGCCAGGGCTCAGCACCCCCTTCTGCCAAGGACACTCACGGCTCCCTTGGCAAACCCAACAGCATTTCCTCAGCTCTGGCATCTCTGCACTTCCCCATGGGACATTCAGGGAACTCCCAGAGGCTCTGCACAGATTTGCAGCCAGGAGGGCAGCTCAGAGCTTGGAAGGACACAGCAAGGAGATCCCCGGGTGTGCCCATGATGGGATGTCAGGAAAGAGGCTCAGCTCATTCCCCTTTCCCATGGATGCTTTGCCCACAGCCCCACAGGTCCCAGGCAAGCTTGGACACCCCATTCCCATGGACACAGCTGCCTGGCAGCAATCCCAAGGGCAGTGCCTGACTCAGCTGCTGCAAATGCCAGAACCTCCCTGAGAGCACCAGGTAACAGTGACAATATCAGGGGAGTGGCATACCCAGCCATAGATTTCAAGAGTTTATTAAGGTTGATTAATTCATATATTTTACAGGAACATCCAATAGGAGATTCAGTTGCCCCAGTTACACAGCTGTGGGTAAATCCATTTGAATTGGACCATGGGCTTCTTTGCCCTGCTTGTTTTATGACTGATCACACTCTGGTTAAAAACCAGAATGCTCTTCCCGTAGGTTCTTTTCCTGATACTATGACTATAGAGTATTTCAGGAATGTATTTAGAAGCATATTGTTCTAAAATGTAAGAGGAAGGGTAGGAAATATACTACTGTTAATTAAGGATTATAATTATCTAGGTATGTAATAGTAGTCGAATGGAGTTAATTAAGGATTATCGATTTATAAATATATAATAGTAGTTAACTGTTGGAGTCCAGGGCATTCCTTTGGCTGCCCTGGAGGGTCAGGGACCTGGACAGGGGGGTCTGGGACCCTGGCCCAGAGGCCAGAGGGGACATTGGCTTTGATCTCAGTCCATGGGAAAGGCTTCCTGCACAGTGGGAAGGATTGCAAGCCACGAGAGTGTCAAAGACTGTAGTTTAGCTTATCACAGGGTGAGAAGCCAGTAGATTTGGGTTTTTAGTATGGAAGTGAATGGGAGCAAGATGGAGGATTTGGGGCGTTGTCTCCTGCTTCTTCTTTCTTCTTCCCTCACTCCATTCTCTGCAGTGATGGTGGCACAAAGTAGTTTCAAGAGATTGGGTCAAAGTAGGGATGACCTTTTTAGTATAAGTGATAGGTATTGGCAAATAATGATAAATAAAGAACACGTAGCAATTAGTATAAAAGATAATGACAGCCCAGTCCAGGAGGAGTCGAGGAGTCACCAGATGCCCACACAGCTGCACAGACCTTTGTTGGGCACTAAGAAAACTGTAAGATAAGAAACAATAAACAAAGCAATGCAACCTTGAAAAATCATAACCTGAAGACTCAGTCTCTTTCTTGCATCTGGCTCAGAGCTTTGCAGAAGGCAAAAAGACGAAAACCACCTGAATCTCAGAATAAAAACCGAGAGGTAGATGCCATGGGAAACTGTGATCCAGTGAGAGACCTGAACAGAGAGAGAGGGCTCTCGCTCCCAGAGATAAAGAGGGCCTTTGCTTCCAAACTAGAGCAGCCTATCCTTGAAAGACTGCAGCCCACTCACAAGTGTCCCATGCCACAACAGTACTGGGAAGACTGTTTTGCCTGTGGGAGGGACTCATGACACAACAGAAGAAATCTCCTCTCCCTAAGCAGAGAAAGATCTTGGGTAATGAACTGACAAAAACCCCCACTCTCTGTCTCCCTGTGCTATTGGTGGGAAAGAGGGCGGGCTGGAGGACAAAAAAGTTGTTTTAAACTCTCATTTTACTTCTCATTATCTTCCTTTGACTAATAAATTTACTTTATACCTTTAAATTTGAACTTCTTTTTCCTTTAGAGTGTTTTTCTCCCAGTCCTCATCTCAACCCATGAGTCCAAACCACAACAGAGGCTGTGTGAATCAAGGGGCTCTGCAGGGCCTTGTGGAACCAAGGAGCAGCTGTGACACTGCAGGGCCTCATGGAAGCAGTGAGAGCATTCTGACACTGTGAGTCCCCACGGAACCAAAGGGCCATTGTGACACCACAGAACCAAGGCAACCACTGTGACACTGCCAGGTCTCATGGAAACAAGGGGTCATTGTGACACCAAGGGTCCCCATGGAAGCAAGGGGCCAGTGTGACACAGCCAGGCCTTGTGGAACCAAGGGGCCATTGTGATCCTGGGGAGCCCAATAGAACCAAGGGAACACAATGTGACACTGCAGGAACTTACGGAGTCATGGAAATCATTGTGACACTCTGAGACCTCAAGTAACCTAAGGGCCATTGGGTTTATTTTTCATCCCCATGGAAACGACGAAACCATTTTGACGCTGCAAGGTCTCATGGAACCAAGGGACAATTTTGATGCTGCAGGGCGCCATGGATCCAAGGGAACATGGAACAGGTCTGACTGGCGTGGCCTCCTGGGGGCTGCCTGACTGGTCCAGCTGGCCTTGGCATGTTGAGGGTCACTTCTCATCTGCCCCTGAAACCCTGGAATTGTGTGCTTTCCCTCCTGTGGGAAAGAACTGTCCTTCTCCTCCAGGTGCCCATGGCCAAAATTGGGATTCTACCTACAAATTTGATTATATCCAAGGATTGTTCCCAAATGAAACCTGACAGAACAGACAGCTCTGGATGGCCTTGGCCTCTTCGGGGCCACCTCTTGCCTGCCTTCAAAACACTGCGGAGGCCTACTTTTCTTGCCATGGAAAACACATCTTTCAAATCCAGGTGTGCATTGCCAAAATTGGGAATTCACCTCTGAAATTCCATATATCAAAAGAAAGCTTCCAGATAAAAAGCTGCCAGGAATGTTCAGGTTCCCTTGGCTTCTTGAGAGCCAGCTCTCATCTGCCTTTGAAACACTAGGGGTTCTTCATATGGAAAAGAACTGTTATTCCTGGCCAGACACCCATGGACAAAACTGGGATTTGGCCTCCCCAAATTTTGTCAATCCAATGGTTGCTACCAGACAAAAGCAGCCAAGACAAGGAGGTCTGGCTGGTCTTAGCCTCTTTGGTGCCACCGCTAATCAGCCTTTGAAACACTGAGGCTCTGCCCTTTCCTTCCTGTAGAGGAGAATTGTCATTCTGGTACAGGCACCCCTGGCTCAAATGGAAGTCCATCTCCCAAACTCTCCATATATCCAAAGGCTGCTCTCAGAAAAAAAGCTGTAAGGCCAAATGGTCTGCCTTGCCTTGACCTCTGATGAGTGCCTCTCATCTGCCTTCAAAACACAGAGATTCTGTGGTTTCCTTCCTATGGAAAAGAACTGTTCTTCTTTTCCAGGTGCCCATGGCGTCAAGCACATGACCATTATATAGAGACAAAGGAGCTCTGTGCTCAGTGAAGTGGTGACAGAGGACGGGGAGCAGAGCCCTTGGAGGGATTGAAGGGTGATTCCAGAGATGGCAGATCCTTTAGACATGACAGGGAACAGAGAGAAAGGAAAAATAAAATAATGCAAAAGGCAGATGGGGAAGACCAGACTGGACACAAGGATAAAGGAATTTCTCTCCCAGGGCAGGGCTGTGGTACAACACATCCCCCAGAAGGAGTCTGGAGAAGCCCAAGGCTCTGTGTGCCCAGGCAGAGGCAGGCAGGACGCAGAGCTGTCAGCAGAGGAAGGGGCCAGCGAGGTGGGGCAGCTGGGGGATGACGACAGCCTGCAGGGACAGAGGCACAGGGCATGGACACCGTAGGACAGCCTGGGCTGGAGAGGGCACGGGGATGGGCAGCAGCTGAAAGGCCCTGACAGAGCCAACTCCTGCAGCACTTTGGCCATAGCTGCTGTTCCTGGCACTGAGGCCAGGAGGGGACAAGTGACCCTTGCAGCCCTGGGGCCTCATTGCCTCCTTGTCCCTGCTCAGCAGCCTGGCAGGGGCCGCCCCATGCTCCTGTCCTTGGCATTGCACATCCCCACATCCCAGTGCCCCAGGAAGAGCCCTGAGCAAGGAGGGAGGGACAGGATCTGCCTTGGCAGGGGCTGGGGCTCAGGCCTTGGCCCTTTGCATTCCTGAAACACATCCAGGTTTGCTCAGCACCCAAAGACACCTTTTCCTTGTTTGTCCTCACCAGTCCACAGTGCTTGCAGTGTTCTGCTTAACTAGAACCTGGGGACACTTTCCTATGAGTTGTGTCCCTCAGTGGGACCCATTAAAAGTTAAAGAAACTTTGGACTTTGAATCAGACTGTGAGTTCTTGAGAAGTTTTTTTGAGCACACTCTTAGGGATTGAGTCTGATGTAACAGCACCAAAGTCCCAAGAGGGTCATTAAAGTCTTTGTGCTGTGTCTGTGCTGCTGAGCTGGGCTGGGCTCCTGGCACAGAGGAAGCTCCTGGCAACCAAGAAGAGCTTGAAAAAGACACTTCTGAGGAGCAGCTCCTTTCCCAGCCCAGCAGGGCTGAGGGCACTGCCTGCAGGTACCTGAGAGCAGTGAAGCAGACAGAGGATTAAAGCAGCTGGGAGGACAATTCTGAGATTATTCATGGAGAAATCTTCACAGCTTTTGACACAGTCAGTCCCTGGCTGCAGGGATCTCCTAAAGCTGACCCCTGACAGGAGTGAGATGACTGTAAGGATGGCTCTGCTGCTGTTCCTGGTTTGGGGGAGGATGTGCTCCAGAGCAGGGCTGCCCTGGGCACCGTCAGAGGGACCGGGCAGGAGGGCTCCTGCTGCCAGGGACAGCTGCAGGGGCTGAAGCTGGGGCTGCAGCCAGGGGTGCCCAGGGCTGTCCTGCAGAGCAGCTCCTGCAGCCCTGAGGGCTCTTGGCCAGGCCAGGGCATCTGCCACCTGCCAGGGGCAGCTCTCAGCCTGCCTGGGAGCTCCCCATGGATGGTGGAGAGGAGCTGTGGGTGCAAGGAGTGACTCCTGCCAGGGCAGGTCCTGCTGCTGTGGAGAGAGTGCTGTGTGGGCCAGGGCTGCTCAGAGCTCCAGATCATGCCCAGGTCATTCCCAAGGGGACTTTTCATGAGCTCATTTAGGGCAGGGGTTTCCTGCTTGAGTCTCTGCTTTCCTGAATCTGTGCTCCCGCTTTTCCCTGGCTCAGCTTGGTGGCAATGGAAACTCAGCTGTGCAGGGCAGAGCAGGGGCTGAGGCTCTTAAACCATCCCACTGAGTTTTCCTGGGATCCTCAGCAAGTGCCTCCAGTCCCCAGCCTCCAGATCCATGCAGCATCCCCTTTCCATGGTGCCCAGGCCTGGGGGAGCTGTTCTTTAATCCCTGCAGCCCCGAGCAGCTGCAGGGCAGAGCTGGCCCAGGGGCTGGGCTGGGCTCTGGCAGCACTGGCAGGGAAGGAGCCCGGGGCCACAGGAACAGCTCGGGCTGGGACAGCTCCAGCAGCAGAGGCATGGGCTGGGAGGGAGGGAGGCAGCGCTGAGGGAAGCCCTGCTGCAGGGGAGATGTGGCACCTGCCGGCCCTGCCCTGCAGGGCACACACTGCCCTGAGCAGCACAGCTCTTGTGTCCCCTCGCAGCCAGCACAGCCGTCAGCCCGGGGGCTCGGGGCCCTCAGTCCCCTCCTGGGCTGGCAGAGCAGCTCCAGAGATGAAGGGCATCTCTCCTGCCATGTGCCCATTCCTGCTGACCAGGACCTGAGGGCCACTGTCCTGCACTGCTGCTGCCTGGCAGGGGCTGTGCAGGGCTGGGCAGGGAAAGGCTTTTCCTCAGAGCACAGGTCTTTCTCCTTGCCTTGCCCAGGTGCTCCTGGCATTGCTGATGGGCTCTCTGGGAATGGCAGCTCCAGCTGCAGGCTCAGGCCCAGCCCTTGGTCTCCTCCTGTGCAGGCTGAGCACAGCAATGGGGTGTCCCAGCTCCCTCTGCCCCAAGTATTCTGGGCAGGGCAGGCTGGAGGCTGGGAATGAGCTGACTCTCCTCCAGCAGAGCCATGGACAGGACCCTGGGTGTGTCCTGGGGATGCCATCCAAGCTGTGAGCTGCCTCCAGGGGACACTGGGGGACAGGAGTGTCCTTGGCCAGGAGTGGGGCTGAGACTCTGAGAGTGACTGAGCCAGTTTGCTTTGCTGTGGCTCCCTCTGCTCTCAGCTGTGTCAGGCTGATTTTAAGGGGAACACAGGGACTGCCCTGGATCTCAGAAAGGGCAGCTGGGGACAGATGGAGCCACAGAGCAGCTCCCCTCAGCCTTCACTGAGTTACAGCCAATGCCCTTGCCTTGTACAGTTCTCTCTGATCTCCCTGGGCACAGCAGGAAACCCTCTCCAGCTGCCTTTGTCCATCACTGTTCCTTAGCCCTGGCACAGGAGATGCTGCCAAGCTCCTCTGCCTCAGGAGCAGTTTGGGCTGATGAAGTCCAACCCCAGGACTTGCCCCTGTCCCTGTTCCCATGACCCCAGTGCTGCAGAGCAGAGCTGACCCCTCGGTCTCCATGGGCAGAGGCCCTGCTCGTCACAGCAACGGGGTCAGTTCCCAGCAGAGCTCCAGGCACGGGGCTGAAGGAAGGGCTCTGAGAAAAGGAAAATTGGGTGGCACAGAGCAGCAGGGGCAGGGCTGGGAGAAAGGGTTTGGGCATTGCTCATCAGTGTCTGCCTTGACCTGTTCACTGTGTCCTACCTTTAACAGGACTCCATGGCCAGAGTGAAGAAATGTCCAACAGCAGCTCCATCAGCCACTTCCTCCTGCTGCCATTGGCAGACACGCGGCAGCTGCAGCTCCTGCACTTCTGCCTCTTCCTGGGCATCTCCCTGGCCTGCCCTCCTGGCCAACGGCCTCATCATCAGCGCCGCAGCCTGCGGCCACCTCCTGCACACGCCCATGTTCTTCTTCCTGCTCAACCTGGCCCTCACCGACCTGGGCTCCATCCTCACCACTGTCCCCAAAGCCATGCACAATTCCCTCTGGGACACCAGGACCATCTCCTACACAGGATGTGCTGCACAGCTCTTTTTCTTTCTGTTTTTCATTTCAGCAGAGTATTTCCTCCTGACCATCATGTGCTATGACCGCTACGTGTCCATCTGCAAACCCCTGCACTACGGGACCCTCCTGGGCAGCAGAGCTTGTGCCCACATGGCAGCAGCTGCCTGGGCCAGTGCCTTTCTCTATTCACTGCTGCACACAGCCAATACTTTTTCCCTGCCCCGGTGCCATGGCAATGCCTTGGGCCAGTTCTTCTGTGAAATCCCACACATCCTCAAGCTCTCCTGCTCACACTCCAACCTCAGGGAACTTGGGCTCATTGCAGTTAGTGCCTGTTTAGCATTTGGTTGTTTTGTGTTCATTGTTTTCTCCTATGTGCAGATCTTCAGGGCTGCGCTGAGGATCCCCTCTGAGCAGGGATGGCACAAAGCCTTTTCCACCTGCCTCCCTCACCTGGCTGTGGTCTCTCTGTTTGTCAGCACTGGCTTTTTTGCCTACCTGAAGCTGCCCTCCATCTCCTCCCCATCCCTGGATCTGGCCCTGTCAGTTCTGTACTCGGTGGTGCCTCCAGCCCTGAACCCCCTCATCTACAGCCTGAGGAACCAGGAGCTCAAGGCTGCAGTGTGGAGACTGATGACTGGATGGTTTCAGGAACATTAAACTGCTGGCCAATTTCTGTAAATCACTTCTAATAAAAGTCATCTTTGATACTTCTTGTTGGTTTCATTTTGGAGGATTTATTTTTTTTTTTTTTTTCCTTCATACTGTACACAAATAAATCTCATTGTTTGTGCCATTTCTCATTCTGTTTTTCTCCACTTTCTTTGTGGCCACAGACTGTGTCAACAATGGGCTGCACTCTTAGTGGCTTCAAAGGAACTCAAGGACCTCCTAGCCAAGTTTTCTGCAGAGATCCCCCTTTTGTTCCCTTCTCTGCAGCTGCAGCAGCAATGTCTGTGTGCAGAGCTGGGGCAGATCAGTGCTGGCACAGCAGCTGTGCCCAGGAGCAGCAGCACTTGGTGTTGCCAGTGCAGCTCCCGTGGCCCTGCCCCGCTGCCCTCCTGGCCCTGGTGTTGCTGTAGGGCCTGAGTGCTCTCGGGGCCGGGCAGAGTGCTGGGGGTGGCAGTGCCAGGGCTGCAGCAGGGACAGGCCATGGGCACTGCTGGGGCAGCGCTGACGCCTCAGGGCAGGGCCTGGGGGCTCCAGGCTCCTTGCCCAGGCTCTCTCCAGAACACGCCCAGGCCAATGCTCAGCAGAGAAAAGTCCCGTGAGCAGCCCCAGGGTGGCCGTGGGCAGGCTGGGGGCAAACAGCATGGCTGGGGCTCTGCAAGGTCCCTGGGGGAGACGGGAAGGAGCAGCAGAGCAGGGGCTGATCCATCCCCACTGCGCTGGACACCCCAGGGCAGCGTCCCAGAGCGTCCTCATGCACCTGCCAACAACATCCCCCCTCTGCAGCCCTGGCCTCTCCCCCAGCTCACACAAGTGCCGCATCCTTGAGGCACAGACACGGCAGCACTGGCTCAGGAGCCCCTGTTTGCACTGCCCAGAGCAGGTGTGAGCACCCCCATGGTGTTGGTGTGGGGAGATGAACCTGAGGGAGCACAAATGCCATCAGCCCCTGGGGCCAGGAAGGGCTGGGGGACAGCAGGGAAACCACTCAGATTTGTGGTGGCCTCTGAAGTCATCCAGGAAGTTTGTTCCCATGAGCTGTGAGTTTCCTGTGCCACTGCAGATGTTGTTGCTCAGAGCCAGGGCTGCCTGGCAGCCAGCCCCAAACTGCCCTCAGCATTTCCTTTGCTTCACCTTGGCTTTCTTTCCCCTTCCTGGTACAAATTTCTTATTTTTGCCCCTCCCTGTTCCCTCCGCTGCAAACAGCCCATCCCTGGTTACCCATTCCTCTCTGGCCCCACTCCCCATTTCAGTTCCTCAGTTGACACCATGGGAATGCCCGCTGGGAGCAGGATCATCCTCCATGTGCTTCAGGAATTGTCTGCATGCTCTGCAGGACTGACATGATGGCTTTGGTGCTGTGAGGGGAAGCTGAGGGCCCTGGGCTGCTGGACCTTCTGGAGAGAATGTCTAAGGCTTATCTTGCAACTGCTGCAAGGGTGGTTTCAGATAACCATAGAATCAGCCAGTTTGGAAAAGACCTTGGACATCATCAAGTCCAACCTCTGCCCTGAAAATGCCATGCCTCCCTTGAGCCTCTTCTTCAGGATAACAACCCCAGCTTCCTCAGGTTCTCCTCACAGGACTTGTGTTCCAGTCCCCTCACCAGCATTGTTGTTCTTCTCAGGACACGCTCCAGCCCCTCCATGTCCTTTCTTAATTGGGGCCCAGAACTGGACACAGCACTCGAGGTGCTGCCCAACCAGTGCTGAGCACAGGGGAAGAATCACTGCCCTGCTCCCTCTGCCCACACTGTCCCTGATCCAGGCCAGGAGCCATTGGCCTTCTTGGCCACCTGGGCACACTGCCTGGCTCATGTCCAGCCTGCTGTCCATCAGTCCATGCAAGTCCCTTTCTGCCTGGCTGCTGTCCAGCCACTCTGTCACCAGCCTGCACCACTTCACGGGTTGTTGTGGCCAAAGTGCAGGACTCAATATCTGGACTTGTTAAACCTCACATTGTTGGATTTGACTTCCTGGATCCAGCCTGTCCAGGGCCCTGTGCACAGCTCTCCTACCCTCCAGCAGATCAACACTTCCAGCCAACTTAGTGTCACCACGGTTCCTTGTGTCCCTAGACTGTCACAATGTCTCCCTGATTCCATGAGGCTTCCCAGTGTCATAGTGTGCCTTTGGTTCCGTGGGACCCCTTGGTGTCTCAAAGTCCCTTGGATCCTTGGGCCCCACAGTGTCACAATGGTGCCTTGGGCCCCCATGACCCTGAGTGTCACAATGGATCCTTTGTTCCATGAGGTCTGTCAGCGCAAGCAATGATCTCCTTGGTTCCACAGTGTCACAGTGGCCTCTGTGGTTCCACCAGGCCCCAGACTGTCACCATGGGTTCCTTGCTTGCATTTAGCCCCACAGTGTCACAGTGGCCCCTTGGCTCTATGGTGCCATGTCGTACACAGTGTCCACTCTGGTCCTCTTAGTGCCACCAGGCCCCTCAGTGTCACAATGTCCCCTTGCTTCCCCAGGGCCCTGCAGTGTCACCACCATCAGAGAATCAAGCAGGCTGGAAAAGACCTTGGAGAGCATCAAGTCCAACCTGTGAGCCAACACCACCTTGTTAGGCAGACCACGGGCACTGAGTGCCACATCAGTCATTCCTGAAACACTGCCAAGGACAATGGCCCACCCACCTCCCTGGGCAGCCCATTCCAAAGCCCAGTCACCATTTTGGGAAGAATATTTCCTAATGTTCAGCTTAAACCTCCCCTGTTGCAGCTTAAGGCTGTGTCCTCTTGTCCTGTCACTGTTCCCTGGGAGAAGAGCCCGATCCACATCTAGCTGCTCCCTCCTGTCAGGGAGTTGTAGAGAGTGATGAAGCCTCCCCTGAGCCTCCTGTTCTCCAGGATAAACAACCCCAGCTCCCTCAGCTGCTCCTCACAGGACTTCTGTTAGAGACCACTCACCAGCTTTGTTGCCCTTCTCTGGACACGCTCCCACCAGTCCATGTCCTTCCTAAACTGTGGGATTCAGAACTAGACACAATATTTGAGGTGCTGCCCAACCAGAGCTGAGCACAGGGAAAGAATCACTGCCCTGCTCCTGATGGCAGCACCATTCCTGATCCATAGGAGTGCCAAGGGTTGGATGAGAGAATTGGTGGGGAGGGGTTGGGGACAAAGTCTGATTGATTGTCAGCCATGAAAGGTCTTGATTTTTACATCTATTCAGACTGCAGAAGAAGGTGCTGGACGTCAATATCAGTTGAACATTGCTGATATCAATTGATAAAAAGGAAAAGAAAACAGGACAAAACAGTTCTCTCTGCATTGTTTTCAATATAGAACATTCACTTGAATAAACTTCTGAAATCTGTCTAATTGACCACAGAAGAATTGAAAACTTAAATCATTCCAGGCAACTTTTCTTATTTGGTTTTTTTTGAACAAATGTTATGAGCTTTTCCCAATGAACTCTGTAACTGAAGAGTTCAAGAAGGAAGAGGTGTCTGGAGTAGTAAAATTCATCCGCAACCTCAAAGGGGCTGAGGATCCATCCTCATCAGAGCAGGAATGAACAGAAATGGGCACAGCTTTCTGGCTGCCCCAGCTTTGGGATGGGCCCTGGGCCTGGAGCAGGAGCAGCTCTGGAGGGCCCCAAGGCCAGGGCTGTTGTGCTGGCCTGGGCAGATGGATGGCAGCAGGGGCTGCAGAGCTCTCAGCACCTCAGGGAGAGGGGAGCAGGGCACACAGGGGAGCCTCCTTTTCCCTTGGCCCAGCACCTTGCCCATGGCTGGGGCTGAGTCCTGTCTGAGCTGCAGCTGCTGCTGTGCCCTTGCCGAGGGGCTGAGGCCGTGGGGCCCCTGCCCAGAGCAGCCTGCCCTGAGCAGAGCTGTGGGGCCAGAGCCGGCTGGGCTGTGCTGGGGAGAGGCCCTTGGTGCTGCCGAGAGCTCAGGGCAGCTGGCAGAGCTTGGAGGGAGCTGGGCTGGGCTGAGAGAGCCTGCCACAGAAGCCATCAGTGTCCATCTCAGGCTGAGTGAGCGTGCAGGGGCAGGACTCATCCCAGGCCTTGTGGGGCAGGGCCAGCGCCTGTGGAAGGCATTGAAAACAGGCAAGTGGCTCAGAGAGGGGGCTGCTCTGTGCCCTTGGTGGCATGGACAGAGCAGGAACACGGCCCAGGACATTTGTCAGCGCCAGCCTCTGTCGCCAGCCATTGCCAGCCCTGGCTGCTCAGCCCAGGTTTGCGGGGCAGTTTGGCTGTGGCCCAGATCCATCCTCCTGCGGGCTCAGGGCCTGTTCCCGGCCATGGCCAGCCCTGCCCGGCCTCTCTGCTGGCCCAGAGCCCGGCAAAGCCCGGGGCAGGGCTGTCTGTGCAGCCCCAGAGGTGCCTGAAAGGGCTGGAAGCTGTACCAGGAATGGCCCCCCTGGCTGGGAGGAGCCAGCCAGAGGCACGGAAGCACCCGGAGCAGCGGGACGAGGCACAGCAGGGCAGGTGGCCTCACTTGCCCAGCTGCTGCAGGTGCGCCCACAGCACCCGCCACATGGCAGGATGAAGCGGAGCCCATGTCCCATGGTGAGACCGGAGCAGCAGCATCAGCCCCTGCAGCTCCTTGGCCACACTGACGCAGGGTCCGCAGCTGCCGGGTCCCTTGGGGCAAGTGGCGGGAGCATCGGGACACCTCCGAGGGCTTGCGCCAGGCCCGGAGGCCCTGGCAGCCACAGGGGCTCCTGGGCTCCTGGTGGGCCCCTGGCCCGACCCCCAAGCTGCTTGCGCGGCCTCCGAGTCCCGGCCTGCCGGCCCTGCCGTGCCCGGTGGCCAATGACCCAGCGGACAGCCACCGTGGCCAGCAGCAGGGCAAGTGGAGCCAGCAGGACGCTGACGTCGCTCACGGCTCCGACACGTGCCATCGCCGCTGCACTGGCGGCTGTGGGGCCGGCCCGCCTTATATAGGGATGGCCCGGTGACCTCACAATGCTGGGGCCGCCACACGGCATGACATCACAGCCCAGCCTCACGCCGCTGTCACGCCATTTGTGACCTCACAGCACCGCCTGCCTCAGGGCCGGCAAGACCCACTCAGGCAGCAGGGCGCTGATGGCCAGGAAAGGCCTGCCACTGAAAATGGGAGCCCAGGCCGTGGCAGCCAAGCGCTCTCAGGAGCACGGGCCACATCAGGAAGAGGTCAGGTGCCACCAATGCCCAGCCCATGGCTCCCCCAAGGCTGTGGAACTGCTGGCTGGGAACAGCCTCTGCGCTATGCTGGAGAAGATCCTGCAGACACAAAGGCGGCTGCAGTTCCCCATGCCCAGGCAGCTCTCCCCACCTGCCTGACAGCTCCAACCCCTTAGCCTATCACTACGATTGCTGGCACAGAATGCCTCTGCAACTTCCTACGAGCTCCTGGCACACACTGCAAGGCACTGGGAGATCTCCCCACAACCTTCTCTTCTCCAGCCTGAGCAGCTCCAACTCTCTCTCAAGCTGTCTCCACAGGAGAGCTGCTCACCTTCGCAACCCGCTGGCCTCCTCTGCACTTGCTGCAACACTTGCATGGCCTGATGTGCTGGCTACACCAGGAGTGGAATCCCTGCTCCAGGTCCAGCCTCCATCCCTACTGAGAGCCCCCCAGCCCTTCAAGATCCTGCGCCTGCCAAGACCTGTTCCTGGCGCCCAGTTCCTGCCTCCCTCCCACACATTCCCTCCTGGAGGCCTCCAGCCCTCCCGGCCTCTCAGGAAAGCCTTCGCGCCTGCGCACCCTCAGCAAGCGCTGGACACCTCCTCCTGCTCCCTTCCACATCAACAGCATCCCGTGCACATCGAGAGCCCCGGCGTGTCCCAGGGCACTGACACGGCCAGGGAAAGCTGGGAAGCACAAACAGGAGCCCAGTTGGAGAAGGAGAGGCATTCAGAGGAGCAGGTGGCTGAGCCACAAACATCCTGCAGCCACCAGTGTCCAGCGCAGGGCTCCCAGGATGCTGTGCCTGACTCAGGCAGCAACAGCCCCAGCTCGGTGGCACAGACAGCGCCCACGAGACCATGGCGCTTGTGGGCTCTCCAGGAGGCTGCCCCGAGACTGTCCCCGCAGCCCAGGCAGGTGGTCACAGGCCTCGGAGGGCCCTTCCACCCTAGGTGTTAAATAAATTAGGATTCCCCCAAAGAGTTGTCTGAGTGTTCCTGCTGGGAGAGGGCTCTTTTCTTCCCAGGAGCTGGCTCAGGGCTGGGCTTGCCTACGGGCTGGGGATGCTGGGCCATTCCCAACGACTCGGTTTAAACTCCTGTTTGTCCTCTGAGGCTGAGCAAGTATCACGTGCAACCCTCACCCGTGTTGTTGTCATTTCCACTGACAACCTTCTGAGAGAGATGCCTGCAGGGCTGACCCATAGACCAGTGCTTGGAGGCTTGGTAGGGACACAGTTACGGCCCCACTCTGCTTGTCCAAACGCTCTGCTGCCCATCCTTGTAGGAGCAGGTGTTAAAGTGTGTTCATTTCGTTGATACTGTGTTTCCTTTTGATCTTGGTGTTTGTGATGTTTTCTTCCCTGTTCCCCTTGGAAAGTGGAGCACCTTGTTTGTCCCTGCTTCGCTGCGCCCATCCCCTAGGCTGGAATGGAACCCAACTCTGTTCCACTCCCACCTTCTCCCTGATCGGGGAGTGGCTTGTCCCTGCCTCTAGGCCCTTCCCCGCTCTGGGAAAAAAGCCCTGCGACTGCCGGCAGCTCTGTCTCTCTGGCACCGGCGGGGACGGGGAAGGAGCTAAGGAAGAGCTGCGGCCGGCAGGGCAGGAGCCCAGAATCAAGCCATGATATGCCCCAGGACAGAGGGCAAGCTCGGGGCCTTTTGCCATCGACGGTCATCTGGGTCTCTCAAAAGAACCAGCACAAGCAGGGATGGGGCAAGCACGTGGAACTTTGACTTTGCACCTGGCCAGGGCAGCCCCGCTGCAAGAGCAGCCTCTGCAGAGCTTCACAGCAGCCTGGTGCCTGGCAGCAGTTGATGGGGAGGAAATGACTTGGGTGGCCGCAGGGCCCAGCCTGTGTGGCCATGGCCGTGCCTGCGCCATGCTGCAGGCAGGGGCTGCCTGGTGCTGGCTGTGGATTGCCCAAGAGGTAGGCCTTGGGCGCTCCCTGCAGTCCCTTCCCTGCCCGATTTCCCCTTTGCCCAGGGAGGCTCAAGGGCAGGCAAGTGCAGGCTCAGGAGCTGATGCTGCCCACTGCAGAGTGTCCTCAGGCTCACCTGGAGGCAGCCAGTGGCAGCTCTGGGGCTCGTGCAGGGGCCCTGGGGCTGTGACCCTCCACTGCCACCAAAGGCTACGGCGGCTGCCTTGCCGGCACGGTGGGCTGTGGAGCACACTTTGGGAGCAGAGGGGACACAAGGCAGGCGTCCACTGAAGGGCTAGCCTGTGTGGGAAGAGCGGGCAGAGTGAAGGGACGCAGGATGCTGCGAGTGGGGCAGTGGAAAACAACAGCTGAGGACAGCCGAAAGGCCAAAGAGAGCAGAACTTGTTGCACATGAGGAGTGGGGGCTGAAGGTGTGTGCTGGCCTTTTGCCGGTGCCTCAGAGGGACCGGCAACCTGAGCACGTGAAGCAATGGGGAACAAAGACACGCAGAGCTCCTTATGTGTCCGGAGAACATGTGCCTGTTGCTGCGTGGGCAGCTGTGTGAGCCGCTGCCATGTAAGCCAGGGGCTCTGAGGGCACGCCGTCCCTGCTTCCCTCGAGGGGAAGGACAGCACAGCTGCCGGAGCTGCTTGCCAGGGTGCGTGCGCTTTCATCGCTGCCTTGCAGCAATGGGTTGGGAGTTGCCAGTGCCCGGAGCCAAGCTGTCCCTCTCCCGGTGTGTGACTCGCAGCAGGCTGGAAGCAGCGCCAGCACGGCCGGCTGCTGCCCCTGCCTGGCGACAGCAGAGGCTGGCACGGGCAGCCTCTTGCCAGACTGCAGGTGGCCCACGCAGGACTGGGCTTGCCCTCGGCAGAGATGCCCAAGGGATGGGGCCGGGCCCATGCGAGCTGTGGCCATCACTCTGGTGATCCAGCGGCAGCACTAATCCTGCCCACTTACAGCAGCTGGGACTGAGCAGCCAGACACGTAGCCTGAGCCTGTGGAATGAAGCTGCTCAGGCAGGGCCAGACCTGGAGCAGGGATTCCACTCCTGGTGTGGCCAGCACATCAGGCCATGCAAATGTGGCAGCAAGTGCAGAGGAGGCCAGCGGGTTGCGAAGGTGAGCAGCTCTTCTGTGGAGACAGCTTGAGAGAGAGTTGGAGCTGCTCAGGCTGGAGAAGAGAAGGTTGTGGGGAGGCCTCCCAGTGCCTTGCAGTGTCTGCCAGGCGCTCGTAAGGAGCTGCAGAGGCATTCTGTGACAGCAATTGTAGTGAGAGGCTAAGGGGTTGGAGCTGTCAGGCAGGTGGGGAGAGCTGCCTGGGCATGGGGAACTGCAGCCGCCATTGTATCTGCAGGATCTACTCTGGCACAGGGCAGAGGCTGTTCCCAGCACGCAGTGCCACAGACTTGGGGGAGTCATGGGCATTGGTGGCACCTGACCTCTTCCTGATGTGGGCCTGCAGCAGCTGGGCAAGCGAGGCCACCTGCCCTGCTGTGCCTCGTCCCGCTGCTCCGGGCGCTTCTGTGCCTCCGGCAGACACTTCCCAACCAGAGAGGCCATTCCTGGCACAGCTTCCAGCCCTTCCAGGCACCTGTGGGGCTGCACAGACAGCCCTGCCCCGGTCTCTGCCAGGCTCTGGGCCAGCAGAGAGGCCGGGCAGGGCTGGCCATGGCCGGGAACAGGCCCTGAGCCCTGCAGGAGGATGGAGCTGGGCCACAGCCAAACTGCCCCGCAAACCTGGGCTGAGCAGCCAGGGCTGGCAATGGCTGGGACAGAGGCTGGCGCTGACAAATGTCCTGGGCCGTGTTCCTGCTCTGTCCATGCCACCAAGGGCACAGAGCAGCCTCCTCTCTGGGCCACTTGCCTGTTTTCAATGCCTTCCACAGGCTCTGGCCCTGCCCCATAAGGCCTGGGATGAGTCCTGCCCCTGCATGCTCACACAGGCTGAGATGGACACTGATGGCTTCTGTGGCAGGCTCTCTCAGCCCAGCCCAGCTCCCTCCAAGCTCTGCCAGCTGCCCTGAGCTCTCGGCAGCACCAAGGGCCTCTCCCCAGCACAGCCCAGCCGGCTCTGGCCCCACAGCTCTGCTCAGGGCAGGCTGCTCTGGGCAGGGGCCCCACGGCCTCAGCCCCTCGGAAGGGCACAGCAGCAGCTGCAGCTCAGACAGGACTCAGCCCCAGCCATGGGGAAGGTGCTGGGCCATGGGAAAAGGAGGCTCCCTGTGTGCCCTGCTCCCCTCTCCCTGAGGTGCTGAGAGCTCTGCAGCCCCTGCTGCCATCCCATCTGCCCAGGCCAGCACAACAGCCCCGGCCTTGGGGCCCTCCAGAGCTGCTCCTGCTCCAGGCCTAGGGCCAAGGAATTCATGGTGTTCCTATGAGGCCTGATGGAACCAAGAGGCCACTGTGACACTGCAGGGCCTTGTGGAACCATGCAGAGCATTGGGACAGAGCAGGTCCTTATGTCATGATGGGGCCATTTTGAAATTGCAGGGCCCATGGAACCAAATAGTGAGGGTGGTTCCTCAGGGACTCTTGGAATGGCAGAAATGTTTGGCACCATGATGCCCCTTGGGACCAAGAGGCCACTGTGACATTGTGGAACCAAGGAGATCATTGCTGCACTGCCAGACCTCATGGAACCAAGGATCCATTGTGACACTCCAGGGCCTTGGGGGGAAAAATCAGCATTGTGATACTGCAGGGCCCAAGGATCCAAGGGACTTAGTAACACCAAAGAGTCCCATGCAACGAAAGGGGCATTGTGACACTGGGAGGCCTCATAAAATCATGGGGAAATTTGTGACGCTCCAGGGCCTGGTGGACCCAAGTTGACACCAATTGGGGAGGCGTGCTGAACTGCTGGAGGGTAGGAGGGCTCTGCACAGGGACCTGGACAGGCTGGATCCAGGGACCAAATCCAACAATGTGAGGTTTAACAAGTCCAAGTGCCAGGTCCTTCACTTTGCCCACAACCACCCCTGCAGCACTACAGGCTGGGCACAGAGTGGCTGGACAGTGGCCAGGCAGAAAGGGACATGCAGGGACAGATGGACAGCAGGCTGGACATGAGCCAGCAGTGTGCCCAGGTGGCCAAGAAGGCCAATGGCACCTGGCCTGGATCAGAAATGATGTGGCCATCAGGGCCAGGGCAGTGATTCTTCCCCTGTGCTTGGCACTAGATGGGCAGCACCTTGAGCGCTGTGTTCAGTTCTGGGCCCCCAATTTAGGAAGGACATGGAGGAGTTCGAGTGTGTCCAGAGAAGGGTGACAAAGCTGGTGACAGGTCTGGAACACAAGTCCTGTGAGAAGCAGCTGAGGGACATGGGGTTGTTTATCCTGGAGAAGAAGAGGCTCAGGGGGGACAAGGCAGTGTCAGGGCACAGGTTGGACTTGATGATGTCCAGGTCCTTTCCAAGCTTGCTGAATCTGTGATTCTCTGAAAACACCTTTGCAGCAGTTGCAGGATGAGTCCTGGGCCTCCTCTCCAGAAGCTCCAGCAGCCCAGGTCCCTCAGCTTCTCCTCACAGCCCCAAAGCCCATCCTGTCAGTCCTGCAGAGCCTCTGCAGCTCCTCCTCCTTGCCCAGAACAAGGAGCCCTAGAGCCAGACACAGCAGCCCAGATGTGCCGCCCTGGCCTGTGGTGCCTCTGGCAAGGGAGCAGCATGAGGCACTGCAGGAGCCTGCAGACAATTCCTGAAGCACTTGGAGGATGATCCTGCTCCTCAATGGATGTTCCCATGGTGCCAACTCAGGAACTGAAATGGAGAGTGGGGCCATGTGGTGGTTTCAGGCAGATTTTGGGAGAAATTCTCCCAAGGGGCCCCCCTCCCCTCCCCCCGCCGATTCGGGAAAAGATTTCCTCAGAGAGAAGTGGAAAAACCTGTTTATTAAACAGGCAAAGCACTCCCAGCACAATACCTGATGACAAGATCTTTGTGCCGCTTACGGAGGGATAACAAACTTAAAGAAAGTCTCCTCTTGAAGATCGTCACTGTGCTCCACCGCTCCGTCTCCGCTGACATTGGGAGAAAAGGAGATGTGCAGGGCTGGTCTTGGTGGGGTGGCTCCCCTGTGGAGGCCCCCGGTGCTTCCCCAGGTCCTTAGTCTGGAGAGGTTGGAACAGTTCCAAAGAGAGGGCAAAAAAAAGAAAAAAGGAAGGAGGAGAAAAGAAAAAGAAAAAAAAAAAAAGGCAAAAAGCTTCAGCTATTCTACAGCATCTAACTACGCTAACATTAAACTAACTAACTGCCGGGGAAAAAAACAACAGAGCTTCTTTCGTCTTGCCGTGTTCCAACTCCCCCGCTTCAAGGTCACTCCAATGAGCAGAGTTTTCCTGGGGAAAAACAAACACTGCTTGCCCTCCCCTTTGCACCCAGTAGACAACTGGGGGATACACAGTCACACCAGGACAGGCCAGAGATCAAAGGACCAGTAGAGATGGGCCATTTGCAGGGGAGGGAACAGGGGTGGGCAAGAAGAAGAAATCTGTAGCAGGAAGAGTAAAGAAAGCCAAGGTGAAGCAAAGGAAATGCTGAGGGCAGTTTGGGGGTTGCTGCCAGGCAGCCTTGGATCTGAGCAACAACGTCTTCTTTGGCACAGGAGACTCACAGCTCATGGGAACAAACTTTCTGGATGACTTCAGAGGCCACCACAAACCTGAGTGGTTTCCCTGCTGTCCCCCAGCCCTTCCTGGCCCCAGGGGCTGATGGCAGTTGTGCTCCCTCAGGTTCATCTCCCCACACCAACACCATGGGGGTGCTCACACCTGCTCTGGGTAGTGCAAACAGGGGCTCCTGAGCCAGTGCTGCCGTGTCTGTGCCTGCAAGGATGCAGCACCTGTGTGAGCTGGGGGAGAGGCCAGGGCTGCAGAGGGGGGATGTTGTTGGCAGGTGCATGAGGACGCTCTGGGACGCTGCCCTGGGGTGTCCAGCGCAGTGGGGATGGATCAGCCCCTGCTCTGCTGCTCCTTCCCATCTCCCCCAGGCACCTTGCAGAGCCCCAGCCATGCTGTTTGCCCCCAGCCTGCCCACGGCCACCCTGGGGCTGCTCACGGGGCTTTTCTCTGCTGAGCATTGGCCTGGGCGTGTTCTGGAGAGAGCCTGGGCAAGGAGCATCAAGCCCTGTCTTGCAATGCAAGGTTTAACCAAAAAAATGTATTCTATTACCATCTGTTAAAACCAGGTCGGCAGGTTGTTTATCTCTTCCATGACCCATTCATTCCTCATATCTCTGAGGGGGATCTTCTCTTAATGGCACAGCTGTGTAAACATCAAATGGGGCAGTGTTCTTGATCTCTTCCATGACCCATCCTCCCTCCAGGGAGATATCTTCTGTTAATGGGCCATTGAGTCTCACTGCATGACTGATAAAATTACATCATCCCATTGTGAGATGCTCCACCCAGAGGGAGGAGCCAAGCATTCCCAGCTGGATATAAGCTGAGATTTAAAGCACCAGGAGCAGCCCGGTTTCCACTGGATTCCCAGAGGAAGACCAGACTCGTCTACACCACCACTGGACCTTCAAAGGAAAACTACACCCTTCTACAAGATCATTGCTTCAACAAAACCACATCTGTCACTGCAGGAGGACTGCAGCCACGATTTGATTGCACTGCTAGCAACACCCTGACTACCCGGGTGTCAGGTTAGATTCTGTCTTATTTTTTGGGCTTTTTTGGTGGTGGTGTTTTTTACTACTGCACTTTCAATTTAATTTTATTGAAGAACTGATATTCCTATTGCCATGTCTTTACTTGGAAGCCCGTTAATTTCAAAACTATAATTCAAAGAGAGGAGGTTTGTATTTTCCATTTCATGGGAGGCTCCTGCCTTCCATAGCAGACCCCTGTCTTACCAGCCCAAGAGAGGGGGAGCTTGGCTCAGATATCCTGAGTGGTCCCTGGGTTGGGTTTTTTTGGTTGGAGATGTTTGGAGAAGTAAGAACTCCAAAGCTGGGTGGAAAATGGCCCTTGGGGTGACATTGGGTGGTCCCAGTGGTGGCTGCTGGCAGAGGCAGCCTGGAGGAGCAGAGCCCTGTGTCCCCCAGGACCCCAGATGCTGGGGAGCACTGCAATTTGCAGGACCCTCAACAGCTTGGAGAGGGGCAGGGGGTACTCCTTGGAGCCCCTGCACCCCAAAGCAGAGAATAAGGGGAGAAGGGACCCTGGGACCCCAAAACCCCCAGCATTCCTAAATAGAAAATGGAAAAGGGGGGAGCTTTTCAGATTCTTGGGATTCTCAGCAGCCTGGGGAGGGCAGGGAGACCAGTGACAGGAAACTCCAGAAAGGAATTTTCAGGGCTGCTCTTGGTGTTTGATAGGCTATTAGGGACTCGAGATGTCTGGTGACTTGTAGAGATGGACTTGAGTAGAGGGACATTCAAACTCAACATGCTCATCCCTTGCTTTTGCCCAAACCAGGATTTCCCATTCCCAAACCTTGTCCGGATGGAGGAGAAGGCTGTGAGAAAGAGGAAGATGCCCCGGGACAGCCAGGCAGGTGAGGAGGAAGTCAGTGCCCCTTTTCCCCTCTCTCCTGCTCCATCTCCCAGCCCAGCACGGCCCTCGGCTGCAGGACAACGCCTCTGCCAATGCTGTGCTGCCGAGGATGTGTTGGGGGAATCTCCTTCCCCTTCCCTGTGGCATGGAGGCAAATCTCATCCTCTCCTTGTCCTTCCACCCCTAGACAAGGAGCTGAGGATGGAGACCAGGGAGGACAAATCCCTGCAGCAGAACCTCGTGGAAGAGGTCATTTTGAGCTGCTCCATGGCAGAGGAATCCAGTGGGGAGGAAAAGATACAGAGATCTTGTGGGAGGAGGGGTTCCAAACCCATTCCAGGGTGCTCTGAGGCAGAAAGACCCACCCTGTGCCAGGAAAGTGGACAGAGCTTCAGGCAGAGCAACACCCCTGTCCAGCACCAGATCATTTACACCAGGGAGAGGCCCTACGAATGTTCCGAGTGCAGGAAGAGGTTTCAGACCAGCTCCAATCTCCTCCAGCACCAGCAGATTCACACAGAGGAGAGGCCCTTCCGCTGCCCTGACTGCAGGAAGGGCTTCAAGCAAAACTCCACCCTCATTACCCACCAGCGCATCCACACTGGGGAGAGGCCCTACGAGTGTGGGCAATGTGGGATGAGCTTCAGCCATAGCTTCAGCCTTAGCCGCCACCAGATGATTCACACCAAGGAACGGCCCTATAAGTGTGAGCAATGTGGGAAGAGCTTCAGCCAGAGCTCCAACTTGATCCGCCACCAGAACATCCATGCTGAGGAAAGGCCATACAAGTGTGGGGAATGTGGGAAGGGCTTCAACCAGAGGTCCCAACTGATCATCCACCAAATGATCCACACTGGGAAGAGGCCCTACGAGTGTTCTGAGTGTGGGAAGAGGTTTCAGACTAGCTCCACTCTCATTGTACATCAGCAGATTCACACAGAGGACAGGCCCTTCCGCTGCCCCGATTGCAGGAAGGGCTTCAAGCGCAACTTCCACCTCATCAGGCACCAGCACATCCACACTGGGGAGAGGCCCTACGAATGTCCCCAGTGTGGGAAGAGCTTCACCCAGAGGTCTCACCTGAGCCAACATCAACAGAGGCACCGGTAAGGGAAGCCCTGTGAGTGCCCCGACTGTGGGGAAAGCTTCCTGCACTGCTCCAACTCCATCCCCCATCAGGGGACCCACATTGCAAAGACACTGGGCTGGTGGTCATTTAGTTTGGTGGTTCATGATATTCTTTTGATTCATCTTCCTCCCTTTTAAACCAGCAAAATTGGGCTGAAAATCAACAAGTTGATCAAAGGCATCTCAATGCTCGCTTTTTACTTGTGTTTCTAAAGAATCTGGCAATCCAGATGATACTTGGGAGGATTTGGGGGTATTTGGTGTGGTTGTCTCCATTTCTTATCGCTCAAAGAGACAAGAGGGTTTGATCTGTCACCTCAAAAACACTCATTGCCAATGAAAACTACTCAATCCCTCCCCAAAATTATTTAATTCCTCAGCCCCTCAGTGTGGAATGGGGTTGGAAAGGGGTTGGGCAAAGTGGGATGCAGATCAGGAGGGGTGAGGTGAGCATTGGGTGGGCAGGATGGGTGGGATGGGGATTGGGAGGGGTGGGATGGGAGAAATGGGGCTTGGGAAGGGGGTCTTGATGTTCAGGAGAGCTGGGATGGGTTTGGGTAGGGATTGGGAGGGTGTGGTGAAGTCTGGAATGAGACACCCACAGGTTTGGGATGATGAAGGGAGGGGGAAACTGTTCTTGAGTGAGTTTTTGGGTATTCCATGTTCTTGAAGGGATTTTGGTGCATCCCAGGTTTCTGAGGTAGTTTTGGGATGGTCACTGCCTCAGCCCCAGCCGTTGCAGCCTCTGGTCCAGCCCCAAAGTGGCTGCCAAGCCCCTGGCACCCTGAAAACCCCACCTGTGAGAGGGGCCAGAGCAGGTGAGGCTGTGACACGGCTGTGACAGTGACATGTCCCACGGCCCTGGAGCTCACAGCAGCTGAGATGGCACTGGATCCAAGGCCCATTTGTGGATCTCTCTCTCTCTCTTCTCCTGACTTCCTCTTCTCAAAATCTGGATAACTTGAAGTTGCAGGGTTTAGAGTTTTCTGAGTCAGTGGTTTGTGAAGTGCCTTACCATAATTGCAGGTTTAATAGAAGTTATAAGCAAAGTTAATACTATTCCTCTGTAAATGGTTAAGTCAGAGTTTCTAAGTTCGGATAAATACTGTCAAGTGCTGTTCTTTTGCTAAATTGTGAAGTTGAAGGTGTAAGTTAAGGTTAGGGTATAAGTCAAGTCCTGTTAGTTTGGAGCTCTGTGACGCTTTTAGGCCGTGTTCCTTTTATCCTTGCCCTCACTGTGCTCTTGTCACACACACACAGGGACAGTCCTCGGTTCGTTTTTGGTTTGATTACCTGGATTTTGTTTGGTGCTGTTGTTGCTTTCCTTCCTTGCTGTGCCTGAAGTGTCCAGTCATGGAGAGAGTGACTCTTGCAAGGAATTTTGTCATGCCTCACCACCTGTGCTCCTAACTGGTGATTTTTGTCAAATATGCTAATCTGCTACAATTATAGAACTGTATTCACTATTCACCCTTTGGGGGCTGGGCCTTTTGTGGACATTTTCCATATCTGCCCCTTGGAGGACTCCAATAAAGATCAGCCTTTCTATTACCTCCTCTATAATATCTCCAAGGCTGTTACTTTATTTCTGGTTTCCTGAAGGCATCAACACAGCCGGGCCTCATGGCACCAGAGAGCTCTGTGACACAAGGACATCTTGGGGAACCAAGTGTCCACTGCAAACACAGCAGGGCCTCATGGAAGCCAGGTGCCACTTGGATAGTGCCAGGGCACGTGGAGCTCATTGTCCACTGTGACACAGCACAGCCCCATGGAACCCAGCAGAGCATTGTGGCAACAGGGAATCTCGTGGATGAAAGGCTCTCCTTGGGCAAAGTGGGGCCTCCTAGGACACAAAGCCTTTTCCACGTGCCTCCCTCGCCTGGCTGTGGTGTCCTTGTTTGTCTGCAGTGGTTTATTTGCCCACCTGAAGCCCCTCTCCATCTCCTCCCCATCCCTGGATCTGGCCCTGTCAGTTCTGTACTCGCTGGTGCCTCCAGCCCTGAACCCCCTCATCTCCAGCCTGAGGGATAAGGAACTCGTGGAGTCCATGAGGGAACTGCTGGCTGGATTTCAGAAGCAAAAACCTGCCTCTTTTCTTCTGCAGAACCTTCTGAATATAACTTATTTCAATCTCAGACTTTGTCCTTTTTTTCCATTTTTGCACTTTTAAAATACATTCCTACTGTTATGTTTTCCACAAACGAATATCACTACTCACAGCATTTCTACATGAGTATCTGCCATTATTCAGTATCTCAATGACTTTCAAAAGCTTTGTTCCCTATGCATCTGAATAAAATAATGATCTTTTGCAGATGGGAAGGAAAGAGGCTCACAGCAGAGCCAGCACAGACAGGGACAATGGCCCTGGCTCTTTCCACATCTGCTCTTCCCAGCTCCACACTCCCCTTCCCAGCCCTTCTGTGGGTGCAAGGCCGGAGTGCTCGGGCAGTTTGGTCACTGTCCTGCTGCATGTCCGTGCTGTGACCATCCTCCTCAGCAAGGGCCTCAGAAAGCAAAGGCCACATGTGTAAGCACAGAAATAACATCTGAGATCAATTCTCTACTTCCCATCAGCAGACAATGTCCAGCCAGCTCCTGGCAGGAAAGGATGGAGTACATGTACTTTGTGCTTGGTATGAGAAATGTCTCAATAATAAAAGACATCCACAGCCCTCACCGCCACCCCCATTGCCCTTCTTTCCCCTCAGTTTATTGCTGACCATGACGTCACAAGGAATGGGAGCTCCCTTGGGTCAGCCCAGCCCAGCTGTCCCCTCCCTGTGCCCTCAGGAACACTTTCCCACCCCAGCCCATTGGATGGGGGGTGTCAGACATGCCCTGGGCAGAGGTCAGGGCAGGGCTGGCCATGTGAGGGCAGAGCCAGGGGGGCAGCGAGATGGGAGTGTGCAGCAGCTGTGGGACAGGGCAGGACAAGCTGTGCTGGACATGGCCAAGGGCCCTGGCAGGGCTGGCAGTGCCCAGGAGAAGCCAAGTCCTGGTGTCCTGGGGCACAGCAGCCTCTGTGCCACCAAGGGCTGTGAGGAGACACCTTGTCCTGAGGCCCTGGGGCCTCCTGGCACAGCCCCAGCAAGGCTGGGCACTGTCAGCCCCTTGTGCTGCCCTCAGCATCCCCCTCACATGCCAGTGGCCTCAAGGATGTGCTGGAAGGAGTCCCTGGGGAGCCTTGGTCAGCAATGGCCCTGGGGGGCTCCTGAATGCTCCCAGGGACTGCAGGTTTTTCAAAGGACTTTGGGTTTTGCTTTTGCCTTGCAGTCCCTGAGAGCTTTGTGCAATCATGGCCTCCAATTATCTGCTCTAATTAGTCCCTTGAGAGGCTTTCTCAATAAAACAACTCAGTGGGGCTCATTAATGCTTCAAGGTACTTCAGTTGTTTTAAAATACTTGGTGTTTCCCTTTTAAAACTGACTCTGTGAGATGTTTGTGCAATCATGGCCCCAATTATCTACTTTAAAGAGTCCCTTGGGATTCTTCCTCTGTGTAAAGATGCAGTGGAGCTCATTAATACTTCAGAGCACTGAAGGTTTATTAAGGAACTCTTTGTGCCACTGAGTCTGTGAGAGGTTTTGTGCAACCATGGCCCCAGTTATCTGCTCTAACGAGTCCCTTGAGAACTTTGCACTGACACTCAGTAGGGCTCATTAATACTTTGAGGTATTCAAGGTGTTTAAGCTACTTTGGATTTTCCTTCCCACACTGAGTCTCTGAGAGGTTTTTGTGCAATCCTGGCCTCCTATTCTCTCCTTCACCGACTCCATGAGGAGCCTGTGTTGGACCTCTGTGGGACCCATTGAGGCATCGAGACACTTGGGGTTTTCCTTCCGACTTTGACTCCTGGAAAGGTTTGTGCAATCTCCTCTCAGGTCCTGAGGTTCCAGGGTTTAACACCAAATCCACCACAGGGCTCATCAGGATCAAACAAGTCCTGACAAACCATGGCTATGCCTTGAGTTCCCCTCTGGTCCAGTGCCATTCATTAGGAAGTTTTCCTGCTGCAGTTATAGAGAAATATTTCAAAAAGCTTCTAAGAAATATTTATTCCTATTTTCAAGGTTATATTTATTTACTGTTCTCATTACACAAGAGGTGGTTGCAGTATTCTGTGGTTGATACTGAACCAGGGTCTCCCAAGGAGGTCTGGCCTGCTCAGAGAAGCTGTGCTTTGGGATCTGACCCAGTGGGGACAACCTTGCTCCACATTCCCAAAGCACATCCTATCTCTCCTCACTCACCTGGGACTTGCTTTCCTTGGAGACCTGGCTGCACTTAGCCAAAAAAGGATTTTCTTCTTTTCTTTTTAAAGCAATCTAAAACTTCTGAGTTTCCCCAGTGAAAACAGAAACCCTCCTCAAGTGTGGGCCAAGCCCAAGGTGCCACCAAGAGCACTGCAGCCCTGCCCTGGGCCAGGAGTGAGGGTGGATCATCATCCCAACCTGCCCTGGGCCATTGCAAGGGGCTGTGGCCATGGACACTGCACTGACCCCACTGCTGGCTTTGGATCCTTCATCCTTTCAAGTTTCCTTGGAAAGCACCCCAAGGACCCATTTCTGCAGCCAGGTTCCGTGGCCAGGGGGGATGTGGGGGGCTGCAGGAGGTCAATGCCCCATCCCTGGAAACTTTCAAGTCCAGCTGGGACAGGGCTCTGAACAACCTGATGTGGTGAAAGATGTCCCTACTCATCCCAGGCCTGGACAAGAGGCCTGAGTGAGGCCTGAACAGCAGGCCCTGAGCCAAAGGTGACCTCTGCATCAACCTTCCAACCAAAGGTTATCTTTGTATCTGCTCATTAGTGAAATATGCATGGTCATTAGCAGTGTGACAGATATATCCACTCATTAGTGAGACATGTATTGACCTTTCTGTGTTTAGAAGCCAGACAAGGCCATGAAATCTGACATCTGGCCTTGTTTGGGGCTGGATGGTCAAAGTCACCTCCCTTGGCTCCTCCTTGGGCCCTGGCCAGGCTTTGGGAGGGAGCCAAGAGGAGGATGAAACCAGCTGTTCCTGCACTAGAAGTGCTGTCAGTTTGTTTATTCAGCACTATCAGAGCTGGGCCCTCTCCCAGCCAGGTTGGAGCCTCACCTGTGGCTGGAGGCACCTGCAGCAGTTCCCAGTGTCCGGGAGTGGCTCTGCAGTCCTTGGCTGGGACAGCTTCCCCCAGCTGATGTGTGCATGTGGGTGATGGGAAAGTCTGAGGGGACCTGGTGATGGATCTTTCTCAATCCCTGCAGGCAATCTTTGGTAGTGATGGTTGGGTGCATTGCTGAGCTGCTCCTTTTGTGCTCCTTTGCTGCTTTGAACTGCAGTAAATGACACTGATTCCTTCAGGTGGTGTTTCTGTCTTTGGTGCTGACCCTGCCCACTGGTAAAACAACACTGGCAGAGTCTGGCCAGATCACACCAAAATGTCACTTTTTAAATATAAATGTGAGGAACCAATTTCATCTGAAATTCGTGGATGAGAAGGCCTTTCTTAGATCTTGCTGGCTCTGGAGTGAGCTGAGGTCAGAGCACCCTGTCATAGGTGGGGCAGTCAGTTAAAAGAGGCTGAACTGCTGGATGTGTTAAAAGGCATGCAAAAGTTGCATATGGAAAAAGGCAAAGAACTTGTGGTTTTGGGAAGATGAGGATGGATTTTGTTAACAGCACATTGGAAACAGCACCACAGAAGGAAGAATTGGTTTTGGAATGCTCCCACATGGAGTGAGAGAAGGAAGGTTTAAATCTTGAGCTCAGGTTTCTTTGTGCAAGTGAAATATAGTATTATAGTTATTATTAGTAGTAGTTATTTCAAAATATACTGTGATTTTTTTTTTTTTTTTTCCAATTTAATTAAAAATCAATAATGTGAAATAATGCTGATTTTTTAGCTTTGGCTTCTATCATGAGTTAGCACAGTTTTGTTTTCTGGTTACAGGGAAATGTGAAATGTTTTTCCCTGCCATCACCCTGGTTTTGTGGGGGGAGGACAGGGACCCATCAGAAAGCTGGCCGGGATATTGGCAGCTAAGTTGACCAATGGGAAATGTCGATGTGACTTTGGAGGGGACATTTTAAACTCATCTGCTGCTGATCGGTCTCTCTCTCGCTTTGGAATCAGCCATGAGGTAACATCGTGGGCGGTGGGCAGGCCCAGGCCGGGCCCCTGAGAGCTGCTGCCCACATGGGAGCAGCCTGGGTTGAGCCCTTTCACAGCTCTGTGGTAGCTCTGAACTGGGCCGGCCTGGATGAGACCGAGGGATGGAAAAAAGGACATCTGCCAGCTTCCTCCATCAGCACAGCTTTGCATTTTCTACAGCTCATGCAGCCTGGCGCTTGCACGTGGCCCTTGCAAGCCTGGAAGGATTTAACCCTTTCCTAGCAACATGGAGCTTTTAAAGCACAACTCCTCCTTGAGAGAAAGAAAGAAATCAGAGGGTACATAGAACAGACACCAAATGAAGTCAGTTAGATTAGAAGTGAAAGAACTAATAATATTGGTATAGGACTGATGAAGTGGACATTTTTAACCGGACTTCTCTATGGTAAATTATGGAGAAATTGACTGTTCTTTGCAGCATCTTAGTGATGTTGGGTAGAATGCTATACTAATCAAAATTGAGGACTGATGTAATTGAAATTTATTTGGGAACTTTAAAGCCCCCACTCCTGGGTTAAAAGGAGGACTCAGCCTTTGAGACAAAGATGATTTTAGATTAGAAGAAGTATTTGTAAATAGTACCCCAGATGCACTGAGAGGCCTTGCTGATAGAACATCACAGTCTGTGAAAACTCTGGGTGGCAGCAGATGTGTGATATTGGGAGCACTGGACTATTTTGTTGTGTGGCAAATATCTTCATAAAAAAATCTTACAGAGTGTCTTGGTTTGGAGACAAATTTGGGGGAAAACCCCTGTATAGGATCCCTCTGGGAAGCAAACCCAAGTGGCCCTTCTCTCCAACTAGTCTGAAAAAAAAAGCCAAGCCTTGGAGAGCCAAGCCTCCTGCCGAACACCCTGTCCGGAGAAGAATGTGGAGGAGTCAGGCAGTTTTCTCAAAACAAACTCCGCGCTTCTCCTTGCTATTAGAACCAGTCTTAAAGGTACAGGA
This sequence comes from Progne subis subis, assembly GCA_022316685.1. Lineage (NCBI taxonomy): Eukaryota > Metazoa > Chordata > Aves > Passeriformes > Hirundinidae > Progne > Progne subis. Next base: position 91,325 of record JAKJHU010000558.1, read on the forward strand.
CTCAATATACAGAGTTCAAACAGAACAGACGATTGGGGATACAAGCATCATAAAGTTACCCTAGGACACAGAGACTCTTCTCCAAAAAGTATTGAGTAATTATGTCTAAATAGTGGAACTCACTGAAAATCTCAAGTTGTGTCTTTCTTTGTTGTTCAATAAGAAAGTGAATAGTTTTTAAGAGAAGTGTGTTTTAAAGTGTCATTCTGTTTTAGATTAAGTTTTCTTTTTCTCAGGATTTTTTTTTTTTCTTTTAGTGTGTGTTAATAAAAAAAGGCTTGTTCATTTTTTAAGCTTAAGCCTGCACTTTTTTTTCCCCCTCCTAATCTCTCCCCTCCACAAAAAGAGAATAAATACTAAAAGTCCTACATTAATTGGTGTTTCTGCCTGGTTTTATTAAATTAAAACCATTACACCTGTCATGGCAATTATCATGGAAACCCAGCTGATGGGAAATGCAATGGTGGACAAAGGTTTTAGTGGGGCCTGTCATAATAGGACAAAGGGTGGTAGTTTTAAACTAAAGGAAGGGAGGTTCACATAAAGGAGATAAGGAGGAAATTTTTGATGATGAGGTTGGTGATACACCAGGACAGGTTCCCATGGAGATGCTCAATGCCCCATCCCTGGAAACATCCAAGTCCAGCTGGGACAGGGCTCTGAACAACCTGATCTGGTCAAAGAGGTCCCTCCTCATGGCAGGGGTTTGGATGAGATGAGCACTGCAGAACTCTCCCCATCCAAAGCATTCCAGGATTGCATGGGGAGAAGGGGCTGCTCACTGGACTCCATCCACTGCCTTGGCTCCTCCTTGTCTCTGCTGGAGCCCACATGCAGCAGCCAAAGCCAGCCCCTTCTCTGGCCTTTCCCTGCCCTGCCCCAGGGGCTGACAGAGCCAGGCTGGCACAGGTGACCTTTAGGCTTTGCAGGGCTCAGGCACAGCGGCTGGGACAGAGTCAGGGCTGAGGTCACACTCTGTGGGCTGGGGCAGAGCCCATGCAGAAATGAGCCCTGGAGCAGCAGCTCTGCAGTGGTGGCCACCAGGCCGCCTTGCCAAGGGAGGCTTCTGGCCATGGCCTGGAAGCAGCTGCTGCTGCCAAGGTGCCTTTGGTGCCTCAGGCTCTCCCTGGCACAGCTCCCAGCATGGCACTCTGCACTTGTGCCCGAGGCCTTCACTGTCTTGGGGCTGGCCTGGGGCTTTTCCTGCAGTGGGATCTGCCCTGGTCCTGGCACAGGAAAGGCAGTTCCTGCTGGAGCAGGAGGCTCTACCTGCAATGGGCTCATACAACTCCAAAAAGGCCTAGTTACTTCAGAATTGCTTTTTAGAGCACTATATTCCGTAATTGTAATTGCTCATATACTGTGGAGTAAGTAACTTTTGTTTTTTATTATTATTTACTCTGTGTTGTAAATAAAGTTTTCTGTCTAATCCTGATCAGAACCAATCATAGCTGTATGAATAGTAATATGTCTGGTATCCCATTGTTAATCTTGTTGGACAAATTTCCTTACAGTTCAATTCCACCTGTCCAATTTTACACATAAACCTTTGAAAAATCTGGGGAAGGGATTGGATCCAGCTGCTCCCAGTCTTCATACTCCAATGGAATTTTAAAAGTCTAGGTATCCTGGAGGAGTTTGAGTATCCATGGTGGCTGTTGGGTGTCATTTCTCCACCTCATGACTCAGCAGGAGTTTCTCCAATGAATATATAAAATTCTTGCCTGAAGCTCCCACTCTGCCCATGGCAGGAACCCCTGTGAGTGTCTGGGACATCCCGGCTCTTTGGCAGCCTGGGGACTCCTGGGATGTCACCGTGGAGCCCCCGTGAGTGCCTGTGACAGATCGGTGCCTTTGCAGCCCAAGGTGCCCTGGGATGTCACCATGGAATGGCTGTGACTGCCTCTGACCACAGGGCTCTTGAGCATCCCCAGAAACCCCTGGGAGGTCTCCATGGAGCCCCTGTCCCTGCCTGTGACATTCCAGCTCTGGAACAGCCTGGAGACTCTTGGAAACTCCTCATGGAGCCCCTCTGAGGGCCTGTGACAACTCGGTTCCTAAGCAGGCAACCATCACCAGCCCCTGTTGCTATGGTCAGTTTCCATGGTAACCATCACAGCCCCTGTTGCTAGGGTCAGTTTCCATGACAACCATCACCAGCCCCTGTTGCTATGGTCAGTTTCCATGGCAGCTATCACCAGCCCCTGTTGCTATGGTCAGTTTCCATGACAACCATCACCAGCCCCTGTTGCTATGGTCAGTTTCCATGACAACCATCACCAGCCCCTGTTGCTAGGGTCGGTCCCTTGGCAGCTCCATGCAGATCCCATGCCAGGGGTGGTTCCATGGACACCAGCTCAGGCCTGGAGCCAGAGCCGGTTGCCATGGCAACCATTTGCAGTCCCATTCCCAGGGCCATGGGATCCCAGAAGCACAGAATTGGCTGAGTTGGGAGGGAGCCATCAGGATCCTCGAGTCCAGCTCCTGGCCCTGCACAGGACACCCCAACAATCCCAGCCTGGGCCTGGCAGCGGTGTCCAAACTGCTGCTGGAGCTCCCAGAGCCCTGGAGCTGTGACCCTTCCCTGGGAGCCTGTTCAGTGCCCCAGCAGCTTCTGGGGGAAAAACCTTTTCCTGACATCCAACCTAAACCTGCCCTGACTCAGCTCCAGCCCTTCCCTCCAGTGCTGTCCCTGGGCACCGAGAGTGAAGAGGTTCCCACAGCCCCCAGCCAGGGACCCGCTCCCAAGGCTGCTGCCAGGGCAACCAGGGCTGGCACCAGCTGGGATGTTCGGTTTCCACAGGCCGAGGTTTAGGAATGGCATTCCCCAATTTTGTGCTCCCACTAAAACCCTGCCACTGCTCGCTGCCCTCCAGGCTCCCACAGAAAGTACAAAAGACAAAAATCCCAGGCTGGGATAAGACCAATTGACTGGGAACAGCAACAAGATAAGGAACAAATAGGAAGAAAACAATACTGATGACAGAAGAAATAAGACAAACAATATACAGGAACAACTACAACAACCTTGACTGACTCTTCCCAGCCACGTATTTCCTCCTGCTGAGAAAGGACACCCTTGTCCTCGGGAAAAGAGAGAGAGTCCCTTTACTGACCCTGGCAGTGACCTGAGATTGGATCAAATACAATGACAGGACCATGGTCACACACTTATGTTTTTCAGTCTCACCTCACATCATTGCCAGGGGTAGAGAAAGGGACAGGTGTCTTCCCAGCATGGATCATGGGAAATGTGGGTCACCAGGGCTCTGCCCAGTGTGGGTCCTCTGATGGGGGATAAGGTTGGAGACTCACATGAAGCTCTTCCCACAGTTGGGGCAGTTCCAGGTCTTCCCTTACCAGTGCCTCCGTTGGTGTTGGCTCAGGTGAGACCTCTGGGTGAAGCTCTTCCCACACTGAGGACACTCGTAGGGCCTCTCCCCAGTGTGGATGCGCCGGTGGGTGTTGAGTTTGGAGTTATGCTTGAAGCCCTTCCTGCAGTCGGGGCAGCGGAAGGGCCTCTCCTCTGTGTGAATCTGCTGGTGCTGGAGGAGATCTGAGCTGGTCTGAAACCTCTTCCCACACTCGGGACACTCGTAGGGCCTCTCCCCGGTGTGGATCATTTGGTGGATGATCAGCTGGGACCTCTGGTTGAAGCCCTTCCCACATTCCCCACACTTGTATGGCCTTTCCTCAGCGTGGATGTTCTGGTAGCGGATGAAGTTGGAGTGCTGGTTGAAGCTCTTCTCACACTGCTCACACTCGTAGGGCCATTTTCTGGTGTGGATCCTCTGGTGGCAGATCAGGTGGGATCTCTGGCTGAAGCTCATCCCACATTGCCCACACTCGTAGGGCCTCTCCCCAGTGTGGATGCGCTGGTGCCTGAGGAGGTTGCAGTTTTGCTTGAAGCCCTTCCTGCAGTCAGGGCAGTGGAAGGGCCTCTCCTCTGTGTGAATCCGCTGGTGTTTGAGGAGATTGGAGCTGGTCTGAAATCTCTTCTGACACTTGGGACACTCATAGTGCCTCTCCCCAGTGTTTGGGGGAGATCCGCTGGTGTTTGATCAGGAGGCAGTTCCAGTTGAAGCTCTTCCTACATTCCAAGCACTTATGGGGTTTCTCCCCATCATGAGGCTGTTCACGGACCATCAGCTCAGAGCCCCAGCTGAAGCTCTGTTCACCTTCCTAGCACAGGGTGGGTCTTCCCTCCTCAGAGCACCCTGGGATGGCTTTGGAGCCCCTCAGTGTGTGAGATCTCCGGGGCTTTTCCTCCCTTTTGGATTCCTGCACTGTGGAGCTGCTCAAAACCTGTTCCATGAGGTTCTGCTGCAGGGATTTGTCCTCCCTGGTCTCCATCCTCAGGTTTTTGTCTAGGGGAAGAAGGAGAAGGACAGGATGGGATTTGCCTCCATGCCACGAGGGAAGGGGAAGGAGATTCTCCCAACACATCCCTGGCAGGACGGCATCGGCAGCGGGGTTGTCCTGCAGCCGGGGGCCATGCTGGGCTGGGAGATGGAGCAGGAGAGAGGGGGAAAGGGGCACTGACTTCCTCCTCACCTCCCTAGCTGTTCCGTGGCATCTTCCTCTTCCTCACAGCCTTCTCCTCCATCTGGCCAAGGTTTTGGAATGTGGAATCCTGGTTTGGGGAAAAATAAAATGTATGGACATATTGGGTTAGGGGGTTCCTCCTGCCCAAGTCCATCTCTAGAAGTCACTAGGCATCTGGTGCCCATAGAAATCACCAAAACACCAAGATTCAATCCACCAAAATACACAAATTACCAAGATTTAGCAAAAACATCAACCATGAGTCTTCCCTCTCTGGTCCCTCCACTTAGGGGTCCAAGAGGCCCCCGAATCTGGGTTGCTGCAAATCAATTTTGTATCAGTGTTCCCCCTCTGTGGGCTGCTGTGCCTCCTGGGAATCCAGGAGTTTCCTCTTCTCTGGGATCACCAGTTTGGCATCACAGGCAACCGAGGCGTCAGCACTTTTCAGGGTCCCTCTTTCTGTGTCCTGGGGTATCCATGGGTAGCCTTTGCCCATGCCCCCAACATCTCCAGGCTTCTGGAACACTCTCAGCTCTTGCACTGCCCATTTCTGCTCCCCCCATTCCCGGGTTTCCCTCCCAGCCCTGCTGGTACCGGGCGATCCCCAGGTACCTCTGGGCTGACAATGCAGCCCCTGAGGCGGGCAGAGGCAGCCCCAGCACGGGGGGACCCTGCATCCTGCGCTCCCTCGGCAGCCGTGCCCAGCCCCAGCACAGAGCTCCGTCAGCCCCCGCCGCCCCCTCCCCAGGGCCCCCAGGGACCCCCGCAGCCGGGGCTGGCTCTGAGCGAGGCGGCCCCCGAGCCCGGCTGCGTGGCCAGGGGGGCACGGGGAGCCCGGGGCCTCTGTGCCAACACTTCCCCCGCTCTCCCTCAGCCTTTGCCCGGCCCGGCCCGGCCCCCCGAGCCCCGCCAGGCCCCGCACGGCCACGGCCGGCCCGGGCCGCTCCCCTCGGAGCCCGGCCACACGGAGCCGCCTGCGCCGGGGGCCCAGGGGCCGCCAAGCGCTCCCCGGGCCGCCCGGGCCTCGGCCCCGAGCACAGAGCTCTGCCCGGGGGGCTCCCGGCCCAAGGCGGCGGCTCCGGGCCCGGGCGGCCGCTCCCGGCTCCCACAGCCCGCCCGGGGCCGCCCCGCCCGTGCCGGGGCTGTGCCAGCGCTCCCCGCACCCGCGGGGCTTCAAACACATGGGGGCATGGCACTGATAAAACATTCCCCCCATCCTCCCATAAAAACAATAAAATCCCAACCAGCCATCAGCCCCCCAACCACGAAAAAAAAAAAAAAAAAGGCACAAAACCACAAACCAACCACTTCCACCCTGTCCTCGTGCGCCTTCCCAGGAACCCCAACGCCACGGGAATGCCCCCGGATCAGGACAAAAAGCAGCTCCGCTGCAGGCACTTGGAACATGGATCCCGGCAGCTGCCCCGCTGGCGCAGGCAGGGCTTTGGAGCAGGGAGGCTCTGCGGGACCCCCCGGGCTCTGCCCCCTCCCAGTCCGTGCCCGCCCCGGGGCTGACCTTCAGCCCGGGCTCTCTCGCTGTGCCCAGCTCCTGCACAGTCCCCGCTCTCAGTTCCTTGGCCCCCTGGGCTCTCCCCTGGGGCTCAGAGAACACCCGGCAATGGAACCTTGCCCTGAAAAGGAACCATTTTGGTGCTGCCTAGACAGTTATGAACTGAAACTTTGTTCCTTTTGCCTCAGTGCAGAGACCCCCGGGGCATTTTCTGCACAGAGTTCCAGCCTCCAGCTTTTGCTGAGGGCTCTCTCTGCAAATGTCATGCTGCCAGGACCCTGTCCTTGCTGTCACCTGCTGTGGCTGGGCGTGAACAGAGCTCCTGCACTTGCATTTCCAGCTGCTGTGCAACCAAAGCTGAGGCATCTGGAGCTGCCTGAATGCAACAACTGGAATATGAGCCTCTCTCGAGGGGGAAATCTCCCCCTCCTGTGCCAGCCCGTGCCAATGCTGCCATTCTCTGCTGCTGCTGGGGCACTCGGGGCTCTGGCTGAGCAGGAAAGGTGACCCTGAGCCAGGAGCTGTCCTTGGCTGCAGCGAAGCCTTGGCACACAAAGACCTTCCTGGTGCTGTGCCCTGGGCCAGGAGGGATTGTGCCACCAGAGCTGAGCCTAAATTTCTTCTCCCAGGCAGCTTTAGGACAGGGAACGTGGAGAAGGCAGAGCTGATTGTCAGCTTTCCACAGTCCTCCAGAAGGATCCTGTGTGTGGAGCAGCCTGGGAACAGGGTTTACGTGCAAAGGGCGGGGCATTTAGAGCCCTTTTCAATTTCCAGTTTTCAATTTCCAAGCATTTCCAATTACTCTGCAGCTGCCAAAGGAGCCTTTTTTCTCAGCTGAGAACAGTTCTGCTGAAAGCCTGTCCTGAATCTGCTTTTCCTGCAAATGTGCCCAATGAGTCCTCATTTTTTGCAGCCCCAGGTCTTGTGTGTATGCAGGTGTGAGAACTGAGGGATGGAACAGCTCTGGTGAGGGGAAGATCTTTTTTTCTTCGTTTGTTTTTTACTTGGGGTTTTGTTTGGGTTTTGTTTTGTTTTGTTTTGTTTTTTGTTTTTTGGTTTTTTTTTTTGGTTTATTTTTCTGTTCTTTTGATTGGTTTGGTTTTGTTGGGTTTGGGGGGAGGTTTGGTTGTCTTTAGGGTCTGTAGGATTTTTTTCTTTTTTTTTTTCTTTTTTTTTTTCCCTTTTTTTTTTTTTTTTTGTTTCAGTTCTTTTTTTCGGTGGTAGGAATTTTTGATTTTGTATGGGTTTTTTTGTATTTTCCTTTTTTTTTCTTCTTTTGTCTTTTTTGTTTATTTTTAATTAACTCCACCTGTCAGCCCTGGGCAGAGCTCTGTCCCTCTATGTGACACTTGCCTGTGGCACTGTGGAGGTGGCCAGGGGGACCTTCCCCGAGCTGTGTGCACAGCAATGCACATCAGCCCAGGCCGGGGGTGCTCAGTGCCCGCTCAGTTTTGCTGTCTGGCTGTGGCTCTGGACGCTTCCCTTGGAGCGTCTCCAGGCAGGGAACGTTGGAGCTGTCCCCACCGTGGTGTCACAGAGAGGGGAACGCTGGGGCTGTGCCGCTCCTGCCCCGGCCCCAAGAGCTCTGCCAGCGCCTGGAGGAGACACAAAGGCTGAGCCCAATGGTGAGAACTGCAGAAGGGGCTGAGCTGGGAGGGAGGCAGCGGGATCATGGAGTGCAGGCCCTGGCCCTGCACAGACAGCCCAAGAGTGGCAGCCTGGGCATTCCCGGGAGCGGTGTCCAAAGGCTCCTGGAGCTGCGGCAGCCTCGCAGCTGTGACCATTCCCTGGGGAGCCTGGTGAGTGGTCAAGGCCCCTGCAGGGGAAGAAGCTTTTGCTGGTCTCCAGCCTGCAGCTGGCCTGGCCCAGCCCCAGCCGTTCCCTGGGACATGCTTTTCTTTGAAGGAGTCCCAGAACAAACCCCACATTTACACACGGGGGGTTGGGGGGGGAGGGGGGGGGAAGAAGTCCACCTAGAAGTCCCTTCACCCCCCCAGAGTCCCCGCTCCAACAAACCCCTCAGTAGCCATTGCTCCTTTCCCTTCCCGTGGAAAAACCGGGTGTGAGTAGAAAGGACGGAGAGGCGAAAAAGCAGGGGTGGGCGCCATCAGAACCGCAGAGGGAGGGCGAATGCACGGGGAACCGAGGCTGCGCGAGGAACCGAATCTGACCTATCGCGTGAAAGCGCTGTAAGACGCGACGGGGCGCGATTGGAAAGCGCCTCGAGAAATAGAAGCGCAAATAGCCGAGAACAGTCCGCAGGTGACGGGGCTGCGGCTGGGGGAGGGCTCGAGAACCGGGGACGGCAGCTCGGCACACACCGATGACGCAAGTTACGGGAAGCAACACAGCTCAAAATATTGCGACGCGAAGCGCTGAGGGGGAAATGCCGATTCCAGAAGTTTGGAGCCGAATACCACAGACCCCAGAAATCCTTGCAGCCGGTCCAAGCGCAGGTGCAACAGAAGCAGGAGAAAGCCCGAGGCGCGTTCCTCTTCGGGGAGGGGCTGATTCCGATGACGAAAGAGACGGGGCAGGACCTTGAACGTGAGATAGGGGCGGGGTATCCCGCCGGAGACCTGCCAGGGCCGAGATGGGCAGGGGCGGGGCCAGCGGAGACGGAGCGGGCAGGGACGGGGCGTGGCCGAGGCGGGGAGAGTCTCGAGGGTACCACCCCCAGGCAGCAGGGGCTGCGGAGCCCGATCACGTCCACGGGCAGCTATGAACCTGAGCCGCCTGCGTGCGGTGATCCAGGGACAGCTGCTGAGGTATTGCGGATGGGCGCGCGTCCAAAAATATCTCAGATTTTACAGGCTTTTCCAGAACTTAAAAGATGCTTCAGAACTCCAAGCCCACAGAGAACAGCTGTCAGCGTGCCGACGTCACTGAGGGGCGGGGCAGAGAGGCAGCGAGCGCGGAGATCATCAGTCGCATCAACCAAAGCATCGGTTTGGGAGGACACGCCCACGCTGCATTGTTTTTTTTCAGTTTCATATAAAAAATCAACCTCTTCAGAACAGCGATTCAAACAGAAGCCGAGAGAACCTTTGCCAATAGTGAGAGATGATGATGTTGTTGATGAGGACCAAGAGATGTCAATCACAGATGAAGATATAATCAGAATCACAGCATCAGAGGGGATTCCTGCCACAAGAGCTTGAGTTCGCACAGCAAGCTTCATCATTTTTGTTATCTGAGGACTTTATGAACAAGTTTTTTCGCAGGTTCACTGAAACAGCATTTCGCCACGATCCCACATCTTCTTTCTCTCGAAGTTTTTTCTCAGGGACAGATGCTTCAGAAAAATTTGAGGATGTTCAGCAAACCCTGATTCCTCTCCAAAGGGAAAGAGAAAGAGAGAAAGAGAGAGAGAAAGAGAGAGAGAAAGAGAAAGCGAAAGAAAGGGAGAAGGAAAAAGAGAGAGAAAGAGAAACAGAAAAAGAAACAAAACCCGATGAGGTGAAGCCTGCAAAACAAGTGAGTTCAGGGAGAGATGAAGCAGCAAAGGAGACAATTTTAGAGGCAGACACTGCACAGGCTTCTGCCAAGCCAGAATTCCGTCCAACAGACTGGACAGACATAAAGAAATATGCATTGAAAGGGAATACACTTTCAATGGGTCCAAAGAGCATGGCTATGCCAGTGACATATGATGCACAGGATGCAAACCCAAGATGGGAGAGGTTGGATCGTGAAGTTGTCAGGGATCTGATGAAAGCCGTTCGTGACAATGGATTGGGGTCTCCATATTTCAAACAACTTTTAAAAGGGACATTTAATATATATGATTTAACACCATATGACCTCCGATCCCTTGCCTCGATGATCCTGAGTGATGCACAATTCATCGTTTGGGAAGCAAAATGGAGAAAAATTTTAAATGATTACAGAATCAAATACCAAGGAGGAGCAAATGCAGGTTTCACATTGGCACAATTGGCCGGTGATCCACCGCTTGACAGTGCAGCTCGTCAAGCCAGGTTTCTTCCTCGAGATGTGTTGACAGACATCAAGGATGCAGCCAGAAAGGCAATGGTGCAAGTTTCACCAACAGGAGTCACAGAAAGTATTTTTACAGAGGTGAGACAAGGTCCTTCAGAACCCTTCAGTGCATTCATCGACTGTCTCACACAAGCATTTAGACAAGCAAGTCACAGATAAAGCAGTGAAGTCACATTTAATTCGGTGTCTTGCATTTGCAAATGCCAACCCAGAATGCAAGCGCGTCATCAGTGCAATGCCAGGCCAACCCACCATGGCAAAAATTCTAAAAGCATGCAGCAAGGTGGGGACACCACAGCACGTTGCAGCAATTTTAAGAGATCAAGTAGAAAAAGCTGTCAAAGACGCATTTGCAAACTTTCAACAAAGACAGTGTTACAAGTGTAGCAGATCAGAGCACTTCAAGAAAGATTGTCCACAAGTTACCAACAATGCAAATTAAACAGATCATTGTCCGACATGCGGGAGAGGGAATTATCGCCCTGCAAAAAACAATGCGAGTGGAAAAACTCAGTCGGGAAACTCCAGAAAGAGCGCAAATCGTCAACGCGCGACGACACAAGTGATGGCGATGACTCAAGAGCAGGTTCCGCAAAGGGGACAATCATCGAAGAACAACAATCCAGCGCCCTCAGCAAGACAATTTGTAAGATCCCCAGTGATCCAGAATTACTCCCACCAGGGGCACAATGTGACTTAGCAACTTCCAAAGTGATATATTTTTTAGATAACAATTATGCAGTGATACCCACTAGTGTCACTAGATCCTCGTGGAAGAGACAGGACTTTCTAATTATAGGTAAGGACAGAAGCAGTGTTTTGGGACTTGTTATTTACCCTTCTGTCATTTCAGCAGATCGCAATGACGAGTTGACAGTTTTAGCGAAGCCTCATCAGCCACCATTGATCATTCCTCCAAACACCTCGATTGCCAGGGCAATTGCATTGCCACCCCATGCAGCAAAACAAGTCTTGCCAGTGCTCCAGGAACAAGATCCTCCTTCAAGTGAGTACATAGAGGTTCATGCCTCCTAGGTGAAACACATAGGCCGAGACAGACCAATTCTCGTCTGTAAATTGACCCAGAGTGACAAGACAATCGCAGTCAAAGGGATGCTCGACACAGGGGCAGACGTCACGGTAATTTCGTATCTTTTTTAGCCCAAAAATTGGAACTTAATTGCTCCCCTGAGTCCTCTTTCAGGCATAGGGGGGAACACCTTATGTCTGCAGAGTGAAGATGCAGTTGTTGTCTCAGAGCCAAGAGGTAGGACTGCAATCATTCGCCCATTTGTTGTGCAAAGACCCATCACAGTGTGGGGAAGGGACATTTTAGTACAATGGGGCGTGAGGTTAGAAGTAGATTTTTAGTGGGGGCCACTGTAGCACTCACCACTTTAAAATTGACCTAGAAAACAGACAATCCTGTCTAGGTGGATCGGTGGCCCCTCAAAAAAAAAAAAAAAAAAAAAAAAAATTGAGTGCTCTCAAAAATTTAGTCAGGGAACAATTGAAAAAGGGACACATTGTACCAACAAACAGTCCCTAGAATTCCCCAGTGTTTGTCATTCGCAAGAAAGCCTCTGGATCATGGAGATTGCTTCATGATCTCAGAAAAATCAATAAAGTCATTGAAAAAATAAGACCACTTCAGCTGAGGCTTCCATCTCTCTCAATGATTCCGAGAGATTGGCCGCTTGTGATCATTGATCTCAAAGACTGTTTTTTCAACATTCCACTTCATCCAGATGATACTCCTCGATTTGCCTTTTCCATCCCAAGTGTCAACAAGGAAGAGCCTCTGCAGAGATACCATTAGGTTGTTCTTCCTCAAGGACTCCGGAACTCCTGCAACCATCTGCCAATAGTTTGTTGCACGGGCACTGTCTCCAGCTCGAGAAAAACATCCAAGAGCAAAAATCATTCATTATATGGATGATCTGCTCATTGCAGCACCGACACAATAAGAATTGCAGAGAGCTCGTGACTGTGTGATCACAGAGGTGCAACATGCAAGTTTAAAAATTTCAACTTCAAAAATTCAGGAAATTGCACCTTAGAAATACTTAAGATAGAAAATCACTGAACAAACAGTGAAACCACAGAAAATAGAAATTAAATCAAAAGTTAACAACTTACAAGATTTGCAACAACTTTTAGGGGAGATCAACTAGATAAGATCCATCTTAGGGATCACAAATGATGAACTTGCGCCGTTGTTCAATCTCTTGAAAGGGGACAGTAAGATCAAATCTCCCAGGAGCCTCACCCCTGAGGCTCGGAGAGCCCTTGAGAAAATTGCTAGGAGCCCTCCAGCAGAGACAGGCACATCACTTTGTAACATCTTTACCGTTTTTTCCTGCAGTGTTGGGAGAAAAAATACAGTTGTATAGATTGATCTTTCAGTGAGATTCATCACAGAAAGACCCATTGTTGATTTTAAAGTAGATTTTTTTATCTTACAAGTCTCCGAGGACGATCCTTTCAAGTCTAGCAATGATAGCTCAGATCATCATCAAAGCTAAGACCAAGCTGCAAACAATGGCAGGCAAAGATTTTACAACAATTTACCTGCCTTTAAAAAAAAATATATTTTAATTAAGCTTTGCAAAAGTCATAAGATTTGCAGATTGCATTGTTAGATTACTCAAGTGTTTGTACTATTCATTTCCCAAGTCACAGGCTGTTAAAAGCAAAAATAAGTTTCAGAGAAAAACCGAAAATAAGTGAAGTGCCGTTAGATACAATAACAGTTTTTACCGACAGCTCAAGAAAGACTCACAAATCAGTAAGTACATAGCAAGATGACATCACGGGGGAGTGGAAATCAAATATAAAAATAGTACAAAAGTCACCACAAATAGTAGAATTAGCAGCAGTAGTCAGAACTTTTGAGCTGTTCCAGCAACCTTTTAACTTAATCACAGACTCAGCTTATGTAGCTAAAGTAGTCAAGAAGCTTAAGAGTTCACTTTTAAAGAGAAGTTGACAATGAAAATTTGTATTCATATTTGCTGTGCATGAGGACATTGTTGCAAAACAGAAAACATAAATACTTTGTCTCTCACATCAGAGCACATTCATCCCTTCCAGGTTTTTTAGCAGAAGGCAATGCACACGCAGACAAATTGACCATGCCAATTTCAAGGACTTTACCGAACATTTTTGAACAAGCAAAATTAAGTCATGCATTCTTTCATCAGAATGCTCAAGCACTAATAGAAGGCTTTCACATTTCCAAAAGTCAAGGCAAAAGAAATCATTAGTGCTTGCCCAGATTGCCAGCTTGTGCAGCCTCCTGCATCAATGGGAGCAGTCAATCCAAGAGGATTGCACAGTTTGCAGTTATGGCAAACTGATGTCACAAAGTATCCATCCTTTAAGGAAACTCAAAAATGTTCATGTTTCAGTTGACACATTTTCAGGTGCAGTCTTCGCATCATTTGCACACAGGTGAGACAGCACAACACGCTTGTCGACATTTCTTGCAGGCATTTGCATCTTTAGGCGTGCCGCAAGAAATCAAAACAAACAATAAACCAACATACATAAGGAAAGTGCTTGACAAATTTCTGAAGAGGTGGGGTGTCCATCATACCTTTAGTATCCCACACTCTCCAACAAGTCAAGCAATCATTGAAAGAACACATCAAACATTAAAATCCCTTTTAGACAGACAAAAAAGAGGAAAAGCAGACGCAACACCATACATGCACTTGAATAAAGCCTTGTATGTGTTGAATTTTCTCAATGGCTCTTTTACAGAGCCAACTCCACCAATCATAAGGCATTTTTCAAACAGCACGAAAGCAAAACTAAAAAAAAACCCTTTAGTTTTAGTCAGAAACCCAGAAACAAGTCAAATTAAAAGACCATTCAAATTGATAACTTGGGGCAAGAGATTTACTTGTGTCTCCATAGCAGTTGAGCCAAAGTAGCTAGCAGCAAGACACGTAAAACCGTACCGAGTCCAGACGCAAGCAGAGACAGACCCCAAAACCAGAGAAAGAGAAGTAAGCACGCAGACGTGAGCCTGTGTCAAAACAGCAGACATCCCTTCGTTCTACGTGCAAAAGAGACTCTAAAAGTTGAGTTCTTTAAGGCTTAGGTGGTGTTGCATTTTTAAAGATTCCCATGAGAAAAAAGTCATTAAAAATGAAAGAACTATCCTTGTGCCTCATTCTCTTCTTAGCTGCCTTAAGCAATGCAGCAGTTTTGCCCGTAGCTCAACCAAAAGAGAATGTTTGAGAAACTCTAGCCAATGCATCAAGTTTAGATACCATCTGCCTGACACACTCAAGACCAGGGAAACCTTTCTCAACATGTTTAGTGAGGATTGCCAGTAACCGAATAGGCCAATTCCAAAAAACATCCCTCCAGAAATTTCAAAGTCCATTGTAAATCCAGTAGACCAATGAGATGTTTAGGTGAAATTCCTTCCTGTAGCTCCTTTTAAACCCCAAAAACTAGGAATTCTTAGATCAGTCCCAATGCAATTCTGTGTGAAATTCAGCCTTTCTAGAGTAGCAAAAAATAAAACTATAGACGTCACTCCAAACCTCAATTTTTACAGAAATTCATCATCTTGGTGTAATTACACTAAGATGCTGAAAAAACCATCCAATCATGTTCCAGCTCAGTTACCAAGGGAAAACTTTTTCATTTGTGAGAACAAAATTTAGCCCGCAATTCCTGCAAATGCCACAGGTGGTCCGTGCAGCATTGGAATGCTTTCATTGCTAACACCCGACATGACACTGATGAGAGAACTAAAACAGAGAGGGAAAAGATCTGTTCAAATGTATGACCCAAATTGTGATGATGAAGTTCACACATAGAGCAAGGCTCAGAGAATTGCAGTTGCAATTTTTTACCCACAAGGTAGCATCAGGAGCAGCCTTGACACAATTAGATCATGTGGGTTGTTAGCTAAGCAAACATGCCCGAGCTGTCTCTCTTGCACTGAGTGACATGTTGTTAGACATTGACAGTGTAAGACGAGCAACTCTCTAAAACAAGGCAGCGATTAATTACCTTTTGCTAACCCACAAGCATAAGTGTGAAGAATTTAAGAGGAATGTGCTGCATAAATTTGTCAGATCATTCCAAATCCATTCATAAAAACATCAAGCAATTGCAAGAAGAGTGTGAACAAACTTAAGAAGTAACTGCATCATAGATAGATAGTTTGTTCAATTTGTTTAACCTTTCATCACTGTAGAAAAAACTTTTAAAAATTGTTATATATATTTTAGTAAAGCTTGTAATCCTTCTCATGATTTTGCCATGTTTGTTTCTATGTATACGGCGAGCCATAGACAGAGTAGCCAAAGGAAGTGTTTTTAGTTCAAACAGGAAGGGGAGATGTTGGAGTCCAGGGCATTCCTTTAGTTGCCCTGGAGGGTCAGGGACCTGGGCAGGGGGCTCTGAGACCCCAGCCCAGAGCTCAGAGAGACTCTGGCTTTGATCTCAGTCCATGGGAAAAACTTCCTAAACTGAGAGAGGGTTTGCAGGCCACGAGAGTGTGAAAAATAGTAGTTTAGTTTATCACAGAGTGAAAAAATAGTAATTTTAGGTTCATAGCATTGGAGTGAATGGGGACAAGATGGAGAATCTGGGGCGTTGTCTCCTTCTTCTTCCTTCTCCTTCCCTCACTCCATTTCTGCTATAACGTTAGCACAAAGTCGTTAGTGAAGATTGGGTCAGTGTATAGATGACCTTTTTAGTAATAGTGATAGACATTGGTAAGAAATAGTAAATAACGAACACGTAGTAATTAGTATAAAAGATTAAGGACTGCCCAGCTCGGGGGGAGACGTGAGAAGTCCATGCAGCTGCAAACATCATGTTAGACTGTGAGAAACTTGTAAGATAAGAAACAATAAACGAAAAATGCAACCTTGAAAAATCTACACCTGAAGACTCCGTCTCTTCCTTCAGCTTAGCTCAGAGCTGTGCAGGGGGGAAAAAGACCCTGAAACCACCTGAATGTTAGGGAAGCCCCCAACAGTGCCCCATGTGGGCTGCCTTGTCCTGTGGAGTTTACATTAAGAAGCTAAATGCATTATTAGAAGAAATAAAAAGAGATGCTATTAAAATATCCAATAGCACATCCACTGAGCTCCAACAAACACAAATGAGGCTCTACAGGAACTGCATGGCCTTGGATTATCTGCTTGCTGACCAAGGAGGAACCTGTGCTATTCTAGGACAGGAATGTTGCAGGAATCACTGTTGGGTTTGAAGTCCAACAATCAGGAATCACCTCGATTGAAAGATCAGGAGAAAAGAGGCAGAAAGAAGAATTGGGATTGGCTTCCAAACTGGAGGCTGCTGCAAAATGCATTCATGGCAGTCACTGTAATCACTGCAGAGTGAGAACTTGGTGTGTTATATTTCATGTTGGAGTTGTTGTTGGGAAATGGAGTATTGAGGCTTGTCTAAAAAGAGACACAGTCTCAAGAATAAAGGGATGTTTGATAAAGAACAGAGAATAGCAACTCATTAGGCATGTTTTGAAAGGAATGTGAATTATAGCTCTGAGTAATGAATGTGAAGAGCATGTCATTGAAGAACAAGAGATGATGCCTTTATGCATAAAAATCTAAACTCTGTTATCAAAGAATTGGTATGAAATTTGTAGCTCATCTGTAGGTCAAAGTACTGATTGAAGTATTGAGACCCGAACACCAGGCCCTGATGCAAGGCTGACCTCTAGATGAACATTCCAACCAAATGTTATATTTGTATCTGCTCATTAACAAAGCATTATTAGCAATATGATCTCGGTATGTGTTCATTGGTGAAACATGGATTTAGCTTTCTTTATTTGGAAACCAGGTCTAATCTGGCTTTGTTTGGGGCTGTGGGATCAAAGTCAACTCCCTTGGTTCCTCCTTGAGCCCTGGCCAGGCTTTGGGAGAAACCAAATGGAGAAATGAAACCAGATGTTCCCACACTAGAAGTGGTGTCAGCTTACTTGTTTAACACTGTAAAAGCTGGGCCCTCTCCCAGCGAGGTTGGATCCTCACTGTCTGCAAAGGTGGGTGGCACCTGCAGGAATTCTCAGTGTCCAAGAGTTGCTCCCCAGTCTTTGCTTGTGAAAGGGTTAAAAGCACTGTGCCTGGGCATCCTTGGGCAAGAATAAGATACACATGGAAGCTAGCAAATATTAACAACAAGCTTAAGACACAGGATGAAACTTGTCAAGAAATAGGGAAAAAATCTTGCAGAAATAAAGGACATGTTGCTAAACCAGTGAGGAAGTCACTGAAATGGCAAACAAGAGACTGTACATGCCTAGAGGAGAAGATGAAAAGGGCACGGCGATGAAGACGTCCAGCCTTCGTCAGGGGACCACTGAGGAAGATGCAGAGCCTTCCTCAGTGCCACCACCAGGGTGCTGTGCCTGTGCCTCACCTATGATAATGATAGTAATGAGTTCTAAGAAATAGTTTACATAACACCACCTTTTCTAAGGAAAACTACAACTATGCATAAAGTGTAACCATATATTGTCATCTGCTGTGTGCCTTGCTGCCTCCGCTGAGACGTAGCGACCTGTTTCGGGAACAACACGGCAGCAACACCCAGGCTGCTCGGGCCATCAGCTCACAGACACCAATGCTGTGGACGGCTAATGGCTTTTATTAACTGATTACATGGAGTTATAAAACCTCTGTTTGCTACATCATATCCGTCTGCTTATGTTACAAGTTACGTGTTGCTTACCTTATCAGGGACACTAAACAAACTAAGTGTTGAGGGAGGGGTTCTGTCTGCCCGTACAATGCGATATCTTCCGACCGCCTGTCCCTAATCACCCATATCTCCCGCCCCCCATGATTAAGTAAAACACCTATAAAAGTATAATGTTATAAAAAATGCAAAAGCTGTTAAAGTTAGTATAATAGGATACAAAGGGATACAACATGTTAGTAATAAATGCACTTCATGGTAATTGCGGGCGTTTGACAAATAGGGGGTCGACTTTCTCTAAACGGCTTCTAACAAATCACACTAACTTGTTCAAAATGCAAGGCCCGAAAATTAATATCAAGAGTATCATGGTGAGAGGGACTATTAGGGTGGAAACAAGGGTGGCTAGCCATGGGACTGATTGAACCATGACTCGAACCATCCTTGTTGGGCCTCTCTCTCTCTCTTTCTCTGGGCCAGTCTTTCTCTCAGTTCGGCCATGGAGTCTCGCACGACTCCGGTATGGTCTGCATAAAAACAGCATTCTTCTCTCAAGGCGGCACACAGACCTCCTTGCTACATGAGCAAGAGGTCCAGTCCTCGCCTGTTCTGTAGGACGACTTCTGAAAGCGAGGAGATAGATTCCTCCAGAGAGGAGATGGATTTTTCAATTCCTAACAAGTCCTCATCAATCGTCATTTGCAGCTGAGAAAGTCCTTGGTGTTGGGTCACGAGAGCTGAAACACCTGTGGCTGTACCGGCAGATCCTAGGCCAAGGAGCATTGCAATGGTTATACCTGTTATTACTTCTCTTTTGTGGAGCTGGATGGTTTCTTCTAAAAAGCGATACAATTCTTCTTCTTGGTGATACAGGACTCTAGGAACAATCAGAACTTGGACACAAAAGTCAGCAAGGTTATTGAATTTACCAAGGTACACGCAGGGTGTTATTCCAGATTGTTGGCAAACCCACATTCCTGGTACGAATGGGACTGCCCACTTATCAGTCTTTTGGCTAGGTTGGATGAACTCAGCACAAATGTTTCCATCTGCTTTGCTAAGGTTACATTGCCAAAGCACTTGCCTCGGCCTGTGACTTGACTCAAGGTAATTTCCCTCCGCGGGGTGTCCCACTTTCAGTTGTGTGGATTATCTGCTGCAGAATATTCAAAAGGAACATCAAGAGCGACACCCTCATAAAAAGGAGGTTCTGCATTATAACACAACCAGCATGATTTTGTAAAGTTTGGATTGGATTGGTTCAACGACAAAAAGGTAGCATTTAACACACTAAGAAACACATTGTCAGGATCTGACTTAGGTTTTTCGTAGACAGCTAAAGGACTGAATGAGGAGGAGGTGCCAGGTGTGGCCTCTCTCCTGTGTCTGCGTGCTGTGAGAATCTGATAGGGTCTAATTGATCGGGTACTGAAGGTAGGAGTCTGATAATTTGCATGTTCAACCCAATTTAAATGCCTGGCTGCATTTAAAGCATGCCATTTCACTAGTTATTGCAGTACGGACGGCTGCTTGGATTGGGGCAAAATGTTCCTCTTTTGCAACATGCCTGATCATGTCTGCAAGGTTGGACCCAGGTGGTAATGACCTTAAAATGTCCTTAGTGGCTGAATTGCATTGTTGGCGCAAAAACTCTGCTAACACAGGGCCCTTTGCCTCTGAAGGCAAAGCTGAGGAGTCGAGTGATGCTTGGAGCCGATCTACAGATTGTGTAAAACTCTCACTCTCACTTTGCTTTATTGTGGACCATGATGATGGTTTAGCAATGACCATGGAAGCAGAGCAGATAGCTTCCCTGGCAGCACGGGTAGTTGTCATGACCTCGTGGGCCCGTAGGCCCTCGGCTTGTGCCTGGGGGGTGATCATGGTTGGGTCCGTGCCCATGAGCCGCTGCAGGCTGGAGCCATATAGAGGATGATCTGCACCAGTGACCAGAGCTAGTTGCTTTCCACAATTATCCTCCCACTCTTGTTTAAAAACTATCATCCCTGCCCCATCAAAAATCACTCTGCAGGTTTGCTTTATGTCAAATGGGAGCATGTCATCCCCTCCAAAAACACTATCAATGAGAGTGGAAACCATAGCTGAATTGATCCCTCTGTCAGTGATTGCTTTAACAATTGCTTGAACATCCTTAGGGTTTACTGGGGAGTATGTTCTCTGGTTTCCACCTGCCCCCCCCACTCGGACTGGAAAAGCAGTGTGGCTGACGGACCCCAATTGGCACATGCGACTTTTATTTTCCTCCAGTCTGTGAGAGGAGTTCGCTCTTTTCTGACTTCCCCTCAACCCGAGTAGAAACATTGTTGTTACTGATTTTATATACTGTTACTTCTTCTTTGTCGGAGCCGGAGCCAGAGCCGGCAGCAGAGGACTGGCTGTCCCAGTCCCAGCTGGAGTCCGATTCAGAGCCAGAAGTCGACTGACTGGCTGCTTCCGGGCTCTGGACCCTTTTGGTCGGGCTCCGACCCCGCCCCTTTCCCTCAGGGCTGGGCTGTCCCTTCCCTCTGGGCCCCGCTCCTTCCCTCAGGGCTGGGCCGTCCCTTCCCTCTTGGCCCCGCCCCTTTCCCTCAGGGCTGGGCCGTCCCTTCCCCCTGGGCCCCGCCCCTTTCCCTCAGGGCTGGACCGTCCTTTCCCTCTTGGCCCCGCCCCTTTCCCCTCAGGGCTGAGCTGCCCCTTTTTTCCCCTTTTTAAACTGTGTTCCTTAAAAGAATGTCCTATTTGGCAAGCGTTCCGACTACCTTTAATTCCCTCTTTCTTCTGTTTGCGTGTGCCCGCGCTATCAAACAAGCTGTTGGCAGCAGGCACACTGTGTAAAAAACTTTGTTTGCTGGTTCTTGGTTGTCTGCCAAATATTCTGATTTAGTTACATTCTTATTTTTCCAGCGATTCAATGCAATCTCCTGCCCTATAGGGTGGAGGTCCCCCCTCAGCCCCTTCTACCAGCGACCCCCCAGCAGAATTTTTGGCAATATTCCTGGCTTCCTCAGTTAATCGATCATAAAACAATTTTGCCTGATTTTTTTCTTTAGCAGCTAACTCTGGACTTGAAGGCTTTGAAGGAAGATTTTGTTCCTGCAAGCCTCCGCAGTTGTTAGGACAAACTTTATCAGCAGTCTGAACAGACTCATTGTCTTTCAGACCGCATTTTCCTACACTCTGATAATCCCCTTAAAATTTTCCTCTGAAAAAGTTTCCTCTAAAACAGTTTGCGTTGCAGCTCCTACACCGAGCTGCGGCGTAACTTTTAGACAATTCTGTGCAGCTTTCCAGGTCTCTTGTTCCTGCAAGCCTTCTGCAAAGATTGCACAACACTCCCCCATGACTTAAGATACTTTGCCGACCCTGAAAGCATAGTTTCCTCGGCTAAAGCTTTCGTACAGTGATCCCAAATATCTGGGTGGAGAATTTCCACCAGACGATCGATGATACTAAGGTTGCAAAAGCCTCGTCACTGTGAGGGTAAAATCTTTTGCTTTACAATCAATTCACACTTTTTATGAATCTGAGATACAATCTTCATGAGAGATTCCATCCTTCTCCCACGGGTCCGGAGGCATCCCTCCTGCCGAGCTGGCCCCGCCGCTCGGCCGTCGTTCACCTGTCCAGGCGACGCCCGATCTCCCGGGCGACTCCCAGGGGTTTCGGCACCACTTGCTGCCTCCGCTGAGGCGTAGCGACCTGGTTCGGGAACAACACAGCAGCCACACCCAGGCTGCTCGGGCCACCAGCTCACAGACACCAATGATGTGGACGGCTAATGGCGTTTATTAACTGATTACATGGAGTTACAAAACCTCTGTTTGCTACATCATATCTGTCTGCTTACGTTGCAAGTTATTTGTTGCTTACCTTATCAGGGACACTAAACAACTAAGTGTTGAGGGAGGGGTTCTCTCTGCCTGAAAAACCGCGATATCTTCCGACCGTCTGTCCCTACTCTCCACAGGGCTGTGACTCCCCACTGCTACCAAAGGCTACGGCGGCTGCCTTGCCGGCACGGTGGCTGTGGAGCACACTTTGGGGAGCAGAGGGGACACAAGGCAGGCCTCCACTGAAGGGCTAGCCTGTGTGGGAAGAGCGGGCAGAGTGAAGGGACGCAGGACGCTGCGAGTGGGGCAGTGGAAAGCAACAGCTGAGGACAGCCGAAAGGCCAAAGAGAGCAGAAGAACTTGTTGCATATGAGGAGTGGGGGCTGAAGGTGTGTGCTGGCCTTTTGCCAGTGCCTATGGCAGAGGGACCGGCAAACCTGAGCACATGAAGCAATGGGGAACAAAGACACGCAGAGCTCCTTATGTGTCCGGAGAACATGTGCCTGTTGCTGCGTGGGCAGCTGTGTGAGCTGCTGCCATGAGAGCCAGGGGCTCTGAGGGCACGCTGTCCATCTTTCCCTCGAGGGGAAGGACAGCACAGCTGCCGGAGCTGCTTGCCAGGGTGCGTGCGCTTTCATCGCTGCCTTGCAGCAATAGGTTGGGAGTTGCCAGTGCCCGGAGCCAAGCTGTCCCTCTCCCGCTGTGTGACCTCGCAGCAGGCTGGAAGCAGCGCTAGCACGGCCGGCTGCTGCCCCTGCCTGGCGACAGCAGAGGCTGGCACGGGCAGCCTCTTGCCAGACTGCAGGTGGCCCAGGCAGGACTGGGCTTGCCCTCGGCAGAGATGCCCAAGGGATGGGGCCGGGCCCATGCGAGCTGTGGCCATCACTCTGGGGATCCAGCGGCAGCACTAATCCTGCCCAGTTACAGCAGCTGGGACTGAGCAGCCAGACACATAGCCTGAGCCTGTGGAATGAAGCTGCTCAGGCAGGGTCAGACCTGGAGCAGGGCCTTCCACTCCTGGTGTGGCCAGCACATCAGGCCATGCAAGTGTTGCAGCAAGTGCAGAGGAGGCCAGTGGGTTGCGAAGGTGAGCAGCTCTCCTGTGGAGACAGCTTGAGAGAGAGTTGGAGCTGCTCAGGCTGGAGAAGAGAAGGTTGTGGGGAGATCTACCAGTGCCTTGCAGTGTCTGCCAGGAGCTCGTAGGGAGCTGCAGAGGCATTCTGTGACAGCAATTGTAGTGAGAGGCTAAGGGGTTGGAGCTGGCAGGCAGGTGGGGAGAGCTGCCTGGGCATGGGGAACTGCAGCCGCCTTTGTGTCTGCAGGATCTTCTCCGGCACAGGGCAGAGGCTGTTCCCAGCCAGCAGTTCCACAGCCTTGGGGGAGCCATGGGCTAGGCATTGTTGGCACCTGACCTCTTCCTGATGTGGCCCGGGCTCCTGGGAGAGCTTGGCTGCCACGCCTGGGCTCCCATTTTCAGTGGCAGGCCTTTCCTGGCCATCAGCGCCCTGGTGCCTGAGTGGGTCTTGCCGGCCCTGAGGCAGGCGGTGCTGTGAGGTCACAAATGGCGTGACAGCGGCCTGAGGCTGGGCTGTGATGTCACGCCGTGCGGCGGCCCCAGCATTGTGAGGTCACCGGGCCATGCCTGTATAAGGTGGGGCCGGCCCCACAGCCGCCAGTGCAGTCACGATGGCACGTGTCGGAGCCGTGAGCGACGTCAGCGTCCTGCTGGCTGCACTTGCCCTGCTGCTGGCCACGGTGGCTGTCCTGCTGGGTCATTGACCACCGGGCATAGCAGGGCTGGCAGCCGGGACTCGGAGGCCGCGCAAGCAGCTCGGGGGCCAGGCCAGGGGCCCAGGCAGGAGCCCAGGAGCCCCTGTGGCTGCCAGGGCCGCCGGACCTGGCGCAAGCCCTCGGAGGCATCACGATGATCCTGCCATTTGCCCCCAAAGGACCTGGCAGCTGCGGCCCCTGCGTCAGCGTGGCCAAGGAGCTGCAGGGGCTGATGCTGCTGCTCCGGTCTCACCGTGGGACATGGGCTCCGCTTCATACTGCCATGTGTCGGTCGCTGTGGGCGCACCTGCAGCAGCTGGGCAAGCGAGGCCACCTGCCCTGCTGTGCCTCGTCCCGCTGCTCCAGGCGCTTCCGTGCCTCCGGCAGGCTCCTCCCAGCCAGAGGGGCCATTCCTGGCACAGCCTCCAGCCCTTCCAGGAGATTGTGTTGGACACCAAGCACCCCTGGGAGAAGCTCGGCCCGGCCCCAGATCCAGCCTTCCGGGAGCTTCCACCAGCCCCTGACGGCCTCCAACCCTGCAAGTCCCTCCCTGATCTCAACCACCTCCCTCCCTCGCAGAACCTCCCCAGCGCCGAGACGCCGCCTCCCTCCCAGCAGCTTGCCACAGCCTCCATCCTGCTGAGAGCCCCCAGCCCTTCAAGATCCTGCGCCTGCCAAGACCTGTCCCTGGCGCCCAGTTCCTGCCTCCCTCCCACACATTCCCTTCTGGAGGCCTCCAGCCCTCCCGGCCTCTCAGGAAAGCCTCCGCGCCTGCGCACCTGCAAGCGCTGGACACCTCCTCCTGCTCCCTTCCACATCAACAGCATCCCGTGCACATCGAGAGCCCCGGCGTGTCCCAGGGCACTGACACGGCCAGGGAAAGCTGGGAAGCACAAACAGGAGCCCAGCTGGAGAAGGAGAGGCATTCCCAGGAGCAGGTGGCTGAGCCACAAATCCTGCAGCCACCAGTGTCCAGCGCAGGGCTCCCAGGATGCTGTGCCTGACTCAGGCAGCAACAGCCCCAGCTGGGTGGCACAGACGGCGCCCACGAGACCATGGCGCTTGCGTGGTCTCCAGGAGGCTGCCCCGAGACGGTCCCCGCAGCCCAGGCAGGTGGTCACAGGCCTCGGAGGGCCCTTCCACCCTAGGTGTTAAATAAATTAGCATTCCCCCAAAGAGCTGTGGCAGTGTTCCTGCTGGGAGAGGGCTCTTTTCTTCCCAGGAATTGGCTCAGTGCTGGGCTTGCCTACGGGCTGGGGATGCTGGGCCATTCCCAACGACTCGCTTTAAACTCCTGTTTGTCCTCTGAGGCTGAGCAAGTATCACGTGCAACCCTCACCCGTGTTTTTGTCATTTCCACTGACATCCTTCTGAGAGAGATGCCTGCGGGGCTGACCCATACCAGTGCTTGGAGGCTTGGTAGGGACACAGTTACGGCTCCACTCTGCTTCTCCAAACGCTCCGCTGCCCATCCTTGTGGAGCTGGTGTTGAGTGTGTTCATTTGGTTGATACTGTGTTTCCTTTTGATCTTGGTGTTTGGGATGTTTTCTTCCCTGTTCCCCTTGGAAAGTGGAGCACCTTGTTTGTCCCTGCTTCGCTGCGCCCATCCCCCAGGCTGGAATGGAACCCAACTCTGTTCCACTCCCACCTTCTCCCTGATCGGGGAGTGGCTTGTCCCTGCCTCTAGGCCCTTCCCCGCTCTGGGAAAAAGGCCTGCGACTGCCGGCAGCTCTGTCTCTCTGGCACCGGCGGGGACGGGGAAGGAGCTAAGGAAGAGCTGCGGCCGGCAGGGCAGGAGCCCAGAATCAAGCCATGATATGCCCCAGGACAGAGGGCAAGCTCGGTGCCTTTTGCCATCGACGGTCATCTGGGTCTCTCAAAAGAACCACCAAAGCAGGGATGGGGCAAGCACGTGGAACTGTGACTTTGCACCTGGCCAGGGCAGCCCCGCTGCAAGAGCAGCCTCTCCAGCGCTTCACAGCAGCCTGGTGCCTGGCAGCAGTTGATGGGGAGGAAATGACTTGGGTGGCCACAGGGCCCAGCCTGTGTGGCCGTGGCCGTGTGGCCGTGCCTGCGCCATGCTGCAGGCAGGGGCTGCCTGGTGCTGGCTGTGGATTGCCCAAGAGTAGGCCATGGCCGCTCCCTGCAGTCCCGTCCCTGCCCGATTTCCCCTTTGCCCAGGGAGGCTCAAGGGCAGGCAAGTGCAGGCTCAGGAGCTGATGCTGCCCACTGCAGAGTGTCCTGTGGCTCACCTGGAGGCAGCCAGTGGCAGCTCTGGGGCTCGTGCAGGGGCGCTGGGGCTGTGACCCCCCACTGCCACCAAAGGCTACGGCGGCTGCCTTGCCGGCACGGTGGGCTGTGGAGCACACTTTGGGGAGCAGAGGGGACACAAGGCAGGCCTCCACTGAAGGGCTAGCCTGTGTGGGAAGAGCGGGCAGAGTGAAGGGACGCAGGACGCTGCGAGTGGGGCAGTTGAAAGCAACAGCTGAGGACAGCCGAAAGGCCAAAGAGAGCAGAAGAACTTGTTGCACATGAGGAGTGGGGGCTGAAGGTGTGTGCTGGCCTTTTGCCGGTGCCTCAGAGGGACCGGCAACCTGAGCACGTGAGGCAATGGGGAACAAAGACACGCAGAGCTCCTTATGCGTCCAGAGAACATGTGCTGTTGCTGTGGGCAGCTGTGTGAGCTGCTGCCAGAGAGCCAGGGGCTCTGAGGGCACGCCGTCCCTGCTTCCCTCAAGGGGAAGGACAGCACAGCTGCCGGAGCTGCTTGCCAGGGTGCGTGCGCTTTCATCGCTGCCTTGCAGCAATGGGTTGGGAGTTGCCAGTGCCCGGAGCCAAGCTGTCCCTCTCCCGCTGTGTGACTCGCAGCAGGCTGGAAGCAGCGCTAGCACGGCCGGCTGCTGCCCCTGCCTGGCGACAGCAGAGGCTGGCACGGGCAGCCTCTTGCCAGACTGCAGGTGGCCCAGGCAGGACTGGGCTTTCCGTCGGCAGAGATGCCCAAGGGATGGGGCCGGGCCCATGCGAGCTGTGGCCATCACTCTGGTGATCCAGCGGCAGCACTAATCCTGCCCACTTACAGCAGCTGGGACTGAGCAGCCAGACACGTAGCCTGAGCCTGTGGAATGAAGCTGCCAGGCAGGGCCAGACCTGGAGCAGGGATTCCACTCCTGGTGTGGCCAGCACATCAGGCCATGCAAGTGTTGCAGCAAGTGCAGAGGAGGCCAGCGGGTTGCTAAGGTGAGCAGCTCTCCTGTGGAGACAGCTTGAGAGAGAGTTGGAGCTGCTCAGGCTGGAGAAGAGAAGGTTGTGCGGAGGCCTCCCAGTGCCTTGCAGTGTCTACCAGGAGCTCGTAGGGAGCTGCAGAGGCATTCTGTGACAGCAATTGTAGTGAGCGCATAAGGGGTTGGAGCTGGCAGGCAGGTGGGGAGAGCTGCCTGGGCATGGGGAACTGCAGCCGCCTTTGTGTCTGCAGGATCTTCTCCGGCACAGGGCAGAGGCTGTTCCCAGCCAGCAGTTCCACAGCCTTGGGGGAGCCATGGGCTAGGCATTGTTGGCACCTGACCTCTTCCTGATGTGGCCCGGGCTCCTGGGAGAGCTTGGCTGCCACAGCCTGGGCTCCCATTTTCAGTGGCAGGCCTTTCCTGGCCATCAGCGCCCTGCTGCCTGAGTGGGTCTTGCCGGCCCTGAGGCAGGCGGTGCTGTGAGGTCACAAATGGCGTGACAGCGGCCTGAGGCTGGGCTGTGATGTCACGCCGTGTGGCGGCCCCAGCATTGTGAGGTCACCGGGCCATCCCTATATAAGGCGGGCCGGCCCCACAGCCGCCAGTGCAGTGGCGATGGCACGTGTCGGAGCCGTGAGCGACGTCAGCGTCCTGCTGGCTGCACTTGCCCTGCTGCTGGCCACGGTGGCTGTCCGCTGGGTCATTGGCCACCGGGCACGGCAGGGCCGGCAGGCCGGGACTCGGAGGCCGCGCAAGCAGCTCGGGGGCCGGGCCAGGGGCCCAGCAGGAGCCCAGGAGCCCCTGTGGCTGCCAGGGCCTCCGGGCCTGGCGCAAGCCCTCAGAGGCGTCCCGATGCTCCCGCCACTTGCCCCAAGGGACCCGGCAGCTGCGGCCCCTGCGTCAGCGTGGCCAAGGAGCTGCAGGGGCTGATGCTGCTGCTCCGGGCTCACCGTGGGACATGGGCTCCGCTTCATCCTGCCATGTGGCGGGCGCTGTGGGTGCACCTGCAGCAGCTGGGCAAGCGAGGCCACCTGCCCTGCTGTGCCCGTGCTGTCCCCGCCTGCTTCTGTGCCTCTGGCAGGCTCCTCCCAGCCAGAGGGGCCATTCCTGGCACAGCTTCCAGCCCTTCCAGGAGATTGTGTTGGACACCAAGCATCCCTGGGAGAAGCTCGGCCCGGCCCAGATCCAGCCTTCCGGGAGCTTCCACCGCCTCTGACGGCCTCCAACCCTGCAAGTCCCTCCCTGCTCTCAACCACCTCCCTCCCTCGCAGAACCTCCCCAGCGCCGAGACGCCGCCTCCCTCCCAGCAGCTTGCCACAGCCTCCATCCCTGCTGAGAGCCCCCAGCCCTTCAAGATCCTGCGCCTGCCAAGACCGTCCCTGGCGCCCAGTTCCTGCCTCCCTCCCACACATTCCCTCCTGGAGGCCTCCAGCCCTCCCGGCCTCTCAGGAAAGCCTCCGCGCCTGCGCAGCCTCAGCAAGCGCTGGACACCTCCTCCTGCTCCCTTCCACATCAACAGCATCCCGTGCACATCGAGAGCCCCGGCGTGTCCCAGGGCACTGACACGGCCAGGGAAAGCTGGGAAGCACAAACAGGAGCCCAGCTGGAGAAGGAGAGGCATTCCCAGGAGCAGGTGGCTGAGCCACAAGCATCCTGCAGCCCCAGTGTCCAGCGCAGGGCTCCAGGATGCTGTGCCTGACTCAGGCAGCAACAGCCCCAGCTGGGTGGCACAGACGGCGCCCACGAGACCATGGCGCTTGCGTGGTCTCCAGGAGGCTGCCCCGAGACGGTCCCCGCAGCCCAGGCAGGTGGTCACAGGCCTCGGAGGGCCCTTCCACCCTAGGTGTTAAATAAATTAGCATTCCCCCAAAGAGCTGTGGCAGTGTTCCTGCTGGGAGAGGGCTCTTTTCTTCCCAGGAACTGGCTCAGTGCTGGGCTTGCCTACGGGCTGGGGATGCTGGGCCATTCCCAACGACTCGCTTTAAACTCCTGTTTGTCCTCTGAGGCTGAGCAAGTATCACGTGCAACCCTCACCCGTGTTTTTGTCATTTCCACTGCATCCTTCTGAGAGAGATGCCTGCGGGGCTGACCCATACCAGTGCTTGGAGGCTTGGTAGGGACACAGTTACGGCTCCACTCTGCTTCTCCAAACCTCGCTGCCCATCCTTGTGGGAGCTGGTGTTAGTGTGTTCATTTGGTTGATACTGTGTTTCCTTTTGATCTTGGTGTTTGGGATGTTTTCTTCCCTGTTCCCCTTGGAAAGTGGAGCACCTTGTTTGTCCCTGCTTCGCTGCGCCCATCCCCAGGCTGGAATGGAACAACTCTGTTCCACTCCCACCTTCTCCCTGATCGCTCCCTGCAGTCCCGTCCCTGCTCGATTTTTCCTTTGCCCAGGGAGGCTCAAGGGCAGGCAAGTGCAGGCTCAGGAGCTGATGCTGCCCACTGCAGAGTGTCCTCTGGCTCACCTGGAGGCAGCCAGTGGCAGCTCTGGGGCTGGTGCAGGGGCGCTGGGGCTGTGACCCCCCACTGCCACCAAAGGCTACGCCGGCTGCCTTGCCGGCACTGTGGGCTGTGGAGCACACATTGGGCAGCAGAGGGGACAAAGGCAGGCCTCCACTGAAGGGCTAGCCTGTGTGGGTAGAGCGGGCAGAGTGAAGGCATGCAGGACACTGGGAGTGGGGCAGTGGAAAGCAACAGCTGAGGACAGCCGAAAGGCCAAAGAGAGCAGAAGAACTTGTTGCACATGAGGAGTGGGGGCTGAAGGTGTGTGCTGGCCTTTTGCCGGTGCCTCAGAGGGATGGGCAACCTGAGCACGTGAGGCAATGAGGAACAAAGTCACGCAGAGCTCCTTATGTGTCCGGAGAACATGTGTCTGTTGCTGCGTGGGCAGCTGTGTGAGTTGCTGCCAAGAGAGCCAGGGGCTCTGAGGGCACGCTGTCCCTCTTTCCCTCAAGGGGAAGGACAGCACAGCTGCCGGAGCTGCTTGCCAGGGTGCGTGCGCTTTCATCGCGGCCTTGCAGCAATGGGTTGGGAGTGGCCAGTGCCCGGAGCCAAGCTGTCCCTCTCCCGGTGTGTGACTCGCAGCAGGCTGGAAGCAGCGCTAGCACGGCCGGCTGCTGCCCTGCCTGGCGACAGCAGAGGCTGGCACGGGCAGCCTCTTGCCAGACTGCAGGTGGCCCACGCAGGACTGGGCTTCCGTCCAGAGATGCCCAAGGGATGGGGCCGGGCCCATGCGAGCCGTGGCCATCACTCTGGTGATCCAGCGGCAGCACTAATCCTGCCCACTTACAGCAGCTGGGACTGAGCAGCAGACACGTAGCCTGAGCCTGTGGAATGAAGCTGCTCAGGCAAGGCCAGACCTGGAGCAGGGATTCCACTCCTGGTGTGGCCAGCACATCAGGCCATGCAAGTTGCAGCAAGTGCAGAGGAGGCCAGCGGGTTGCAAAGGTGAGCAGCTCTCCTGTGGAGACAGCTTGAGAGAGAGTGGAGCTGCTCAGGCTGGAGAAGAGAAGGTTGTGGGGAGGCCTCCCAGTGCCTTGCAGTGTGTGCCAGGAGCTCCAAGGGAGCTGCAGAGGCATTCTGTGATAGCAATTGTAGGGATAGGCTAAGGGTTGGAGCTGTCAGGCAGGTGGGGAGAGCTGCCTGGGCATGGGGAACTGCAGCCGCCTTTGTGTCTGCAGGATCTTCTCCGGCACAGGGCAGAGGCTGTTCCCAGCCAGCAGTTCCACAGCTTTGGGGGAGCCATGGGCTGTTGGGAAGGATGAAACCAGAAAGCCCTATAAATAAGATTGCTTGGGCTCTGAGAATGTGAAACCTGTAACTGAGATAGAATTGAAAATATGTTTTGATGTTTAAAATGTCCTAGCTACTAGATGCCTGCAAAAACAACCCCAATGTATAATTCATCCCACACATATAACCCGCCCTGAAGTAGCAAGTATCTGTAACCCCATTGGCACAAGCCTGTTACAGCCCATCTCGAGACCCCTTATCAGAGTGCTGCGAGAGTGGGCCGCGCTTCTGTTCTCTTCTCTCCTTTGCTCCTCTCTCTTGCCTCTTGCATCTTGCTCTTGGAATTTCTTTCTCTCTCACTGCCCCCACCTTCCAAGGCCATGCCACAGCTGCGCCTGGCAGCTCTGAGCAAGGCCTCACTCTCTACACAATAAACCTGTTCTTCTAAGACCCAACTTCAGAGATCTCTCATCTACTTTCATCTACACCGTCCTGGAGTCCTCAGCAGCAGGAGGGAAGAAGGCATTTTTCTACAAATTGGTGCCAAATGTGGAAGACGCAGGACCCAGCCTTTCAAGCTGTGAGAGACTTCATCGTGGACGGTAACTAAATTATTACGTGTACTGTAATCGGTGTCGTGAGCACAGCACATCGCTGCTGGGCAGCGTGAGGCTGCAGCTTTTAAAGTTGCCGAGGGCAAAACCTGGGCACGAGGACCGTTACTTCGTAGCGGACACTCTGAGCTCTGAGGAGGTTTGCCTCGCATCCCTCGAGCACAGACGGCTGCTGTTGAGTGGCAGCCACTGTGGCTCATGGAGGGAACTTTTGCCGTGGTACGTTGCCACGTGCATTGAGCGCAGGTGGACACTGCTTTGCACTGCCCGCATTTAAGCGCTGAGTGGAGGTTCGAGTCCCCAAGCACGGAAAAGCTGTTCCTGAGCAGCGTCTGGAGCCGTGGCTCTGAGGGGGACTCCGTGCAGTGTCCTGAGAGCTGACTGGAGTGTCTGGCCAACCCCCACGTCGGATCTCAAGTGAGGACCTGCTTCTGCGACATCGAGGTGAGCTACACTTGTGTAAACAATATGGGTCTGTCCGTTCTACCCTTGATAGAGATCTCTATAAGAAACTTAAGCATCTTTTACGCTGCAATAACAGCACTTTACATAAGCAAGAGCTAAAAGATCTTTTAGAATGGACTCTAGTTAACTTTCCCAATGCTGACCTTCAGCTGTCTTTACCAGAGACTTTTGGGACTCAGTTGGAAACAGACTTTTTAATGACATTTCACGGAAGAATTTCGCTGTTGCTCAGCTTGTGCCAGCTTGTAGAGCTCTCGTTGAGCTCTTTGCTGCAAAAAACGCCGCTGCAGCCGCTGCACCTAGTCCCGCTGGTCCTGGAGATCTCCTCCACGCAGGTGAGGGTCTGCAGCAGAAATCGCCCCCTTCCTCCCCTCCGCGCCACACGGTTTCGGCATCCGAGGCCCCGCCGAGCGCCGCGGCCCCATCCCCCACCCTCGCGGCTGCGGCACCTGTCCCCTCAGCCCCAACCCCCCCACCGGACCCTGCGGCCCCTCCCATCGCGCCCTCGGTCCTGTTCATGGCTGGAATTCCTGTCACCGGGGCTCCCTCCCCTCGCTCCAGTGTGCCCGGCCCCGTCCCAACCTCTGCCCCTGAGAGCCCGCCCACGGAACACATCCCGGCGGTGCTTCTCGCTGGCACGGCGCAGCCACCCCCTCCTCACCCGCGCTCGGGTTGGATTGCCCCCCCTCCCCAGAGCAGGTCCCTCCGCTCCGCCAGCCACCACGTCTGCGGCTGTAGCCGCTGCAGTCGCTGGCCTCCTTCACACCCAGGCTGCGACCCTCCTGCAGGCAGCACAGGGTCCCCTCACTGCAGCCAAGTGGCACTGGTGGTGCCACTGCTCTCACCGGTGCCCACCGCTGCCTCGCCGCTGCTGCCTTTCAATGAGCCGGCGGTGCCGGCCGCGGCAGCGCCGACACCCGAGCCTGCAGTTCCCCTGGCGCACACAGATGCGGAGATGCCCACCATCCCCCTGCATGTTCTGCCGCCTGCAGACTGCCCCAGCCGCGCACCGCGGCGGACGCTGCAGCCCGTTCCAGTCCCGGCTCCTCGGCGGGCCCCTGCCCAACTTGCTAGCTACCAGCCGCTGAGTGCCACAGCACAGACGGCAGATGGCCGTGCAAGCCCCGTCCCTGCTCCGTGGCGTGCCTCAGCCAGCCCTCCCATCCCTGCCGCGGCCCAATGTGTCCTGTCCCCGCAGATTTCTTCACGCTCCCTCCCGCAGCCCCGCAGCCTCCCGCGCCCCAATGCGACAGCCGCCACGACGCCTCCCCACACCGAGGCTGTGCACCTCACGCATGCGCAATTCGCGCCAAGCCGCCAAGCCGCATCACCAACTTTAATACAGCCTGACGGCTCCCGCACACCCCATGCAGACGCCTGCGCCCAGCCAGATCTTGTTACAGTGCCATCACAAATAGTCCACACTGCCGCGCGTGCTGCACAGCCCCCGATGCTACAGCCTCAGCAGCTTCTGCAGAACTACAGCTTCCAGCCGCCCTTCATTCGCCGATGACTCTGCACACAGCACAACAGCAACATGATTCTACAGCAACTTATATGTATCCTTCCGCTCCTCTTCCACCCCTGAACCTACATGCTACAGTGACAGCTTCGTGCCTGCCGAATCCTCCAGCAGCTCCAAGCTCTTCTCACATGTCTTCACTGACAGGCTCTGTGCCTCCTGCGTTCCTGCCTCTGCCTCCTGCGTTCCTGCCTGCCTCCTGCATCCTGCCTCTGCCACCGCATCTTGCACCCTGCCCAAGCATGACTGGACCACAGCTTCGCACACAAACCATGCAACGAGAAGGGGGTAGATGGAATGTGGCAGACACTTTAACAAATACAGGACAGAAAGAAAACTGTTTTGCCCTTGCAGGCAGCTCTCTCAAAGCTGAACATCCACCACCACCAGTCCCGATTTTGGAAGGTCCACAGAAATGTTCTGATGATGTTCAAATGACAGACTGGCATGAAGTCACACGCGAAATTTGCAAAGAAGAAAATCTAAATCCTCTAGCCATGCCTGTGATATTCAGCCAGCAAGCCGGAGGTCCCAGAACATGGACAGCGATCCCATCTCATGAAATAAAAGAATTAAGAAAAGCGATAAAAGACAGTGGCATCTGTTCTCCATACTTTAAACAACTGCTAAAAAGCACCCTGGAAGGACATACACTTACACCAAATGACTGCAAAAACCTTGCTGCTGTGATTCTCACAGATTCTCAATATATGCTGTGGGAATTCAAATGGAGAAGGTTGCTCACAAACGTACTGCAGATGTACAGACAAAGTACTGATGTAGACCTTCGTACACTTACTATGTCTAAGTTAACTGGTGACCCTCCTGATGATCAGAATGATAATCAAGTGAACTTACCCAAAATAGCATTAGACGACATCAAAAAGATGGCTCGTAGAGCCTTTGTACAAATTCAGCCTGCAGGAAGTTTTGAAAAAGCCTACAACTTAATCAGTCAAGATTCATCTGAACCATTTACCGCATTTGTAGATCGAGTGATCCAAGCAGCAGAAAGACAATGCGGTGATGACATAGCTCGCCCAATCATGATACGGGACATCATTGAAAATAATGCAAGTCCAGAATGTAAAAGAGCAATCAAAGCCCTGGGAAAAGAGAGACCCACAGTGCCTGAAATGATTGATGCCTGTAACCAAATAGGGAGCCCACAGCACATCGCAACGATTCAAGCAAATGAACTTGGAAAAACTATTGGAGAAAAAATTGAAAGGGCTCTCACAGTACAAGCAGCACAAGCTGAAACACGAGACCAGA
Organism: Progne subis subis; assembly: GCA_022316685.1. Classification (NCBI taxonomy): domain Eukaryota; kingdom Metazoa; phylum Chordata; class Aves; order Passeriformes; family Hirundinidae; genus Progne; species Progne subis. The sequence continues at coordinate 125,510 of JAKJHU010000558.1, forward strand.
AACTTACTGAAATCTTAACCGCCTGCATCTAAGCTCACAACAAGAAGACAACACTGTTATGCAAGCTGCTGTGACTTCAGGACCTTGCTACTTCTGCAAGCGACCTGGACATATCATGAAGAACTGCCCAAACATCAAAAGAGGTGTGCAAGCACCAGATCACAGCTCCACTTGTAAGAAGGGAAAGCCTCCTGCCTGGCAGTGTCCAGCCAGACAGGACATGAGCAGAAAATACAAAAAAAAACTCCAAGGGGAGCGCGCAGCGTCATCGCGTGAAGAAACAAGTAATGGCACCCCAAGCGCCGAGGAGAAATTTGTGAATACCCCGACCCAAAAGCTCTTCGCTTCATCACCAGCACAATCCCAAGTAATGACCCAAACCTACTACCCCCAGGGACCTGGTGCACCTTGGCAACCTCCAAGCCAACAACCTTTCTAAAAGATGATGGCTACGATTATATCTCAACAGGGATCACTGGGCCTTCACAACATAGGCAAGACTTTTTAGTTGTTGGTAAAGAAAGAAATAGCATCCTGGGACTGCTTGTTTTGCCTTGTGTGATGTCTGTTAACTGCAACGAAGAATTACTAGTGCTAGCCAATGCCTGCTATCCCCCATTGCACATTCCTCCCAGAACCCCATAGCTATCGCCATAGCATTGCCTATGGGAACTATGGACCAAATGCCACCACGCTGTTTCCCCGTCACTCCTGAAATCCTGAAGTTCTATGGTTCAACACATAAGTGAACAAAGACCAATGCTAACTTGTGAGTTGTCAAATGGTAGGCTCAAGTTAACATCAAAGGGATGATCGATACCGGCGCATATGTTTCTGTGATCTCTTCTTACTATTGGCCAAGAGATTGGAAGTTAGTAACTCCCCCAGGTACCCTCACAGGCATCGGAGGTGTCACTCCGTGTTTGCAAAGCGAATCTGTAATCACCATTACAGGACCAGATGAGAAGAAAGCATCGATTCGTCCCTATGTGGAAAAGCCCATCACGTGGGGAAGGGACTTGCTTTCTCAATGGGGAGCCAAAATTGAACTGGGTTTTTCGTAGGGGCCACTGAAGCACTCAGCACTCTCAAGCTAACCTGGAAAACTGACACCCCTGTCTGGGTTGACCAGTGGCCCCTACCAGACAATAAGCTGAGTGCCCTCAAAGATCTAGTAGCTGAACAACTGCAAAAAGGCCACATTAAGCCCACTAACAGTCCCTGGAACTCACCTGTGTTTGTAATCCATAAGAAAACCTCCAACACCTGGCGATTGTTACAGATCTCAGAAAGATCAACGCAGTGATTGAAAACATGGGTCCCCTCCAACCTGGTCTACCCAACCTTTCCATGATCCCGAGAGACTGGCCACTTGTAATCATAGATCTAAAAGACTGTTTTTTCAATATCCCACTGCATCCAGACGACGCACCTCGTTTTGCCTTTTCTTCCAAGTACAAACCTGCAAGAACCGCTCCAAAGATATCATTGGCTCGTTTTACCCCAAGGAATGAAAAATTCGCTGACCATCTGCCAATATTTTGTAGCCCGTGCACTGTCTCCAGTCCGTGAACAGTTCACACAATCAGTTATCCTCCACTACATGGATGATTTGCTCATCGCAGCACCAACACGAAAACAAATGGAAATACTCGTGATTTTGTTGTTGCTGAAATCAAAAAGAGTGGACTGGTGATCTCTGAATCAAAAATACAAGAGACTGCTCCCTGGAAATATTTAGGTTGGAAACTGACAGAACAGTCCATCACTCCTCAAAAGATACAAATCCGAACTGATGTTCACACCTTGCAAGACTTGCAGCAGATTTTAGGAGAAATTAACTGGGTCAGGCCTGTTCTAGGAATCACAGCTGATGAACTTGCTCCACTTTTGATTTGCTGAAGGGGGACAATGACATCAGATCCCCCAGATCCCTCACTCCTAAGGCTCACAAGGCCTTAGAAGAAATTACTAGTGCTCTGCAGAGCAGGCAAGCACATCGCTGTGTCCCTGACAAACCCTTTTTCCTTGCAATCTTAGGAGAAAAGCTGAGACTGTGTGGTCTCATCTTTCAATGGGATTCTTCCCACAAAGATCCGTTGTTAATAATTGAATGGGTTTTATCTCATACAGGTCGCCAAAGACAATCCTCACACCTTAGAAATGATGTCTCAAATCATCATCAAAGGTAGAACAAGGCTTCTTTCAGTAGCAGGTCGTGAATTCGCAATCATCTATCTGCCCATGAGAAAACCTATTTTGATTGGGCAATGCAAAAATCAGAAGACTTGCTGTATGCCTTGCTCGATTTCCCAGGCATTTGTTCCATTCATTATCCAGCACACAAAATGATCAAAGCTAAATTATGCTACAAAGAAAAACCCCTGATCAGTGAAGAGCCTTTAGATGCAGTCACTATCTTCACTGATGGGTCAGGGCGAACGCACAATTCGGTCGTCACATGGCAAAATAAAAATACTAAAACCTGGGACAAGATGTTCAAAATTTGAAGGTTCTCCCGAAACTGTTGAATTGGCAGCAGTTGTAAGAGCATTTCAGCTCTTTCCAGAACCTTTCAACGCTTTCAATCACTGATTCGGCATACATTGCTAATGTTATTAAGAGAATTGAAGGATCTGTTCTAAAGGATGTGAACAACGACAAGTTGTGCCTTTGGCTCACCTGTCTCTATCAAATTTTATCACACAGAACTAACCCTTACTTTATTTCTCACATTAGAGCTCATTCAGGTCTTCCAGGATTTATGGCAGAGGGAAATGCACGAGCTGATGCATTGGCATCAGCTGCATCTGATGAGGAAGGTGCACCAAGCATTGAAAATTCTACCTCAGTGCTTGCTGCAACCACCTTGCCTAACACTGTTGAACAAGCCAAACTGAGTCATGCATTTTTTCACCAAAATGCACAAGCAATCAAACGAGATTTTCACCTTACCCTAGAACAAGCACAAAATATTGTACGAGCTTGCCCAAACTGTCAGCAAGTTCAACCTCTCCCCTCCTCAGGAGCCACCAACCCAAGGGGGTTGGAAAGTTTACAGAAATGGCAAACAGATGTTACTAAGTACCCCTCTTTTGGAAAACTTAAAAATATCCATGTCTCTATTGATACATTTTCAAATGCAGTTTTTGCTTCTGTACATGCAGGAGAAACAGCTAAGCATGTTTGCCAGCATTTTTCACAAGCTTTCTCCTATTTAGGTGTCCCCCAAGAAATTAAAACTGATAATGGTCCTTCATACACCTCACAAGAATTAGCTGCATTCCTGAATGATTGGGGTGTTCGCCATACATTTGGCATTCCTTACTCTCCCACGAGTCAAGGAATCATAGAAGGAACACATCAAACTCTAAAACGCATTTTAGATCAACAGAAAGGGGGAGAAGACCAGGCTGCACCTCAAAAGAGGTTGAATAAAGCCCTCTATGTTTATAATTTTCTGAACAGCTCTGCAGAAGAGCCAGACCCCCCCATTTACAGACATTTCTTAAACAATAAGAAAGCAAAACTGAAAGAGCACCCCCCAGTTTTAATTAAAAACCTAGATTCAGGACAAATTGAAGGACCATACAATCTTATAACATGGGGGAAGGGGTTTGCGTGTGTCTCCACAGAAAAAGGACTCCGGTGGATTCCAGCAAAGAACGTGAAACCGTACCACGCATCGAAGCCCGCTGAGACCCCCACATCAGCCAGTACTGCTGCAGACCAAGAAGCAAGCACCCAGACCTGAGCTGCGCAGAATCATCAGGAGAAGATGATCCGCCAAAAGCAGCCCAAGAAAAGACTGAAGTTTTATCATTTGCGCGTGCATGTTACTTTTGTTCTTTTGTTTTAGTTCTTGTAGTCAAGCTTTACCTGTAATCAACCAAAGACAAATGTCTGGGTTGCTTTAGCCAAGTCTGCAGGCTCTGATACCATCTGTCTATCCAACACAAGCCCTGACAAACCTTTTTCCACCTGTTTAGTCGGAGTGCCTCTTCCAGAAGGTTTTGACAATGTTACTTTTGACAAATACTGGCCATATGATGATCATCACATATCCCCAACTCCCAGCCAAAAACACCAAACTTATATTGACAATTCTAAAGTTGATAAATCTGACCTCCAAGAACTAGAAATCCTAGGCTCATTAACTATGAGCACCTGTTACTTCTTTCATTTCCGAGGAGAAAATGACCCTCATTTAAACGTTACCCCTTATCACCCAGTTTATAGCAACATGACTTCTTGGTGCAATCAAACTAAGCTTCTCATGTATGATGAGCCCCACGCAGATCGCTTTAACAAACTTCCTATTCGGTTTCCTAAAGGGATTTGGCTCATCTGTGGAGACAGGGCCTGGCAAGGTATACCTTCAAAAATAGATGGTGGTCCTTGTGCCATGGGACAACTTACAATAATTGCTCCCAGTGTCAAAAAGCAGTCAAAAAGAAAAGCAGGAGGATTAGATCCTCCTGGGGACATGAATATGAGAGCAACTGTGATAGTAATTTCCATCCTTGGAACTCAGGAGAGTCAATTGCTGCTAGCATTTTCCTGCCTCAGCTGAGCTCCTCAATTGCCCTAAAACAACTGAACAAGTTAGGATGCTGGCTCATCAAAGAAGTAAATGCCACCTCTACTATGATCAGTGACTTGCTAACAGATGAAGAAGCAATCAGACATGCCACTTACAAAACAGAGCTGCCATTGACTACCTTCTTCTGGCACATGGACATGGTTGTGAAGATTTTGAAGGTTTGTGCTGCATGAATTTATCTGATCACTCTGTTTCCATTCATAAACAATTGCAAGAATTGAGAGATTTAGCTAGCCAAATTACAATAGATGACCCATCTTGGCTGGACAATTTGTTTAACGGTTTGAGCTTTGCACCTTGGCTAAAGGAACTTTGTAAGATAGGTTTGATTGTTCTAATAGTAGTAATTGTAGTTTTAGTAGCAGTTCCCTGCATACTTCAGTGTGTGCAAAAAGTAATGAGTAAGACAGTGTCTAGCGTTTTAGTTGTTAATAAGAACGGGGGAGATGTTGGGAAGGATGAAGCCAGAAAGCCCTAAAATATGATTGCTTGGATTCTGAGAATGTAAGACCTGTAACTGAGATAGAATTGAAAGTAAGTTTTGATGTTTAAAATGTCCTAGCTGCTGATGCCTGAGAAAACAACCCCCAATGTATGATTCATCCCACACTGTAACTCTCCCTAAAGTAGCAAGTGTCTGTAGCCCCATTGGCACAAGCCTGCTACAGTCCACCTCGAGACCTCTTATCAGAGGGCTGCGAGAGTGGGCCGCGCTCTTTCTGCTTCTCTCTTGTCTCTGTGTGCTCTCCTCCTTTGCTCTTCTCTTTTGCATCTTGCTCTTGGAATTTCTTTATCACTCACTGCCCCCATTTACCAAGGCCATGCTGCAGCGGCGCCTGGCAGCTCTGGGAAAAGCCTCACACTCTACACAATAAACCGCTCCTGCTACAACCCAACTTCAGAGATCTCTCGTCCAGACCCATACACACCATCCTGGAGTCTTCAACAGCAGGAGGGAACAGGCATTTTTCGACAAGAAGCTAAATGCATTATTAGAAGAAATAAAAAGAGATGCTATTAAAATATCCAATAGCACATCCACTGAGCTCCAACAAACACAAATGAGGCTTACAGAACTGCATGGCCTTGGATTATCTGCTTGCTGACCAAGGAGGAACCTGTGCTATTCTAGGACAGGAATGTTGCAGGAATCAGTGTTGTGTTTGAAGTCCAACAATCAGGAATCACCTCAATTGAAAGATCAGGAGAAAAGAGGCAGAAAGAAGAATTGGGATTGGCTTCCAAATTGGAGGCTGCTGCAAAATGCATTCATGGCAGTCACTGTAATCACTGCAGAGTGAGAACTTGGTGTGTTATATTTCCATGTTGGAGTTGTTGTTGGGAAATGGAGTATTGAGGCTTGTCTAAAAAGAGACACAGTCTCAAGAATAAAGGGATGTTTGATAAAGAACAGAGAATAGCAACTCATTAGGCATGTTTTGAAAGGAATGTGAATTATAGCTCTGAGTAATGAATGTGAAGAGCATGTCATTGAAGAACAAGAGATGATGCCTTTATGCATAAAAATCTAAACTCTGTTATCAAAAGAATTGGTATGAAATTTGTAGCTCATCTGTAGGTCAAAGTACTGATTGAAGTATTGAGACCCGAACACCAGGCCCTGATGCAAGGCTGACCTCTAGATGAACATTCCAACCAAATGTTATATTTGTATCTGCTCATTAACAAAGCATTATTAGCAATATGATCTCGGTATGTGTTCATTGGTGAAACATGGATTTAGCTTTCTTTATTTGGAAACCAGGTCTAATCTGGCTTTGTTTGGGGCTCTGGGATCAAAGTCAGCTCCCTTGGTTCCTCCTTGAGCCCTGGCCAGGCTTTGGGAGAAACCAAATGGAGAATGAAACCAGATGTTCCCACACTAGAAGTGGTGTCAGCTTACTTGTTTAACACTGTAAAAGCTGGGCCCTCTCCCAGCGAGGTTGGATCCTCACTGTCTGCAAAGGTGGGTGCACCTGCAGGAATTCTCAGTGTCCAAGAGTTGCTCCCCAGTCTTTGCTTGTGAAAGGGTTAAAAGCACTGTGCCTGGGCATCCTTGGGCAAGAATAAGATACACATGGAAGCTAGCAAATATTAACCACAAGCTTAAGACACAGGATGAAACTTGTCAAGAAATAGGGAAAAAATCTTGCAGAAATAAAGGACATGTTGCTAAACCAGTGAGGAAGTCACTGAAATGGCAAACAAGAGACTGTACATGCCTAGAGGAGAAAGATGAAAAGGGCACGGCGATGAAGACGTCCAGCCTTCATCAGGGGACCACTGAGGAAGATGCAGAGCCTTCCTCAGTGCCACCACCAGGGTGCTGTGCCTGTGCCTCACCTATGATAATGATAGTAATGAGTTCTAAGAAATAGTTTACATAACCCCACCTTTTCTAAGGAAAACTACAACTATGCATAAAGTGTAACCATATATTGTCATCTGCTGTGTGCCTTGCTGCCTCCGCTGAGGCGTAGCGACCTGGTTCCAGGAACAACACGGCAGCCACACCCAGGCTGCTCGGGCCACCAGCTCACAGACACCAATGCTGTGGACGGCTAATGGCATTTATTAACTGATTACATGGAGCTATAAAACCTCTGTTTGCTACATCATATCCGTCTGCTTACGTTGCAAGTTATGTGTTGCTTACCTTATCAGGGACACTAAACAACTAAGTGTTGAGGGAGGGGTTCTGTCTGCCCGTACAATGCGATATCTTCCGACCGCCTGTCCCTAATCACCCATATCTCCCGCCCCCCATGATTAAGTAAAACACCTATAAAAGTATAAATGTTATAAAAAATGCAAAAGCTGTTAAAGTTAGTATAATAGGATACAAAGTAATATAACATGTTAGTAATAAGTGCACTTCATGGTAATTGCGGGCGTTTGACAAATAGGGGGTCGACTTTCTCTAAACGGCTTCTAACAAACGACAGTAACTTGTTCAAAATGCAAGGCCCAAAAATTAATATCAAGAGTATCATGGTGAGAGGGACTATTAGGGTGGAAACAAGGGTGGCCAGCCATGGGACTGATTGAACCATGACTCGAACCATCCTTGTTGGGCCTCTCTCTCTCTCTTTCTCTGGGCCAGTCTTTCTCTCAGTTCGGCCATGGAGTCTCGCACGACTCCGGTATGGTCTGCATAAAAACAGCATTCTTCTCTCAAGGCGGCACACAGGCCTCCTTGCTGCATGAGCAAGAGGTCCAGTCCTCGCCGGTTCTGCAGGACGACTTCTGAAAGCGAGGAGATAGATTCCTCCAGAGAGGAGATGGATTTTTCAATTCTTAACAAGTCCTCATCAATTGTCATTTGCAGCTGAGAAAGTCCTTGGTGTTGGGTCACGAGAGCTGAAACACCTGTGGCTGTACCGGCAGATCCTAGGCCAAGGAGCATTGCAATGGTTATACCTGTCATTACTTCTCTTTTGTGGAGCTGGATGGTTTCTTCTAAAAAGCGATACAATTCTTCTTCTTGGTGATACAGGACTCTAGGAACAATCAGAACTTGGACACAAAAGTCAGCAAGGTTATTGAATTTACCAAGGTACACACAGGGGGTTATTCCAGATTGTTGACAAACCCACATTCCTGGTATGAATGGGACTGCCCACTTATCAGTTTTTGGCTAGGTTGGATGAACTCAGCAAAGTTTCCCATCTGCTTTGCTAAGGTTACATTGCCAAAGCACTTGCCTCGGCCTGTGCTTGACTCAGGTAATTTCCCTCCGGGGGGTGTCCCATCTACAGTTATGTGGATTATCTGCTGCAGAATATTTGAAAGGAACATCAAGGGTGACACCCTCATAAAAAGGAGGTTCTGCATTATAACACAACCAGCATGATTTTGTAAAGTTTGGATTGGATTGGTTCAACGACAAAAAGGTAGCATTTAACACACTAAGAAAATGGATTGTAAGGATCTGACTTAGGTTTTTCATAGACAGCTAAAGGACTGAATGAGGAGGAGTGCCAGGTGTGGCCTCTCTCCTGTGTCTGCATGCTGTGAGAATCTGATAGGGTCTAATTGATTGGGGTACTGAAGGTAGGATCTGATAATTTGCATGTTCACAATTTAAATGCCTGGCTGCATTTAAAGCATGCCATTTCACTAGTTATTGCGGTACGGACGGCTGCTTGGATTGGGGCAAAATGTTCCTCTTTTGCAACATGCCTGATCATGTCTGCGAGGTTGGACCCGGGTGGTAATGATCTTAAAATGTCCTTAGTGGCTGAATTGCATTGTTGGCGCAAAAACTCTGCTAACACAGGCCCTTTGCCTCTGAAGGCAAAGCTGAGGAGTCAAGTGCTGCTTGGAGCCGATCTACAAATTGTGTAAAACTCTCACTTTGCTTTATTGTGGACCATGATGATGGTTTAGCAATGACCATGGAAGCAGAGCGGATGGCTTCCCTGGCAGCACGGGTAGTTGTCATGACCTCGTGGGCCCGTAGGCCCTCGGCTTGTGCCTGGGGGGTGATCATGGTTGGGTCTGTGCCCATGAGCCGCTGAAGGCTGGAGCCATATAGAGGATGATCGGACCAGTGACCAGAGCTAGTTGCTTTGCACAATTGTCCTCCCACTCTTGTTTAAAAACTATCATCCCTGCCCCATCAAAAATCAGTCTGCAGGTTTGCTTTATGTCAAATGGGAGCATGTCATCCCCTCCAAAAACACTATCAATGAGAGTGGAAACCATAGCTGAATTGATCCCTCTGTCAGTGATTGCTTTAACAATTGCTTGAACATCCTTAGGTTTACTGGTGAGTACGTTCTCTGGTTTCCACCTGCCCCCCCCACTCGGACTGGAAAAGCCAGTGTGGCCGATGGACCCCAATTGGCACATGCGACTTTTATTTTCCTCCAGTCTGTGAGAGGAGTTCGTTCTTTTTCTGACTTCCCCTCAACCCGAGTAGAAACATTGTTGTTACTGATTTTATATACTGTTACTTCTTCTTTGTCGGAGCCAGAGCCAGAGCCGGCAGCGGAGGACTGGCTGTCCCAGTCCCAGCTTGAGTCCAATTCAGAGCCGGAAGTCGACTGACTGGCTGCTTCCGGGCTCTGGACCCTTTTGGTCGGGCTCCGACCTCGCCCCTTTCCCTCAGGCTGGGCCGTCCCTTCCCTTGGGCCCCGCTCCTTTCCCTCAGGGCTGGGACCGTCCTTCCCTCTTGGCCCCCTCCTTTCCCTCAGGGCTGAGCCTCCCCTTTCTTCTCCCCTTTAAACTGTGTACCTTAAAAGAATGTGCTTTTTGGCAAGCGTTCTGACTAGCTTTAATTCCCTCTTTCTTCTGTTTGCGTGTGCCCGCGCTATCAAACAAGCTGTTGGCAGCAGGCACACTGTGTAAAAAACTTTCTTTGTTTGCTGGTTCTTGGTTGTCTGCCAAATATTCCGATTTAGTTACATTCTTGTTTTCTCCCAGCGATTTAACGCAATCTCCTGCCATATAGGGTGGAGGTCCCCCCTCAGCCCCCTCTACCAGCGACCCCCCAGCAGAATTTTTGGCAATATTCCTAGCTTCCTCAGTTAATTGATCATAAAACAATTTTACCTGATTTTTTTCTTTAGCAGCTAACTCTGGACTTGAAGGCTTTGAAGGAAGATTTTGTTCCTGCAAGCCTCCGCACTCATTAGGACAAACTTTATCAGCAGTCTGAACAGACTCATTGTCTTTCAGACCGCATTTTCCTACACTCTGATAATCCCCTTTAAAATTTTCCTCTGAAAAAGTTTCTTCTAAAACAGTTTGCATCGCAGCTCCTACACCGAGCTGCGGCGTAAATTTTAGACAATTCTGTGCAGCTTTCCAGGTCTCTTGTTCCTGCAAAGCCTTCTGCAAAGATTGCACAACCCTCCCCCATGACTTAAGATACTTTGCCGACCCTGAAACATAGTTTCCTCGGCTAAAGCTTTCTACACCGATCCCAAATATCTGGGTGGAGAATTTCCACCTGACGATCGATGATACTAAGTTGCAAAAGCCTCCTCACTGCGAGGGTAAAATCTTTTGCTTTACAATCAATTCCCCACTTTTATGAATCTGAGATACGACCTTCATGAGGGCTTCCATCCTCTCACGGGTCCTGAGGCATCCCCCTCACCGAGCTGGCCCGCCGCTCGGCCGTCGTTCACCCGTCCAGGGACTCCCGATCTCCGGGCGACTCCCAGGGGTTTCGGCACCACTTGCTGCCTCCGCTGAGGCGTAGCGACCTGGTTCGGGAACAACACGGCAGCCACACCAGGCTGCTCGGGCCACCAGCTCACAGACACCAGTGTGGTGGACGGCTAATGGCGTTTATTACTGTTACATGGAGTTATAAAACCTCTGTTTGCTACATCACATCCCTGCTTACGTTACAAGTTATGTGTTGCTTACCTTATCAGGGACACTAAACAACTAAGTGTTGAGGGAGGGGTTCTGTCTGCCCGTACAACGCGATATCTTCCGACCGCCTGTCCCTAATCTCCCACAGGGCTGTGACCCCCCACTGCCACCAAAGGCTACGGCGGCTGCCTTGCCGGCACGGTGGGCTGTGGAGCACACTTTGGGGAGCAGAGGGGACACAAGGCAGGCCTCCACTGAAGGGCTAGCCTGTGTGGGAAGAGCGGGCAGAGTGAAGGGACGCAGGACGCTGCGAGTGGGGCAGTTGAAAGCAACAGCTGAGGACAGCCGAAAGGCCAAAGAGAGCAGAAGAACTTGTTGCACATGAGGAGTGGGGGCTGAAGGTGTGTGCTGGCCTTTTGCCGGTGCCTCAGAGGGACGGCAACCTGAGCACGTGAGCAATGGGAACAAAGACACGCAGAGCTCCTTATGTGTCCAGAACATGTGCCTGTTGCTGCGTGGGCAGCTGTGTGAGCTGCTGCCATGAGAGCCAGGGGCTCTGAGGGCACGCTGTCCCTCTTCCCTCAAGGGGAAGGACAGCACAGCTGCCGGAGCTGCTTGCCAGGGTGCGTGCGCTTTCATCGCTGCCTTGCAGCAATGGGTTGGGAGTTGCCAGTGCCCGGAGCCAAGCTGTCCCTCTCCCGCTGTGTGACTCGCAGCAGGCTGGAAGCAGCGCTAGCACGGCCGGCTGCTGCCCCTGCCTGGCGACAGCAGAGGCTGGCACGGGCAGCCTCTTGCCAGACTGCAGGTGGCCCAGGCAGGACTGGGCTTTCCGTCGGCAGAGATGCCCAAGGGATGGGGCCGGGCCCATGCGAGCTGTGGCCATCACTCTGGTGATCCAGCGGCAGCACTAATCCTGCCCACTTACAGCAGCTGGGACTGAGCAGCCAGACACGTAGCCTGAGCCTGTGGAATGAAGCTGCCAGGCAGGGCCAGACCTGGAGCAGGGATTCCACTCCTGGTGTGGCCAGCACATCAGGCCATGCAAGTGTTGCAGCAAGTGCAGAGGAGGCCAGCGGGTTGCTAAGGTGAGCAGCTCTCCTGTGGAGACAGCTTGAGAGAGATGGAGCTGCTCAGGCTGGAGAAGAGAAGGTTGTGCGGAGGCCTCCCAGTGCCTTGCAGTGTCGCCAGGAGCTCGTAGGGAGCTGCAGAGGCATTCTGTGACAGCAATTGTAGTGAGAGGCTAAGGGGTTGGAGCTGCAGGCAGGTGGGGAGAGCTGCCTGGGCATGGGGAACTGCAGCCGCCTTTGTGTCTGCAGGATCTTCTCCGGCACAGGCAGAGGCTGTTCCCAGCCAGCAGTTCCACAGCCTTGGGGGAGCCATGGGCTAGGCATTGTTGGCACCTGACCTCTTCCTGATGTGGCCCGGGCTCCTGGGAGAGCTTGGCTGCCACAGCCTGGGCTCCCATTTTCAGTGGCAGGCCTTTCCTGGCCATCAGCGCCCTGTGCCTGAGTGGGTCTTGCCGGCCCTGAGGCAGGCGGTGCTGTGAGGTCACAAATGGCGTGACAGCGGCCTGAGGCTGGGCTGTGATGTCACGCCGTGTGGCGGCCCCAGCATTGTGAGGTCACCGGGCCATCCCTATATAAGGCGGGCCGGCCCCACAGCCGCCAGTGCAGTGGCGATGGCACGTGTCGGAGCCGTGAGCGACGTCAGCGTCCTGCTGGCTGCACTTGCCCTGCTGCTGGCCACGGTGGCTGTCCGCTGGGTCATTGGCCACCGGGCACGGCAGGGCCGGCAGGCCGGGACTCGGAGGCCGCGCAAGCAGCTCGGGGGCCGGGCCAGGGGCCCAGGCAGGAGCCCAGGAGCCCCTGTGGCTGCCAGGGCCTCCGGGCCTGGCGCAAGCCCTCGGAAGCGTCCCGATGCTCCCGCCACTTGCCCCAAGGGACCCGGCAGCTGCGGCCCCTGCTCAGCGTGGCCAAGGAGCTGCAGGGGCTGATGCTGCTGCTCCGGGCTCACCGTGGGACATGGGCTCCGCTTCATCCTGCCATGTGGCGGGCGCTGTGGGTGCACCTGCAGCAGCTGGGCAAGCGAGGCCACCTGCCCTGCTGTGCCTCGTCCCGCTGCTCCGGGCGCTTCTGTGCCTCTGGCAGGCTCCTCCCAGCCAGAGGGGCCATTCCTGGCACAGCTTCCAGCCCTTCCAGGAGATTGTGTTGGACACCAAGCATCCCTGGGAGAAGCTCGGCCCGGCCCACATCCAGCCTTCCGGGAGCTTCCACCGCCTCTGACGGCCTCCAACCCTGCAAGTCCCTCCCTGCTCTCAACCACCTCCCTCCCTCGCAGAACCTCCCCAGCGCCGAGACGCCGCCTCCCTCCCAGCAGCTTGCCACAGCCTCCATCCCTGCTGAGAGCCCCCAGCCCTTCAAGATCCTGCGCCTGCCAAGACCTGTCCTGGCGCCCAGTTCCTGCCTCCCTCCCACACATTCCCTCCTGGAGGCCTCCAGCCCTCCCGGCCTCTCAGGAAAGCCTCCGCGCCTGCGCAGCCTGAGCAAGCGCTGGACACCTCCTCCTGCTCCCTTCCACATCAACAGCATCCCGTGCACATCGAGAGCCCCGGCGTGTCCCAGGGCACTGACACGGCCAGGGAAAGCTGGAAGCACAAACAGGAGCCCAGCTGGAGAAGGAGAGGCATTCCCAGGAGCAGGTGGCTGAGCCACAAGCATCCTGCAGCCACCAGTGTCCAGCGCAGGGCTCCAGGATGCTGTGCCTGACTCAGGCAGCAACAGCCCCAGCTGGGTGGCACAGACGGCGCCCACGAGACCATGGCGCTTGCGTGGTCTCCAGGAGGCTGCCCCGAGACGGTCCCCGCAGCCCAGGCAGGTGGTCACAGGCCTCGGAGGGCCCTTCCACCCTAGGTGTTAAATAAATTAGCATTCCCCCAAAGAGCTGTGGCAGTGTTCCTGCTGGGAGAGGGCTCTTTCTTCCCAGGAAGCTGGCTCAGTGCTGGGCTTGCCTACGGGCTGGGGATGCTGGGCCATTCCCAACGACTCGCTTTAAACTCCTGTTTGTCCTCTGAGGCTGAGCAAGTATCACGTGCAACCCTCACCCGTGTTTTGTCATTTCCACTGACATCCTTCTGAGAGAGATGCCTGCGGGGCTGACCCATCTACCAGTGCTTGGAGGCTTGGTAGGGACACAGTTACGGCCCACTCTGCTTCTCCAAACGCTCGCTGCCCATCCTTGTGGGAGCTGGTGTTCGAGTGTGTTCATTTGGTTGATACTGTGTTTCCTTTTGATCTTGGTGTTTGGGATGTTTTCTTCCCTGTTCCCCTTGGAAAGTGGAGCACCTTGTTTGTCCCTGCTTCGCTGCGCCCATCCCCCAGGCTGGAATGGAACCCAACTCTGTTCCACTCCCACCTTCTCCCTGATCGGGGAGTGGCTTGTCCCTGCCTCTAGGCCCTTCCCCGCTCTGGGAAAAAGGCCTGCGACTGCCGGCAGCTCTGTCTCTCTGGCACCGGCGGGGACGGGGAAGGAGCTAAGGAAGAGCTGCGGCCGGCAGGGCAGGAGCCCAGAATCAAGCCATGATATGCCCCAGGACAGAGGGCAAGCGCGGTGCCTTTTGCCATCGACGGTCATCTGGGTCTCTCAAAAGAACCACCACAAGCAGGGATGGGGCAAGCACGTGGAACTGTGACTTTGCACTGGCCAGGGCAGCCCCGCTGCAAGAGCAGCCTCTCCAGCGCTTCACAGCAGCCTGGTGCCTGGCAGCAGTTGATGGGGAGGAAATGACTTGGGTGGCCACAGGGCCCAGCCTGTGTGGCCGTGGCCGTGTGGCCGTGCCTGCGCCATGCTGCAGGCAGGGGCTGCCTGGTGCTGGCTGTGGATTGCCCAAGAGGTAGGCCATGGCCGCTCCCTGCAGTCCCGTCCCTGCCCGATTTCCCCTTTGCCCAGGGAGGCTCAAGGGCAGGCAAGTGCAGGCTCAGGAGCTGATGCTGCCCACTGCAGAGTGTCCTGGCTCACCTGGAGGCAGCCAGTGGCAGCTCTGGGGCTCGTGCAGGGGCGCTGGGGCTGTGACCCCCCACTGCCACCAAAGGCTACGGCGGCTGCCTTGCCGGCACGGTGGGCTGTGGAGCACACTTTGGGGAGCAGAGGGGACACAAGGCAGGCCTCCACTGAAGGGCTAGCCTGTGTGGGAAGAGCGGGCAGAGTGAAGGGACGCAGGACGCTGCGAGTGGGGCAGTTGAAAGCAACAGCTGAGGACAGCCGAAAGGCCAAAGAGAGCAGAAGAACTTGTTGCACATGAGGAGTGGGGGCTGAAGGTGTGTGCTGGCCTTTTGCCGGTGCCTCAGAGGGACCGGCAACCTGAGCACGTGAGGCAATGGGGAACAAAGACACGCAGAGCTCCTTATGCGTCCAGAGAACATGTGCCTGTTGCTGGTGGGCAGCTGTGTGAGCTGCTGCCAGAGAGCCAGGGGCTCTGAGGGCACGCCGTCCCTGCTTCCCTCAAGGGGAAGGACAGCACAGCTGCCGGAGCTGCTTGCCAGGGTGCGTGCGCTTTCATCGCTGCCTTGCAGCAATGGGTTGGGAGTTGCCAGTGCCCGGAGCCAAGCTGTCCCTCTCCCGCTGTGTGACTCGCAGCAGGCTGGAAGCAGCGCTAGCACGGCCGGCTGCTGCCCCTGCCTGGCGACAGCAGAGGCTGGCACGGGCAGCCTCTTGCCAGACTGCAGGTGGCCCAGGCAGGACTGGGCTTTCCGTCGGCAGAGATGCCCAAGGGATGGGGCCGGGCCCATGCGAGCTGTGGCCATCACTCTGGTGATCCAGCGGCAGCACTAATCCTGCCCACTTACAGCAGCTGGGACTGAGCAGCCAGACACGTAGCCTGAGCCTGTGGAATGAAGCTGCCCAGGCAGGGCCAGACCTGGAGCAGGGATTCCACTCCTGGTGTGGCCAGCACATCAGGCCATGCAAGTGTTGCAGCAAGTGCAGAGGAGGCCAGCGGGTTGCTAAGGTGAGCAGCTCTCCTGTGGAGACAGCTTGAGAGAGTTGGAGCTGCTCAGGCTGGAGAAGAGAAGGTTGTGTGCGGAGGCCTCCCAGTGCCTTGCAGTGTCTGCCAGGAGCTCGTAGGGAGCTGCAGAGGCATTCTGTGACAGCAATTGTAGTGATAGGCTAAGGGGTTGGAGCTGGCAGGCAGGTGGGGAGAGCTGCCTGGGCATGGGAACTGCAGCCGCCTTTGTGTCTGCAGGATCTTCTCCGGCACAGGGCAGAGGCTGTTCCCAGCCAGCAGTTCCACAGCCTTGGGGGAGCCATGGGCTAGGCATTGTTGGCACCTGACCTCTTCCTGATGTGGCCCGGGCTCCTGGGAGAGCTTGGCTGCCACAGCCTGGGCTCCCATTTTCAGTGGCAGGCCTTTCCTGGCCATCAGCGCCCTGGTGCCTGAGTGGGTCTTGCCGGCCCTGAGGCAGGCGGTGCTGTGAGGTCACAAATGGCGTGACAGCGGGTGAGGCTGGGCTGTGATGTCACGCCTGTGGCGGCCCCAGCATTGTGAGGTCACCGGGCCATCCCTATATAAGGCGGGCCGGCCCCACAGCCGCCAGTGCAGTGGCGATGGCACGTGTCGGAGCCGTGAGCGACGTCAGCGTCCTGCTGGCTGCACTTGCCCTGCTGCTGGCCACGGTGGCTGTCCGCTGGGTCATTGGCCACCGGGCACGGCAGGGCCGGCAGGCCGGGACTCGGAGGCCGCGCAAGCAGCTCGGGGGCCGGGCCAGGGGCCCACGCAGGAGCCCAGGAGCCCCTGTGGCTGCCAGGGCCTCCGGGCCTGGCGCAAGCCCTCGGAAGCGTCCCGATGCTCCCGCCACTTGCCCCAAGGGACCCGGCAGCTGCGGCCCCTGCTCAGCGTGGCCAAGGAGCTGCAGGGGCTGATGCTGCTGCTCCGGGCTCACCGTGGGACATGGGCTCCGCTTCATCCTGCCATGTGGCGGGCGCTGTGGGTGCACCTGCAGCAGCTGGGCAAGCGAGGCCACCTGCCCTGCTGTGCCTCGTCCCGCTGCTGGGGCGCTTCTGTGCCTCTGGCAGGCTCCTCCCAGCCAGAGGGGCCATTCCTGGCACAGCTTCCAGCCCTTCCAGGAGATTGTGTTGGACACCAAGCATCCCTGGGAGAAGCTCGGCCCGGCCCAGATCCAGCCTTCCGGGAGCTTCCACCGCCTCTGACGGCCTCCAACCCTGCAAGTCCCTCCCTGCTCTCACCACCTCCCTCCCTCGCAGAACCTCCCCAGCGCCGAGACGCCGCCTCCCTCCCAGCAGCTTGCCACAGCCTCCATCCCTGCTGAGAGCCCCCAGCCCTTCAAGATCCTGCGCCTGCCAAGACCTGTCCTGGCGCCCAGTTCCTGCCTCCCTCCCACACATTCCCTCCTGGAGGCCTCCAGCCCTCCCGGCCTCTCAGGAAAGCCTCCGCGCCTGCGCAGCCTGAGCAAGCGCTGGACACCTCCTCCTGCTCCCTTCCACATCAACAGCATCCCGTGCACATCGAGAGCCCCGGCGTGTCCCAGGGCACTGACACGGCCAGGGAAAGCTGGAAGCACAAACAGGAGCCCAGCTGGAGAAGGAGAGGCATTCCCAGGAGCAGGTGGCTGAGCCACAAGCATCCTGCAGCCACCAGTGTCCAGCGCAGGGCTCCAGGATGCTGTGCCTGACTCAGGCAGCAACAGCCCCAGCTGGGTGGCACAGACGGCGCCCACGAGACCATGGCGCTTGCGTGGTCTCCAGGAGGCTGCCCCGAGACGGCCCCCGCAGCCCAGGCAGGTGGTCACAGGCCTCGGAGGGCCCTTCCACCCTAGTGTTAAATAAATTAGCATTCCCCCAAAGAGCTGTGGCAGTGTTCCTGCTGGGAGAGGGCTCTTTTCTTCCCAGGAGCTGGCTCAGTGCTGGGCTTGCCTACGGGCTGGGGATGCTGGGCCATTCCCAACGACTCGCTTTAAACTCCTGTTTGTCCTCTGAGGCTGAGCAAGTATCACGTGCAACCCTCACCCGTGTTTTTGTCATTTCCACTGACATCCTTCTGAGAGAGATGCCTGCGGGGCTGACCCATATACCAGTGCTTGGAGGCTTGGTAGGGACACAGTTACGGCTCCACTCTGCTTCTCCAAACTCCGCTGCCCATCCTTGTGGGAGCTGGTGTTCGAGTGTGTTCATTTGGTTGATACTGTGTTTCCTTTTGATCTTGGTGTTTGGGATGTTTTCTTCCCTGTTCCCCTTGGAAAGTGGAGCACCTTGTTTGTCCCTGCTTCGCTGCGCCCATCCCCCAGGCTGGAATGGAACCCAACTCTGTTCCACTCCCACCTTCTCCCTGATCGGGGAGTGGCTTGTCCCTGCCTCTAGGCCCTTCCCCGCTCTGGGAAAAAGGCCTGCGACTGCCGGCAGCTCTGTCTCTCTGGCACCGGCGGGGACGGGGAAGGAGCTAAGGAAGAGCTGCGGCCGGCAGGGCAGGAGCCCAGAATCAAGCCATGATATGCCCCAGGACAGAGGGCAAGCGGGTGCCTTTTGCCATCGACGGTCATCTGGGTCTCTCAAAAGAACCACCACAAGCAGGGATGGGGCAAGCACGTGGAACTGTGACTTTGCATGGCCAGGGCAGCCCCGCTGCAAGAGCAGCCTCTCCAGCGCTTCACAGCAGCCTGGTGCCTGGCAGCAGTTGATGGGGAGGAAATGACTTGGGTGGCCACAGGGCCCAGCCTGTGTGGCCGTGTGGCCGTGCCTGCGCCATGCTGCAGGCAGGGGCTGCCTGGTGCTGGCTGTGGATTGCCCAAGAGGTAGGCCATGGCCGCTCCCTGCAGTCCCGTCCCTGCCCGATTTCCCTTTGCCCAGGGAGGCTCAAGGGCAGGCAAGTGCAGGCTCAGGAGCTGATGCTGCCCACTGCAGAGTGTCCTGGCTCACCTGGAGGCAGCCAGTGGCAGCTCTGGGGCTCGTGCAGGGGCGCTGGGGCTGTGACCCCCCACTGCCACCAAAGGCTACGGCGGCTGCCTTGCCGGCACGGTGGGCTGTGGAGCACACTTTGGGGAGCAGAGGGGACACAAGGCAGGCCTCCACTGAAGGGCTAGCCTGTGTGGGAAGAGCGGGCAGAGTGAAGGGACGCAGGACGCTGCGAGTGGGGCAGTTGAAAGCAACAGCTGAGGACAGCCGAAAGGCCAAAGAGAGCAGAAGAACTTGTTGCACATGAGGAGTGGGGGCTGAAGGTGTGTGCTGGCCTTTTGCCGGTGCCTCAGAGGGACCGGCAACCTGAGCACGTGAGGCAAGGGGAACAAAGACACGCAGAGCTCCTTATGCGTCCAGAGAACATGTGCCTGTTGCTGTGTGGGCAGCTGTGTGAGCTGCTGCCAAGAGAGCCAGGGGCTCTGAGGGCACGCCGTCCCTGCTTCCCTCAAGGGGAAGGACAGCACAGCTGCCGGAGCTGCTTGCCAGGGTGCGTGCGCTTTCATCGCTGCCTTGCAGCAATGGGTTGGGAGTTGCCAGTGCCCGGAGCCAAGCTGTCCCTCTCCCGTGTGTGACTCGCAGCAGGCTGGAAGCAGCGCTAGCACGGCCGGCTGCTGCCCCTGCCTGGCGACAGCAGAGGCTGGCACGGGCAGCCTCTTGCCAGACTGCAGGTGGCCCACGCAGGACTGGGCTTTCCGTCGGCAGAGATGCCCAAGGGATGGGGCCGGGCCCATGCGAGTGGCCATCACTCTGGTGATCCAGCGGCAGCACTAATCCTGCCCACTTACAGCAGCTGGGACTGAGCAGCCAGACACGTAGCCTGAGCCTGTGGAATGAAGCTGCCCAGGCAGGGCCAGACCTGGAGCAGGATTCCACTCCTGGTGTGGCCAGCACATCAGGCCATGCAAGTGTTGCAGCAAGTGCAGAGGAGGCCAGCGGGTTGCTAAGGTGAGCAGCTCTCCTGTGGAGACAGCTTGAGAGAGAGTTGGAGCTGCTCAGGCTGGAGAAGAGAAGGTTGTGCGGAGGCCTCCCAGTGCCTTGCAGTGTCTGCCAGGAGCTCGTAGGGAGCTGCAGAGCATTCTGTGACAGCAATTGTAGTGAGAGGCTAAGGGGTTGGAGCTGGCAGGCAGGTGGGGAGAGCTGCCTGGGCATGGGAACTGCAGCCGCCTTTGTGTCTGCAGGATCTTCTCCGGCACAGGGCAGAGGCTGTTCCCAGCCAGCAGTTCCACAGCCTTGGGGGAGCCATGGGCTAGGCATTGTTGGCACCTGACCTCTTCCTGATGTGGCCCGGGCTCCTGGGAGAGCTTGGCTGCCACAGCCTGGGCTCCCATTTTCAGTGGCAGGCCTTTCCTGGCCATCAGCGCCCTGGTGCCTGAGTGGGTCTTGCCGGCCCTGAGGCAGGCGGTGCTGTGAGGTCACAAATGGCGTGACAGCGGCTGAGGCTGGGCTGTGATGTCACGCCATGTGGCGGCCCCAGCATTGTGAGGTCACCGGGCCATCCCTATATAAGGCGGGCCGGCCCCACAGCCGCCAGTGCAGTGGCGATGGCACGTGTCGGAGCCGTGAGCGACGTCAGCGTCCTGCTGGCTGCACTTGCCCTGCTGCTGGCCACGGTGGCTGTCCGCTGGGTCATTGGCCACCGGGCACGGCAGGGCCGGCAGGCCGGGACTCGGAGGCCGCGCAAGCAGCTCGGGGGCCGGGCCAGGGGCCCACGCAGGAGCCCAGGAGCCCCTGTGGCTGCCAGGGCCTCCGGGCCTGGCAAGCCCTCGGAAGCGTCCCGATGCTCCCGCCACTTGCCCCAAGGGACCCGGCAGCTGCGGCCCCTGCGTCAGCGTGGCCAAGGAGCTGCAGGGGCTGATGCTGCTGCTCCGGGCTCACCGTGGGACATGGGCTCCGCTTCATCCTGCCATGTGGCGGGCGCTGTGGGTGCACCTGCAGCAGCTGGGCAAGCGAGGCCACCTGCCCTGCTGTGCCTCGTCCCGCTGCTCCGGGCTTCTGTGCCTCTGGCAGGCTCCTCCCAGCCAGAGGGGCCATTCCTGGCACAGCTTCCAGCCCTTCCAGGAGATTGTGTTGGACACCAAGCATCCCTGGGAGAAGCTCGGCGGCCCAGATCCAGCCTTCCGGGAGCTTCCACCGCCTCTGACGGCCTCCAACCCTGCAAGTCCCTCCCTGCTCTCAACCACCTCCCTCCCTCGCAGAACCTCCCCAGCGCCGAGACGCCGCCTCCCTCCCAGCAGCTTGCCACAGCCTCCATCCCTGCTGAGAGCCCCAGCCCTTCAAGATCCTGCGCCTGCCAAGACCTGTCCTGGCGCCCAGTTCCTGCCTCCCTCCCACACATTCCCTCCTGGAGGCCTCCAGCCCTCCCGGCCTCTCAGGAAAGCTCCGCGCCTGCGCAGCCTGAGCAAGCGCTGGACACCTCCTCCTGCTCCCTTCCACATCAACAGCATCCCGTGCACATCGAGAGCCCCGGCGTGTCCCAGGGCACTGACACGGCCAGGGAAAGCTGGGAAGCACAAACAGGAGCCCAGCTGGAGAAGGAGAGGCATTCCCAGGAGCAGGTGGCTGAGCCACAAGCATCCTGCAGCCACCAGTGTCCAGCGCAGGGCTCTCAGGATGCTGTGCCTGACTCAGGCAGCAACAGCCCCAGCTGGGTGGCACAGACGGCGCCCACGAGACCATGGCGCTTGCGTGGTCTCCAGGAGGCTGCCCCGAGACGGCCCCCGCAGCCCAGGCAGGTGGTCACAGGCCTCGGAGGGCCCTTCCACCCTAGTGTTAAATAAATTAGCATTCCCCCAAAGAGCTGTGGCAGTGTTCCTGCTGGGAGAGGGCTCTTTTCTTCCCAGGAATTGGCTCAGTGCTGGGCTTGCCTACGGGCTGGGGATGCTGGGCCATTCCCAACGACTCGCTTTAAACTCCTGTTTGTCCTCTGAGGCTGAGCAAGTATCACGTGCAACCCTCACCCGTGTTTTTGTCATTTCCACTGACATCCTTCTGAGAGAGATGCCTGCGGGGCTGACCCATAACCAGTGCTTGGAGGCTTGGTAGGGACACAGTTACGGCTCCACTCTGCTTCTCCAAACGCTCGCTGCCCATCCTTGTGGGAGCTGGTGTTCGAGTGTGTTCATTTGGTTGATACTGTGTTTCCTTTTGATCTTGGTGTTTGGGATGTTTTCTTCCCTGTTCCCCTTGGAAAGTGAGCACCTTGTTTGTCCCTGCTTCGCTGCGCCCATCCCCCAGGCTGGAATGGAAACCCAACTCTGTTCCACTCCCACCTTCTCCCTGATCGGGGAGTGGCTTGTCCCTGCCTCTAGGCCCTTCCCCGCTCTGGGAAAAAGCCTGCGACTGCCGGCAGCTCTGTCTCTCTGGCACCGCGTGGGGACGGGGAAGGAGCTAAGGAAGAGCTGCGGCCGGCAGGGCAGGAGCCCAGAATCAAGCCATGATATGCCCCAGGACAGAGGGCAAGCGCGGGTGCCTTTTGCCATCGACGGTCATCTGGGTCTCTCAAAGAAACCACCAAGCAGGGATGGGGCAAGCACGTGAACTGTGACTTTGCACTGGCAGGGCAGCCCCGCTGCAAGAGCAGCCCTCTCCAGCGCTTCACAGCAGCCTGGTGCCTGGCAGCAGTTGATGGGAGGAAATGACTTGGGTGGCCACAGGGCCCAGCCTGTGTGGCCGTGGCCGTGTGGCCGTGCCTGCGCCATGCTGCAGGCAGGGGTGCCTGGTGCTGGCTGTGGATTGCCCAAGAGGTAGGCCATGGCCGCTCCCTGCCGCATGCCCGTCCCTGCCCTCCCGATTTGCCCTTTCCCTGCCCAGGGAGGCTCAAGGGCAGGCAAGTGCAGGCTCAGGAGCTGATGCTGCCCACTGCAGAGTGTCCTGTGGCTCACCTGGAGGCAGCCAGTGGCAGCTCTGGGGCTCGTGCAGGGGCGCTGGGCTGTGACCCCCCACTGCCACCAAAGGCTACGGCGGCTGCCTTGCCGGCACGTGGGCTGTGGCACAGCAGAGGGGACACAAGGCAGGCCTCCACTGAAGGGCTAGCCTGTGGGAAGAGCGGGCAGAGGAAGGGACGCAGGACGCTGCGAGTGGGCAGTTGAAAGCAACAGCTGAGGACAGCCGAAAGGCCAAAGAGAGCAGAAGAACTTGTTGCACATGAGGAGTGGGGGCTGAAGGTGTGTGCTGGCCTTTTGCCGGTGCCTCAGAGGGACCGGCAACCTGAGCACGTGAGGCAATGGGGAACAAAGACACGCAG
>JAKJHU010000559.1:0-148407 GCA_022316685.1 Progne subis subis
GGCACTACCTGCCCTACAGATAAAGCTCTGCTATCTTGCTTTTTGCTGCACGTTGGCAGCTTTCGAATCCCAGGATTTTCACTGCTATTTTCTGTTATAACTTCTAACTTAATTCTCCCCGCTGTGGGTACAAACCTCACAGCTATCCTGTCTTTTTTTTTGTCTAGAAATCTTTTCTTATGAAATGTTTGATCCCATGGTGTGTGTTCTAAATCTCACTGTCTTACTAAAAGCCAAAAGGCTTGCTGCAGCTGTGTCCAGTCTGCCTCAGGGTGTGTCCTGATTACTGTCCGCAGATCTCAGGGTGACGGGTTCCAGGGCCCCTTGGAAAACCGTCGTCTGGGACGAACTGAAAACAAGGTGTTCTTCTTTTTGGCTAGATGGTATTTCCTTTCCGATGGTGTCTATTTGGCTTTGATCTTCCGAGAGCTTTGATGTTGCTGCAGAGGTTTTGTTTTTCTCATTCAGGGATGCCAGATGTTGCGCATCCACAGACGTCTGTGGCTGCCTGACCAGAGATGCCAGGTGTTTCTGAGCAGTCAGAGACAGCAGTGGTTTCTGCCCACACAGGGACGCCACTTGTTGCTGTCCCATCTGGGGTGCCAGTTGTTTCTCTGCACCCAGGGACGGCACTTGTCGCTGTCCTGTTTTGGCAGTTGTTGGGGGGCTGCTTGCTGGAGCTTAAATTCCCTGCATTCAGGTGGTTTTAGAGTCTTTTTTGCCCTCTGCAAAGCTCTGAGCCAAACGCAGGAAAAGACGGAGTCTTCAAGGTTGCATGCTTCGTGTTTATTAGTTCTTATCTTACAATTTTCTCAGTGTCCTGCAAGATGTTTGCCGCAGGCGGACATCTGGTGACTCCCCCCGTCCCAGGGCTGTCCTTATCTTTTATACTAATTGCTATGTATTCGATATTTACTATTTATTACCAATGTCTATCACTATTACTAAAAAGGTCATCTTTACTTTGATCCAATCCTCACAAACTACTTTGTGCCAACGTCACTGCAGAAATGGAGTGAGGGAAGAAGAAAGAAGGTGAAGGAGACAACGGCCCAAATTCTCCATCTTGTCCCCATTCACTTCAATACAAGAAATCCAAAACCACTGTTTTTCTCACCCTGTGATATACTAAACTACTATTTTTCACACTCTTGTGGCCTGCAATGCTTCCTGCAGTGCAAGAAGCCTCTCCCATGGACTGAAATCAAATCCAGTGTCTCTCTGAGCTCTGGGCTGTGGTCCCAGACCCCCTTGCCCAGGTCTCTGACCCTCCAGGGCAACCAAAGGAATGCCCTGGACTCCAACAGTCTCCAGTTGGCTGCTCCAAGGTTCCTGTTAGACCCCATTTTGCCATCTGGAGGAAGAACACCAGGACTAGCTGCCCCAGTGAGTTTGGAAAGGAAGCCCCTTTTCTATCTCTTCCGCCAGCTCGCCTGCCATTACCCATGTGGAGAGAGACTGCTGAACTCACACCACAGCACCCCTGCAGCTGCAGGGGAAATATCGCACCTGCCCTACCTGGATAGGAGCCAACAGCACCCCTGCTGGCTGTGACCATAACTACACCAAAGGGGAAAGTGCTTGACAGCCAAGAGAAGGCTGTTATTGGATTTCTGGTTTTGTTTGTTGTTGTTGCCATTGTTGTTTGTCTTGTTATACATATATATACTAGTAAAGAACTGTTATTCCTTTTCCCATATCTTTGCCTGAGAATCCGGTAATTTCAAAGTTATAAGAATTTGGAGGGAAAGAGGTCACATTTTCCATTCCAAGGGAGGTTCCCCCCTTCCTCCATGGGCTGCAGGGGAATCTCCTCTGGTACCTGAAGCACCTCTGTTGAGGGTTAAGTTCTCCTGTAGAATTTTTCCCCCCCATGAGTTGCTAGATTTTTAAGTAGGGGTAGTTAAGCGGTGCTTAACCTGACAAAAGAAGTTGATCACTTAGTTTTGGGGGAGGGAGGAGGCTCCCAGGAGAACTAAGGTGTGGGCTCACTTCTCTCGGTTTTCCCGGGGAGGACGGTCGGGCTATGGAGTAGCTGCCTGGAGTCCACAGCTAACGGAGGAGTCTGGTCCTGGGAATTCTATCATCTGTTGGAGTGCCCAGGAATTCGGAGTTTCTTCGTTACCCTGCTGAATTTTGGGTCAGCCCGGGGTCCAGCCGCTGCGGGTTCTCCGGCACTGCCCACTTCATCTGCCAGGGCACCCCCTGCCTGCTGAAGACAATCCACCGCTTCCAGCTTCCAGCCATCAGCGCCGGAGCTTCCACTGTTTGCCCTCAGGGTTCTTGGTTCTGTTTTACTGTTATTATAAGTGCTGTTGTTGTTTGTCTGTCCTGTTATATTTACTAGTAAAGGACTGTTATTCCTTTTCCCCATAGCTCTGACCGAAAGTTTTTTTTTTTTTAATCTTCTAAATTATAATAACACGGAGGGAAAAATTTGAATTCCTTATTCCCTGGAGAGGCCTGCCTACCCTTAGCAGACAACTGTCTTTTTCAAACCAAGACAACCTCCTCCCCTTTCTTCTTCACTGACCTTGGTGTCTCTAGGGCTTTTTCCTCACACATATTCTCATTCTTGTTGAGGTAATAAACAGACGGGACTCAGTTTCTTCATGCAGAAAAGCCCCTTCTTTATTCACATAACTAATTTTTGTACAGTTTTCACATACCTTGTGTTCAAATCCAATTGGCTACTAGTGTTGTTGCCACTCAATTCGTTGGTTAGTAACTGGCATTTTACCTTTTCATCAAATCTCTCTATTCTTGCATTGTTGACATATTTTCTTCACTGATTCTCATTGGACAGATCTATTGTTTATGCAGGTGTAAACTTATTTTTCTTACTAGAATAGGTATTGTGTTAACTGTCTTCATTCTTATGATTTTTCCTTATAGGAACTTAAAGGCTACTGCTAGCTTAGCTAGAGTAGCAGGGCCTAAACCATATTTTATAAGATCTTTCTTTTACAATATCTCTACCTGTCTGCAACACTCTCACAGCTGCTTCACAGTATTTTTTACATTTTCTTAAATATTTCATGAGGGTGCCACTAGTATCAGTGATTAGCTCAGCTTTGGCCAGTGGTGGGTCTGTTGTGGAACTGGCTGGGATGGGCTTTGATATTGTCACACAAGCCAGTCCTGCAGCCTCCTCTGCTACCAAAATTTGCCACTGTAGTGGTTTCATGTTCACTAAATTCTGGTCTTAGTATTCAATCCTCTCAGGGTTACCATGCCTCCAAAGAACTTGTTTTTCAAGGCCTAGAATGGTGTTATGGGCCGTAGCGTGAGGCACAGGGTAGGTCTCCAGCCATCCTGTGGTGGCCTCTACCATTGTGAGTACATAGTGCTTACCTTGGCGTGTCTGGGGCAGTGTAATCTAATCAATCTGCCAGGCTTCCCCATACTTATACTTGGACTCATTCTACATTCCTCTATAACTAAAAAAACAAACTGTACTAACGCATGACAGCCATATAAGCTAAATACATTTTACCTCTTGCCTCTGTGAAACACATATTTAAGAATTAACTTTAAAATATGCATTCATCACACAATCTTAATTTACATTAAAAGAAAATAATTCTTCACACCAAAGTAATTTTCCACCAACAAAGGTGCAGAATTTACAAACACACTCCACCCCTTTTTCTTTTGCTACATTACAACAAAAATTCTCCAGTTATTCCATTTTCTGGCAATGTCCAGTCCCAGGTTTGCCTGTTACCACTCCCAATTACTGTCCTCTAGTTTCCTGAGGCCTATGCTACGACCAATAGTTTTGCAGGATAGCAGTACTCCCAACTTATTTTTCAGTTTGATGCATGACAGCCTACAAGTTCATACTTAATTGTCAGGCGATTGAAGACACAGGGTCTCCGTGGTTTGCATCATGAAGCAAATTTTATTGAACACACTGCTGGTTTATATACCTGTTGGGAGTTAAGCTTTCCTGTGGAATTTTTCCCCCCATAAGTTGCTAGGAGACTAAATACTGATGCTTAAAGGGTGCTTGCTCCGGACAAAAGAAGTGGATCACTTAGTTTAGTGTGGGAGGGAAAGGCTCCCAGGAGCTGAGGGTGGTGGTTTGGCTGCTCTCGGTTTTCCGGGGAGGACGGTCGAGCAACGGCTAGCTGTGTGGAGTCTACGGTTGGCGGAGGAGTCCGGTCCTGAGAATTCTGTCGTCTGCTGGAGCGCCCAGGAATTCAGAGCTCTTCGCCTGCCCTGCTGGATCTGGTTCAGCTTGGGTCCAGCTGTCGCGGCTTCTTCAGCACTGCTCACTTTGCCTCCCGGGACACCCCCCTGCCTGCTGGGACAACTCACCGTTTCCAGTCATCAGCCCCAAGTTTCCACCGTTTCAGCTTGGTGCTCTTGGGGTCCCAAGAGATCAGACTGCCCAGGGCTTGTGAGACAAAGCCCCTGGGGGTTCTTGGTTCTGTTTATTATTATTATAATTGCTGTTGTTGTTTGTCTGTCCTGTTATATTTACTAGTAAAGGACTATTATTCCTTTCCTCATAGTTCTGACTGAAAAGTTGTTTTTTTTTTTTTTTTTAATCTTCCAAATCATAATAACACGGAGGGAAGGGATTGGAATTCCCCATTCCTAGAGAGTCCCCGCCCCTCCTTAGCAGATACCTGTCTTTTCAAACCAAGACAGAATTTGGCGCCCAAATAGTGGGCACAAGGGCATTGAGAGAAAAAGGAATAACAGTTCTTAAGTGCCTACATTGTTGTGTACTGGATATCATGTGGTCTGCTTTTGTCTGGTTCGGGTGGCATGTGGGTGTGGCCGTATTTCTCCCATTTGCGGACCCTTACCTAAACATGGGCCCTGTAACTAAGGCTACTGTGGCTGTCATCCAGTTTGCTATATGGGTTAACAAAGTGAGGAAATCGTGGATTTTTAATTTCCTCTGGAAGGCAGGCACATGGATTCAGGGCTATCATACACTGTGTGTTTCTGGGGTTACTTTAACAACGGTACCTACTGTGAAGAAATGACACTGGGGGAAATTTTTTCCCAACCCTTCACCCAGCTCATTGGGTCTACCCCAACAGTTTTTGAAGGGTTCAAATCTCTGAATGTTAATGACATCATACAGTGGCTGGTGTTGCTGGTATGCCTGTTCTGTTTAGCATTTAAAGATAAGGGGAGACTGACCTGGATAACCACCCTGATACCTACCCCAGAGAATAAGGATACTGTCCCACAGCCTGACCCTTCCCCACAGCCTGACCCTGCCCCACAGCTTGACCCTGCCCCACAGCCTGCCTCAGGAATAAACCACCCAGATTGGGTGAAGGAGATACATGAGATGGGCCAGATGCTGAGGGAGTACCTTTCCCCTGTAGTAGCCTCATTAGCCCCAGCTGCTGGGAAACCCTCCCCCTGCCCCGACAAAGGAGAGTCTGATGGTGCAGCAGCGGAACCCACAGACGTTACAACCGTCCAGGTTCCAGCTGAACCACAGGGGCAGCCACAGCCAGCAGCAGTGGCCCCTGTGGAAACAAAGAAGTATAAGGTGAAATCAGAGCACTCAGGCAACAAGGATAAGAAAGGAGGGCCCTCACAACCCGCAGGGGAGCCAGAGGTTGAGATCATCACTGAGTCCCTGTTGTATGAAAGTCTCTATAATCTGCAAAAAGATCTTGCATGATGTGGACGTGAGGCTTATACAACCTGGTTACTCTGGGTCTGGGACCTTATAGGTATAGGTATGCAACTAGATAGTGGTGAGGGAAGGAATTTGGGACCCTTGACCCAGGACTCAGGTGTGAATCAGGTATTCGTAAGGGAGCCAGGGCCCCTTTCCCTTTGGGAGCGGCTTTTAATGAGTGTAAGGGAGAAGTTTGTCCACAGAGACAGAATGCAGGAGCACCATCATAGAATGCGCTGGAAGACCCTTGAGGAAGGGATCCAACAGCTGAGAGAAGTGGCGGTATTGGAGGTACTCTTTGGGAGGGGTGGACAGCATGATAATGACCCCGACAAAGTCAGGTGCACAGGGCAAATGCTGTGGAATCTGGCAACTCTAGGACCATCTCAATACGCCACATTCATTGCAACAATTAATGCCGATAACAACCGAGAGACAGTGGGTTCTGTAGCCAACAAGCTTAGAAATTATGAGAGCATGATCAGTGGCCCAATGCAGGCTCAGGTCTCTGCCCTGGCTAAGGAACTCAGAGAGGAGATGAGGGAGGTGAGGGAGGAGATGAGGAGGAACAGTTCCCATGTGGCACCGGTGCAAGTTACAGGCCCCAGAGTCAGAGCTCAACGTCCCCCAGCTAGAGAGAGGGGGTACAACGCACGAGCCGACCTGTGGTTCTTTCTGAGTGACCATGGGGAAGACATGGGAAGGTGGCATGGGAAACCCACTTCTGCCCTGGCAGCACGGATGTGTGAGCTCAAGGAGAGAAACACTAACCAAGGGGGTTCCACTAAGATGAAGGTAGTCTCAACCTCCCATGACCAAGCTGCCAGGTATTATAGAAGTGAGGATGATATGTCAGATCCCTGTGAAGGAACCTCTACCATGTATGCCCAGGAAGGGAATAATGACCAGTGCTAGAGGGGCCCTGCCTCTAGCCAGGGAGAGGCACGGGAAGACCGAGTGTCATAGTTTTAATTTTAAACCAGGCAGAAACACCACTCAATGTAGTGGTTTCACGTACACTAAATTTTGGTCTTGGTACTTACTCTTTTTGTGAGAGAGAGACTAGGAGAAAAACAAAGCAGGCTTAACCTTAAAATTAACAAATAGTTTATTAACATACACTAAAAGAATAGAAAAACAGAAAGTTGGAAAAAAACTAAAATGGAATGAAACTTCAAAAAACTTTTCCCTCCCCTTACAAACTGTTCACTTTCTTACAAAACAACATAAAGAGACAAAACTTGTAATTTTCAGTCAGTTTCACTATCTGATAATAGTCTTTCATCAATTCATTAGGGGAAGAGTATCCCTTTGAGTTATGGATTCCACTGACAACTTAGAACAGTTCTCTTGTGGGTTTTAAACTGTCACAAAAACAACCGCCCGGAGAAACTTGCTTTTGTGACCCTCCCAGGAGCAGTTTCCCAAGCTGCTTATGGGTCATGGGTCTTAGACTTTTGCATACTGGGGTGTCACTTTTTAAAGATGAATAACTCCAAAGGAAAGGATTCTTCACTTTAACGTACAGAGCTATCTTCTCACTTCTGCACTGATGCAGGGGGCTTCTCATCTTTATCTCTGTTTAAGCATCTTATAGGATATTACTTAGTTCATCACAAACACCTTTGCTTAAATCTACACGCAAAACAATCATCTCTTCAAATGCATATCTTTCCCATGATTTACAGGAATGACCTAAATATAGAGTTCATTTCCATGGCTCAAGTAAGAATAGAACAACTAACTCTTTAACCCTCTGTCTTAATAGTCTTTTTACTCTTGCTACTGACTTCATGCTGTTGTTTTTTGTTTACTCTGTCTTTCCTTACTCGCTCAGAGAAGGGCCAAGCTCTGGAAGCTTCATGTTGCTAAGAAAGAGTTAAATCTGCTCAGAGTCTTTGTCTCTCTCTCTCTCTGTAGCTTGTGGTATTAGATGTTTAAGGCTGAGCTGATAAAGGAGGAAAAACTCACGCAGAAACATTAGAGATCGGAGCACTCAGGCAGTCTAGAATCACAAAAAAAAACCTAGGCGAGATCACAAATGCCTTCTCAGCCCACCCCTCGGTGCAAATGCAAAACAGCAACCTCTCCTTCCCCCCGCTTCACCCGGGAGCCAATGGAATCTGGCCAAGCCTCAGGCCAGCTTCCCCCCCAAAAAGGGGGGAGCAGCAGGCCCAGCTCGATGTTACCTGTCTCTCTCTGGCCAAAGGAAGAAAGAAAAAACCCCCACCTACAGGAACTCAAGGGGTTTTATATGGTACTTCCCAAAGTCGCAGCCAACAATTTCAGTGGTCAGAAGAGATGTCAATATTCTAACTAACTCTCTGATAGGTCTCTGTCTCTTCCAAAGCAATTCCCAGGTCCTGACCTGGAGAATTATTTTACATTCTTTTATAACTAAAAAACCAAACTGTACTAACCCATGACACCGAGTCTATTGGATGGTGTGGATCCGATGGCCTGGCACACCAGAGCCACAGAAATATGAAGCTTTAGTTGATACTGGTTCGCAGTGTACCCTGATACCATCGGAATATGTGGGGACAGAACCTATTTCCATTGCCGGGGTGACGGGGGGGAATCACAGGAATTGACTCTGTTGGAAGCCGAGGTGAGCCTGACCGGGAAGGAATGGCAAAAACATCCAATTGTGACTGGCCCAGGGGCCCCTCATATTTTAGGCATAAACTTCCTCCGGATGGCTATTACAAAGACTGTAAGGGACTCAGGTGAGCTTTTGGAATAGCAGCTGTGGAGGCAGAAGGCATTAAGAAACTGAATAGCTTGCCTGGACTGTCGGAGAACCCATCTGCAGTTGGACTCCTAAGGGTAGAAGAGCAACGAGTTCCAGTTGCCACCTCAACCGTGCACCGCCAACAGTATCGGAAAAATCAGGATGCCGCGATTCCCATCCACAAGATGATCCGTGAGCTGGAGACCAAAGGGGTGGTCAGCAAAACCCACTCACCCTTCAACAGCCCCATCTGGCCTGTGCGCAAGCCTGACAGAGAATGGAGATTGACTGTGGATTACCGTGCCTTAAATGAAGTGACTCCACCATTGAGCACTGCTGTGCCGGACATGCTGGAACTCCAGTATGAGCTGGAGTCCAAGGCAGCAAAATGGTACGCCACAACTGACATTGCTAACGCATTTTTCACCGTTCCTCTGGGTGCAAAATGCAGGCCTCAGTTTGCTTTCACCTGGAGGGGTGTCCTGGTTTGGAGACAAATTTGGGGGAAAACCCCTGTATAGGATCCCTCTGGGAAGCAAACCCAAGTGGCCCCTCCCTCCAACCAGTCCGAAAAAAAAAAAAAAAACCTTTGTGGAGAAAAGTGGAAAAACTATTTTACTAAACAAATAAAGTGCATACAAGTATAAAGAATGAATAATATGAGACAATAAAACTTCTCGTTCTGAAGTGAGATGGCAAATTGAGAAAGTCCTTGCCGTGGGTGGAGCTCGGCTCTCTCTCAGTCTCTGATCAGTCCCAGTCCCTCCGGCGCTGCTGGAAAATGCCGAGCTCCAGGCCCCGGTGGGCCACAGGTGCAGCCCCCAGTGCTCCCCTGGGTTTTCAGTCCAGAGCAGGTTTAAACAGTTCCAAGAAAAAAGAAAGAAAAAAAAACAGTCCAGGGAACTTCTCTGCCCTAGCTAGCTGAAACTAACTAAAAGCAAAAAGATCTCTGTCCTGCAGTCTCTCCAAGCCTCCGCTGAACACCGTCCGGAGAAGAATGTGGAGGAGTCAGGCAGTTTTCTCAAAACAAACTCCGCGCTTCTCCTTGCTCTTAGAACCAGTCTTAAAGGCACAGGACTCAATATACAGAGTTCAAACAGAACAGACGATTGGGGATACAAGCATCATAAAGTTACCCTAGGACATTCCACCCCTTATCCCCATATTGTCAATTTACTAAAACTTATATATACTCTAGCTCTACACGCACATACATCTATATAAAAACAATATGTAATATACAGCTACATACAGTGGCAGTACTATTCAGCACACAACGATAATTACACACAGTTCTCACCCAACAATCAAATCTCCCTGGGGTACACATCGTGTGGTTCCATCTTTCTGCATTACCCACCATGTGCAGCCTGGCCCCTGAGCAAAGACAATCCCACGGATGGGATCCTCTGTACTTGAAGCAGGATTGATCCAAACTGTCTTCCCTAACAAACCTCTTACATGTACTACTGGGACTTTCTCTCCATCTACTGTATGTAGGGGCTCAGATTGGGCAGGGCCTGCTCGGTTGGTGGAACCTCTGGTGTTAACTAACCAGGTGGCCTTTGCTAGATGCTGCTCCCAATTTTTGAATGATCCCCCACCCAGTGCTTTCAGGGTGGTTTTTAGCAGTCCATTGTATCTTTCTACATTCCCTGAAGCTGGTGCATGATAGGGGATATGGTACACCCACTCAATGCCATGTTCTCTAGCCCAGTTGTTGATGAGGCTGTTCTTGAAATGAGTTCCATTGTCTGACTCAATCCTCTCAGGGGTACCATGCCTCCAAAGAACTTGCTTTTCAAGGCCTAGAATGGTGTTCCGGGCAGTAGCGTGAGGCACAGGGTAGGTCTCTAGCCATCCAGTGGTGGCTTCCACCATGGTCAGCACATAGCGCTTGCCTTGGCGGGTTTGGGGAAGGGTGATGTAGTCAATCTGCCAGGCTTCCCCATACTTATACTTGGACCATCGCCCGCCATACCATAGCGGCTTCACCCGCTTGGCCTGCTTGATGGCAGCACATGTCTCACAGTCATGGATAACCTGAGAAATACTGTCCATGGTTAGATCCACCCCTCGGTCTTGTGCCCACTTATAGGTGGCATCTCTGCCCTGGTGACCTGAGGCATCATGGGCCCATCGAGCTAGGAACAACTCTCCCTTGTGTTCCCAATCTAAGTCTATCTTTGACACCTCTATCTTTGCAGCTTGATCTACCTGCTCGTTGTTTCGGTGCTCCTCATTAGCCCGACTCTTGGGGACATGGGCATCTACATGATGGACTTTGACAGGTAGCTTCTCTACCCGAGTGGCAATGTCCTTCCACTCATCTGCAGCCCAGATTGGCTTTCCCCTGCGCTGCCAATTGGCCTTTTTCCACTTCTCCAGCCATCCCCACAGAGCATTAGCTACCATCCACGAATCAGTGTAGAGGTAGAGCTTTGGCCACTTCTCTCTTTCAGCAATGTCCAGGGCCAGTTGAACAGCTTTGAGTTCAGCAAGTTGGCTTGACCCACCTTCTCCTTCAGTGGCTTGTGCAACCTGTCGTGTGGGGCTCCATACGGCTGCTTTCCACTTTCGTTTCATCCCTACGATGCGGCAGGAACCGTCAGTGAAAAGAGCGTAGCAAGTTTCTTCTGCTGGTAGTTGGTTGTATGGTGGACCCTCTTGTGCACGTGTCACTTGTTCCTGCTCCTCTTCATCCATAAGACCAAAGTTTTCACCTTCCGGCCAGTTTGTAATTATTTCCAGAATCCCAGGGCGATTTGGGTTTCCAATGCGGGCGCGCTGAGTGATGAGGGCAATCCATTTGCTCCATGTGGCATTGGTGGCATGGTGGGTAGAGGGAACTTCTGCTTTGAACATCTATCCCAGCACTGGTAGTCGAGGTGCCAGAAGGAGTTGTGTTTCAGTGCCTACTACTTCTGAGGCAGCTTGAATTCCTTCATAGGCGGCTAAGATTTCCTTCTCTGTTGGAGTGTAGTTGGCTTCGGACCCTCTGTAGCTTCGGCTCCAGAATCCCAGTGGTCGGCCCCGAGTCTCCCCAGGCACCTTCTGCCAAAGGCTCCAGGACAGGCCATTGTTCCCGGCTGCTGAGTAGAGCACGTTCTTCACATCTGGTCCTGTCCTGACTGGGCCAAGGGCTACTGCATGAGCGATCTCCTGCTTGATCTGGGCAAAGGCTTGTTGCTGTTCAGGGCCCCAGTGGAAATCATTCTTCTTGCGGGTGACCAGGTAGAGAGGGCTCACAATCTGGCTGTACTCAGGAATGTGCATCCTCCAGAAACCTATGGCGCCTAGGAAAGCTTGTGTTTCCCTTTTGTTGGTTGGTGGACCCATTGCTGTGATTTTGTTGATGACTTCAGTGGGAATCTGACGCCTTCCATCTTGCCACTTTATTCCTAGAAACTGGATCTCTCGAGCAGGTCCCTTAACTTTGCTCTTCTTGATAGCAAAGCCAGCTTTCAGGAGAATTTGGATGATCTTCTCTCCTTTCTCAAACACTTCCATTGCCGTGTTCCCCCACACAATGATGTCATCAATGTACTGTAGATGTTCCGGAGCCTCACCCTTTTCCAGTGCAGCCTGGATCAGTCCATGGCAGATGGTGGGGCTGTGTTTCCACCCCTGGGGCAGTCGGTTCCAGGTGTACTGCACGCCCCTCCAGGTGAAAGCAAACTGAGGCCTGCATTCTGCAGCCAGAGGAATGGAGAAAAATGCGTTAGCAATGTCAATTGTGGCGTACCATTTTGCTGCCTTGGACTCCAGCTCGTACTGGAGTTCCAGCATGTCCGGCACAGCAGCGCTCAATGGTGGAGTCACTTCGTTCAAGGCACGGTAGTCCACGGTCAATCTCCATTCTCCGTCAGACTTGCGCACAGGCCAGATGGGGCTGTTGAAGGGTGAGTGGGTTTTGCTGACCACCCCTTGGCTCTCCAGCTCACGGATCATCTTGTGGATGGGGATCACAGCATCTCGAGTTGTTCTGTACTGTCGGCGATGCACTGTTGAAGTGGCAATTGGCACTTGTTGCTCTTCCACCTTCAGAAGACCTACAGCAGATGGGTTCTCTGATAGTCCAGGCAAGGTATTCAACTGCTTAACAACTCCTGTCTCTACAGCTGCTATCCCGAATGCCCACCTAAATCCCTTTGGGTCTTTGTAATAGCCATTCTGGAGGAAGTCTATGCCCAAAATGCACGGAGCTTCTGGGCCAGTCACAATAGGGTGTCTCTTCCACTCATTTCCAGTCAGGCTCACATCAGCTTCCACCAAAGTAAAATCTTGTGAACCCCCTGTCACCCCAGCAATGGAAACAGATTCTTCTCCCACATGTCTTGATGGGAGTAATGTGCATTGTGCACCAGTGTCAACTAAGGCCTCATATTTTTGTGGTTCTGATGTGCCAGGCCAACGAATCCACACAGTCCAAAAAACACGGTTTTCCCTAGCCTCTACCTGGCTAGAGGCAGGGCCCCTCTAAGCCTGATTATCCCTATTTCCCTGGGTAACCGGAGCTGCTTCCTTCTTGCTAGAACTTCCTCTCACAGTCTTGCCATCCAACAATTCATGCAGCCGTTGTGTCATAGCATCAGTAGATTCTCCATCCCATCTTTTCATGTTTTCTCCACAATCACGCAGGAAGGACCACAGCTTAGCTCGTGGAATGCCTTTTCCCTCTCTATCTAGGGAACGTTTGCGTGTGGTGCCAGAGCCCCTAACTTGTACTGCAGAGATCTGGAGAATGTTCTCCTTAAGTTCTTTGAGATCCTCCTTTATCTTGTCTGCTAATCCCCGCATCTGCGTTTCCAAAGCTGCGATTCTTGCATGTGTTGGACCATGCACGGCATCTGCATATGTTCGGAGCTTCTTCGCCATATCCAGCACAGTCTCCTCTGTCTCATCCCGCTTCATTATTGCTAAAGCAGAGGAGTATTCTTGTGGCCCAAGTCGTACAAGTTTTCGCCACATTACAGGTGTGCATGGTACCAAGTCGGGGTTCCTAGTGTTTAGGTCATCTGAGAAGACAATCTCCGCCACTGCCATTTCTCTCAAGCGCTGAATCCCTTGTTCAATGGTTTTCCACTGAGTTTGCTGCAGATAGAGATCGTCGGCACACAGATATCTTTGTGCCACGCTTCTCAAGACCCGTTCCCAGAGACTGCAAGGACTAGCCTCCCTCATCATTTCTTGGTCAATAACTGGATCATGTGATAGGGATCCAAGATGTCTCGCTTCAGTGCCATCCAGTATTGTAGCCTCGCCTGCAGCATCCCAAAGACGGACTAACCAACTAATTATAGATTCATCAGGTCGTCGAGTATAATCCTTTCTTAGGCCACGAAGGTCCTTCAGGGAAAAGGACTCAATAGTATCTCCTGATCTTGTAGCAGTTGGTCGGGCTCCTGATCTTGTAGCAGTTGGTTGGGCTCCTGATCTTGTAGCAGTTGGTTGGGCTTCTGATTTTGTATCAGTTGGTTCAGCTTCTGACTGTGTATCATCAGTTGCTTCAGCTTCAGATTGTGTGTCAGTTGGTTTGACTCCTGACTGGGTGTCAGGAGGCACTGAGGATCCTTCACCTGAATCATCATCTACTGGTCGATCGGTTTTTTCCGTGTGCTTCTTTCCCTTCTTTACTGCAGCAACTGCCGGTGTCTTAGCCTCACTGTCTTGTTTAGCTGCAGTCTGAATAGCTGTGGGGTTGGCTGCAGCCTGAGTGACTGATTTATCTCCCTGCTCCCTTGCCTCTATCTGCTGCCCTACAGTGTTTAGCAGTGTTTAGCAGTGTGTGACTTATTCTAGAAAGGCTATAAGCCATATAGAGGAAAGTTACCAGGTGAAATACCAGGGAGGTGGGGTCTTTAACATTCAGGAGACCCTGAACATTCTCTAAAAGTGATGTAACTGACTTAAAAGAGAAGAAGGAAAAAAGAGGCTGAAGAGCCTCATCCCCTACTCCTCCTCTAACAAACTGGGTGCAGTTATTGATAAATCCCCAAAACATGCTGCTGGAACTAGGACGCAGGGTAGGACGAAAGAACCATAAACTGAACATACCCAGAACAAACTCCAGTATCTTTATAAGCTTCTTGTAAGCCATAATCACCGAACCCAGCAAAATAACTATTCTAATTTGTGCATCCGTAGTGTAAAAGCTGTATGTTAAGGACAATATTGGAGCTATTTCTGGGTAGGAAAACAAACCTAGGGACCAGAAAGGTATTAAGACCTCAAAAAAGCCTAGGGAACAGAAATGCAGAAAAGACTCTATTCTAAGAGACGTTAGGACTTCAAGAAGCAACATGGCCACTGTCTGTTTAATCCCTACCCAAAGGACAACAACAACAACAACAAAAATGCAGTTAATAGTAATACATGTTTTTTCCACTCTCTTTTGCCCCGCAGTAGGCGCCAATTAAGGGTATGTCCTGGTTTGGAGACAAATTTGGGGGAAAACCCCTGTATAGGATCCCTCTGGGAAGCAAACCCAAGTGGCCCCTCCCTCCAACCAGTCCGAAAAAAAAAAAAAAAACCTTTGTGGAGAAAAGTGGAAAAACTATTTTACTAAACAAATAAAGTGCATACAAGTATAAAGAATGAATAATATGAAACATTAAAACCTCTCGTTCTGAAGTGAGATGGCAAATTGAGAAAGTCCTTGCCGTGGGTGGAGCTCGGCTCTCTCTCAGTCTCTGATCAGTCCCAGTCCCTCCGGCGCTGCTGGAAAATGCCGAGCTCCAGGCCCCGGTGGGCCGCAGGTGCAGCCCCCAGTGCTCCCCTGGGTTTTCAGTCCAGAGCAGGTTTAAACAGTTCCAAGAAAAAAGAAAGAAAAAAAAACAGTCCAGGGAACTTCTCTGCCCTAGCTAGCTGAAACTAACTAAAAGCAAAAAGATCTCTGTCCTGCAGTCTCTCCAAGCCTCCGCCGAACACCGTCTGGAGAAGAATGTGGAGGAGTCAGGCAGTTTTCTCAAAACAAACTCCGCGCTTCTCCTTGCTCTTAGAACCAGTCTTAAAGGCACAGGACTCAATATACAGAGTTCAAACAGAACAGACGATTGGGGATACAAGCATCATAAAGTTACCCTAGGACAAGGGGTGTGCAGTACACCTGGAACCGACTGCCCCAGGGGTGGAAGCACAGCCCCACCATCTGCCATGGACTGATCCAGTCTGCACTTGAAAAGGGTGAGGCTCCAGAGGACCTGCAGCACATCGATGACATCATTGTGTGGCCGGTTTTGCCATCAAGCAGAGCAAGGTCAAGGGACCTGCCCGAGAGATCCATTTCCTAGGAGTAAAGTGGCAAGATGGACGGTGTCAGATTCCCACTGCGGTCATTAATAAGATCACCGCAATGTCCCCACCGACCAGCAAGAAGGAAACACAAGCTTTCCTAGGCACCATAGGTTTCTGGAGAATGCACATTCCTGAGTACAGCCAGATTGTGAGCCCTCTCTACCTCATCACCTACAAGAAGAATGATTTCCACTGGGGCCCTGAACAGCAACAAGCCTTTGCCCAGATCAAGCAGGAGATTGCTCATGCAGTAGCCCTTGGCCCAGTCAGGACAGGACCAGATGTGAAGAACGTGCTCTACTCAGCAGCCGGGAACAATGGCCTGTCCTGGAGCCTTTGGCAGAAGGTGCCTAGGGAGACTCGAGACCGACCACTGAGATTCTAGAGCCGAAGCTACAGAGAGTCCGAAGCCAACTACACTCCAACAGAGAAGGAAATCTTGGCCGCCTATGAAGGAGTTCAAGCTGCCTCAGAGGTAATTAGCACAGAAGCACAACTCCTGCTGGCACCTCGACTACCGGTGCTGGGGTGGATGTTTAAAGGAAAGGTTCCCTCCACCCATCATGCCACCGATGCCACATGGAGCAAATGGATTGCCCTCATCACTCAGCGCGCCCGCATTGGAAACCCAAATCGCCCTGGGATTTTGGAGATAATTACAAACTGGCCAGAAGGTGAGAACTTTGGTCTCACAGATGAAGAGGAGCAGGAACAAGTGACACGTGCACAAGAGGGTCCACCATACAACCAACTACCAGCAGAAGAAACACGCTATGCTCTTTTCACTGATGGTTCCTGCTGCATCGTAGGGATGAACCGGAAGTGGAAAGCAGCCGTATGGAGCCCCACACGACAGGTTGCAGAAGCCACTGAAGGAGAAGGTGGGTCAAGCCAACTTGCTGAACTCAAAGCTGTTCAACTGGCCCTGGACATTGCTGAAAGAGAGAAGTGGCCAAAGCTCTACCTCTACACTGATTCGTGGATGGTGGCCAATGCTCTGTGGGGTTGGCTGGACAGGTGGAAAAAGGCCAATTAGCAGCGTAGGGGAAAGCCAATCTGGGCTGCAGATGAGTGGAAGGACATTGCCACTCGGGTAGAGAAGCTACCTGTCAAAGTCCGTCATGTAGATGCCCATGTCCCCAAGAGTCGGGCTAATGAGGAGCACCGAAACAACGAGCAGGTAGATCAAGCTGCAAAGATAGAAGTGTCAAAGATAGACTTAGATTGGGAACACAAGGGAGAGTTGTTCCTAGCTCGATGGGCCCATGATGCCTCAGGTCACCAGGGCAGAGATGCCACCTATAAGTGGGCACGAGACCGAGGGGTGGATCTAACCATGGACAGTATTTCTCAGGTTATCCATGACTGTGAGACATGTGCCACCATCAAACAGGCCAAGCGAGTGAAGCCGCTATGGTATGGCGGGCGATGGTCCAAGTATAAGTACGGGGAAGCCTGGCAGATTGACTACATCACCCTTCCCCAAACCCGCCAAGGCAAGCGCTATGTGCTGACCATGGTGGAAGCCACAACTGGATGGTTGGAGACCTACCCTGTGCCTCACGCTACTGCCCGGAACACCATCCTGAGCCTTGAAAAGCAAATCCTGTGGAGACATGGTACCCCTGAGAGGATTGAGTCTGACAACGGGACTCATTTCAAGAACAGCCTTATAAACACCTGGGCTAAAGAAGATGGCATTGAGTGGGTGTACCATATTCCTTATCATGCGCCAGCAGCCGGGAAAGTTGAACGGTGCAATGGCCTGCTTAAAACCACTTTGAAGGCACTGGGTGGGGGGACTTTCAAGAACTGGGAGATTAATTTAGCAAAGGCCACCTAGTTAGTGAACACTCGAGGTTCCACCAACCAAGCAGGCCCTGCCCAGTCTGAGCCCCTGAGAACAAGAGATGGAGATAAGGTTCCAGTGGTACACATGAGAGGAATGCTGGGAAAAACTGTCTGGATTAATTCTGCCTCCAGCAAAGACAATCCCGCTCGTGGGGTTGTTTTTGCTCAGGGACCTGGCTACACATGGTGGGTGATGCAAAAGGATGGAGAGACCCGCTGCATACCTCAAGGGGACCTTGTTTTTCGGTGAACACTGTGACTGTGTCTGTATTTATATTCACATGTATATATATGTATATTATTTAAAGGTTTAAATTCAATATAATATGTTAGTGTGGGAAAAATTCGGGGTGGATAATGTTGAGGGTTAAGTTTCCTGTAGAATTTTCCCCCCCCATGAGTTGCTAGATTTTTAAGTAGGGATAGTTAAGCGGTGCTTAACCTGACAAAAGAAGTTGATCGCTTGGTTTTAGGGGTGGGAGGAGGCTCCCGGGAGAGCTGAGGTGTGGATTCACTGCTCTCAGTCTTCCGGGGAGCACAGTTCGGGCGACTGCTGGCTGCCTGGAGTCCACAGTTAACGGAGGAGTCTTGTCCTGGGAATTCTACCATCTGTTGGAGCGCCCAGGAATTCGGAGTTTCTTCGCTGCCCTGCTAGATTTTGGGTCAGCCCGGATCCAGCCACTGCGGGTTCTCAGGCACTGCCCACTTTGCCTGCCAGGACACCCCCCTGCCTGCCGAGGACAATCCACCGCTTCCAGCTTCCAGCCATCAGCGCCGGAGCTTTCCACCGTTTGCCCCTCAGGGTTCTTGGTTCTGTTTTACTGTTATTATAATTGCTGTTGTTGTTTGTCTGTCCTGTTATATTTACTAGTAAAGGACTGTTATTCCTTTTCCCCATAGCTCTGACCGAAAGTTTTTTGTAATCTTCCAAATTATAATAACACGGAGGGAAGGATTTAAATTCTGCCTCTCCTTAGCAGACACCTGTCTTTTTCAAACCGAGACAACTGAACTTTCCACAAACACCCCCTTCTTCAGCTAATAGATACCATTGCTTGACCAGTTTTGTTCGTTATCTTTACAGCGGCTTGAAGTCTTATAATACGATTTAGCATATAAATTGGGGTTCGATATCCCCAACTCCCATCTTGTGCCCTGGTGACTGGCCCATATGTTTCTAGTATGCGTTCAGGGGGCCATTCCTCATCTCCCCACTTTTGGAATCCTCCAATCAAATCTCTTTTGTTTCTCTTTAGATCCTCATAAACTGGTACCCCTAATTGATCCCCATCAGGTCCTGGTAAAAGAAAAAATCCTGTCTGTATAATTCTCAGAGTGCAGCTCCCTTTCTACTGGGAGGGGAGTTTTGGGTATGCTCTTTTTCCACATATCCAAAATAAGCCATCTGGAGCTTTCTAATAGTTAAATTTTTGTTGATCTATATTCTCCTAAAATTTGGAAATTTCCGGGATGCCATAGTAAGGATTTTTACCTGTATCATTACATTGAAAAAGTTTTGGTTTGTTATCATACTTACAATTCACTTTTTTTTGCTTTTTCTTGGGTCTAATACACGGTTGGTGCTTCTGGGACCCACCATACAGAAGTTCCATTCCTAACCTTATATCTTTTACAGGGTGTTTTTCCTACTTCATAAAGGAACCTCTTCCCAGTGCGCCAGAGACATTCTTTCCCTATCACTGTTGAGCTTAAAATCCACCCTTCTGGTCTGTTTACTCCACTTGTACTTGCTTGGTTCCATTTTAGAAGCTCAATTTGGCCTAAGCTGCTGCCTTTCCATGGCCATTCTTCTGATGTCAAAGCCCCTCCACAGACCCAACAATTGGTTATGTTAAGTTCCTTACTTATTCTTTCCCCCAATTCTACAAACTGATTTTTACCCATCCTTGAGATATCTATTTCTTTTTCTAATTGCTGTTCAAGTTTGGTATACAAATCGTTGATTGAAATTGGCACAGGCTTAGGTGGTTGTACTGACTTAGCCTTTTCGCTTATCAACTGCTCTTTTACTAAATCTTGTGCTTTGTGCCCAGTAATGTAGGTAAAACAAATCCATCTCTCCTCTTTTGGGCACTGACGTCTCATCTTGCTACCACTTGTTCCTAAGTTCTCTGCAATCCAGTACTTCTTCCCTTTATGTATGCAATTGCCTAATTTGGATGGGTTATAACAGTGACTGTTGACAGGAGTGTGAGAAATGAAAAAAGAACCTCGGTGTCTTTCCATGTACAGCTTTTGGTAACATCTGTAGCATGGCCTTGTTGATATCCCAAAAGGGAGAAGACAAAAATTGAGTGACAGAAAAAGGAGTAACAGAGGTCCAGTATGGCTTATACTCCCACCTCCCATGCCTATGGGGTTGCAACCCACAGCAGGTGTATTTGATCTTCTTGGTGGCGAATACAGAGGCCAATCTGGTCTTGCCCTCTATTTCCTTGTCACTTCCTCTTAGCTAATTTCCAGACAAATCGTTTTTGACACTCCTTGACTGTCGTTTCCCACTGCTCTTCCGGTATTTCCCATTCAACAGGCACTAATAATTCCCATCCACAAAACAAAGTTATTATTTCCGTTTCTTCAAATTCTACTTGGATAGGAGATTGATTTGGCCCTTGACACTTCCTGCAACGAGAGCGTCGCTTGTGTGAACTACAATACCAATTCTTCCCACAATTTAAACCTTTACATTTAACCCAGCTAGCATGTCTGGTATTTGGGTGGATCAAACAGGGTATTTGGTCTGGCACTGGTGGAAGTTGCAACTCCTCTTCCTCCTTGTATAAATCACAGGCTAAGGCGTGAATACAAGAGTTCTCTGTCCAAAACAGTCCTGATCCTCCTGTTTGGAGTGGAAGTATTCCTCCCCAAGGAGGGTATCTGAGGTGTCTCAAAGCTTGTCGAGATGGTACTTGAAACCACTGATATAAGCTTGGCCTTATCTCCCAATTAGGTGTGATCCTGGGTATGTTTCTTGGACCATTTGGGTCTTCCCAGTTCATTACCACCCAGTCCCTGTTTAAGTCATTTTTTTATCACCCGGTTTGGATGTAATCGTCCACTCCTTAGGTTCTTCCACAGGTCCTTTGATTCTGCTGAAGTCGATCCACCCTCGTTCCTTGGTCCGGATCGCAGCCTCGGTCGTCAGCAATACCTGAAAAGGACCTTCCCATTGAGGAGTTAAAGATTGTTCTTTCCAGGTTTTTACTAGCACCCATTCCCCTGGATGAATATTATGGATTTTAAAGTCTAAAGGTGTGGTTTGAGGGATTATTCCTTTCATCCGTAAGTTTTCAAGAGTTTTTGCAATGGTGTTAACGTATCTTTTAACGCTCATTTCCCCTACCTCATAGGTAGCATTTTCATGTTGGGTGGTTAAAAAGGGTAACCCAAACATCATTTCATAGGGTGACACTCCCAGGTCTGACCTGGGTTGTGTTCGGATCCTCAGTAAGGCCAAAGGTAGGCATTGTACCCATGACATTTGGGTTTCAACTATTAACTTGGTCAAAGTTCTCTTTAAAGTCTGGTTCATCCTTTCTACACGACCAGAACTCTGTGGATGCCATGGGGTATGCAGCTCCCATTTTATCCCTAAAGATTGAATTATTTGTTGTAACACTTCTGACGTAAAATGTGTTCCTCTGTCTGAGTCTATTCTATCAACCATTCTGTATCTGGGAATAATCTGCTCTAAAAGGGTTTTACTTACCATGTTGGCTGAGGCCTTGGTAGTGGGAACTGCTTCTACCTAATGAGTTAGATGGTCTGCCATTACTAATAAATACTTCTATCTTTGTACCTGAGGAAGTTCAGTAAAATCTACTTGGATACTTTGAAATGGTCGAAGAGCTAACTCACGACCTCCTGATGTTGTTTTTCTCATCACCTTTTTGTTTATCCTTTGGCAAGTTATACATTTTTCAGTTACTTGCTTTGCTACTCCAAAAATCCCAATGCATCCATAGTTCCTTAAAA
Source organism: Progne subis subis (assembly GCA_022316685.1). NCBI lineage: Eukaryota > Metazoa > Chordata > Aves > Passeriformes > Hirundinidae > Progne > Progne subis. The sequence goes on from JAKJHU010000559.1 coordinate 21,537, forward strand.
AATGACCACACAAGGCCTGAGTACCCCAGTGGGTTTTCTGATGCATATCTTCTAATATTTTTCTAGCTAGTATTTTATTAAGTAATTGTCTTCCATCAGGAAGTTTCCATTTCCCTGATTCAGCCTGTTCTCCTCCTATCTTGTTTAATTCTTTTTTCTCTGCTTCACTAAACTTTGGGATTTCCAATTTTTCCTCATTTGGAGTTTATATTAACATGACTCTTTCAGCTCCATTTTCTGCTGCATCCTTAGCTTCCTGATCTGCTAAATTATTTCCTCTTATTTCTGGGGTCACTCCTCTTTGGTGTCCCTTAATGTGTACTATAGCTATTTCTTCAGGTAGTTTTAATGCCTCTAAAATCTCTAAAATGAGTCCTTCATGTACTAATCCTTTTCCTCTTGAGTTAAGTAGTCCTCTTTCTTCCCAAATTTTTCCAAAAGTATGTACTACTCCAAAAGCATACCTTGAATCAGTATATATAGTTCCTTTCTTGTGTGCTAAATATTCCAGTGCCTTTTTTAGAGCATATAATTCACAAGTTTGAGCTGACCAGTTTGAAGGTAATTTTCCTTTTTCAATAGTTTGCATGTTTTTTCCATCAACTACTGCATACCCTGACATTCTTTTTCCTTGTAGACATCTGGAGGAACCATCCACATAGATTATTTCCCCTTCTGAAAGGGCTTGTTCTTCAAGATCCCCCCGAACTTTTGTTTGGTATTGGATAATTTCTAAACAATTATGTATTAGGTTATCTGCTGGTTCTCCATATAAGAATTGAGCTGGATTTAAACTCCTGTTTACTTCTAATGTCAGATCATCACTATCTATCAAGATTGCTTCATATTTTAACATTCTAGAGTCTGTCAACCATTTTTCAGCTTTCTGATTTAACACATTTCGAACCGCATGAGGTGTGCACACAATTAGTTTACCTCCAAAAGTAAGTTTACGACTTTCTTCTACCAGGATTGCAGTAGCGGCTATAGCTTGAATACATACTGGCCAGCCGTGGCTCACTGGGTCTAACATCTTTGATAAATAAGCTACTGGTCTCTTTACTCCTCCCCACTCCTGGACCAGAACTCCATGAGCTACCCCCTTTTCTACATTCACATACAGATGAAAGGGTTTTTCTAGTGAAGGTAAGCTTAAAGCTGATATTGAGGCCAGTTTTAACTTCAATTTTTCTAATTTATCATCATCTTCCTTGGTCCATTTTATATTATCTCCCTCTGTCAATTTTTCATACAAAAATTTTACTGCCTGTGTGTACCCCTCAATCCATAATCTACAATATCCCAATAATCCAAGTAGTTTTCTGATTTCCCTCTTTGAAGAGGGAGGTGGAAGGGATAAAATTCCTGCAATTCTCTCTGGACTGAGCCTTCAACTACCCTTACTTATCAAGTGTCCAAGATATTTTACCTCTGGTTCTACCAATTGCAGTTTCCCTTTTGATACCCTTAATCCTTTTTCTCCAAGAAAATTTAAAAGTTTTATTGTAGCTTCTCTAACTTCAACTTCATCTTTCCCAGATAGTTGAAGATCATCTACATATTGGATAATTTGTATTCTAGGAGGTGTGGAGAAGGCTTGCAGTATTTTTTCTAAAGCTTGCCCAAATAAGTTTGGAGACTCCGTGAACCCCTGCGGTAATTTCGTCCATCTTAATTGCTGCTTTCTTCCAGTTTTTGGATCCTCCCATTCAAAGGCAAAAATATCTCGGCTCTCCTCGGCCAGTGGACAGGCCCAAAAAGCATCTTTAAGATCCACTACACTAAACCACTGATGCTGGGGTGGAACTTTACTTAGAAGTGTATAGGGATTGGGTACCACTGGGTAACGAGACCGAGTTCTTTTGTTAACCTCCCTTAAATCTTGTACTAGTCTATAACTCCCATCAGGCTTCTTTACTGGGAGAATAGGGGTATTATGGGGAGACATGCAAGGTTCTAGTGTCCCGTCCTTTATTAGTCCTTCTATTACTGGCTTCAAACCTTCCCGTCCTTCTAAAGATATGGGGTATTGACGTACACGTATGGGACAATCTTCTCTCTCTATTGTAACCCTTATAGGGTCAATATTTAATCCTCCCCTATTTCCTTCCCCAGCCCAAACTTCCTTGTTAATTTTTTCTTCATCCTCTTGGCCTAATTTTAAAACTTTAGCTGTCATTTTCCCATCTTCTGGTATAACCCTTATTCCTAATTTCACTAGTAAGTCTCTTCCTAGTAAGTTGCTACCTGCCTTTGGGACCAATAAGACATCTCCCACCCAAATTTTAGTTTCCCCTTCAATTACTACATCTTTAATGATTGGAACTGTAAAAGTTTCTCCTTTTGCCCCTGTTACTTTTGCAGTATCTTTACTCACACTATAACCTTTTGGTACATTTATCAGGCAGATTCTTTCTGCCCCTGTATCTAAAATTCCTTTGATTTCTTTCTTTTTTTTTTTTTTTTTTTTTTTTTTTTTTTTTTTTTTTTTAAATTTCTGACTTCAGAAGAAATCAAAGGGGCATTTACAAACCCTGTTCCACCCCCTCCCATTGGGACTTCTCTTAGTGGAAATAGACTAATTTCTTTATCCCATTTTTGGTTTTTATCCTCTGTCGTCTTTTTCCCGTGTTTTGAGAAAGAATCCAGAGAGAGCTGTCTTTTAAGTGAACTTCTAGTGTTTCGATAAGGCATTTCTAGGGAGAAGTCGTTTCTCTGAGCAGTAGCTGTGGTTACCGAGGGAACGGAGCTCATGGCAGGAAGCGGGGGGAGGGGAGGGCATAGCGCCGAGGCTTGATCCTCCAAGGGCGGAGCGTAGGCGGGAATTGCTGCCGGGACTGACAGAGGAGGGGGCAGTTCTGGGGGATACCAGAGGGGAGCATGGACAGCCTCCATGGGGCTAATGGCGGCTGAGTCAGCGGCTCCTGGCAGAGACAAAGCAGCAGCGGCGGCAGCGGCCAGCGCAGCCGGCTCGGGCAGGGCAGCCGGGGATCGGGCAGTGGGGGAAGCGATTGGAGATAGGACGGCTGGGACCGATGGGACCCCCGGCACGGTCGGGGCGGTGGTCTTAGACCATGCGTCAGGAGGGACCCCCGGCACAGCCCTTAGGGCGGCCGCGGACTAGGCGGCCGGGGCAGACAAATTCACCGGCGGGGCCAGGGATGGGAGGTATGCGGGGACCGGCGCAGCTGCCGCGGGCTGCGAGCCCGCACTCGGGACGGGAACCGTGGCAGGCGGGGCTGAAGCGGGACCCAGTACAGGGGGCTCGGCCGCGAACGGCGGGAGCGCGAGCGGGAACGGAGGGGGCAAAGCCTGCAAAGGATCCCACTCTTTTTCCTTCTTTTCTTCTTGTTCCCCTCCCTTTTCTTTCCCCTTTTTCTTTTCTTGTTTCGTCTCGGGGGTTTCTGATACGTTAAAGATTTTTTTATTCTCCTAAAATCTCCTGTCCAACATGTGGCATATTCTCTTGCTTCGGGATTAAACGGTTCTTTTGAATTTAAGAATACATTTAGAGCCTGACAAATCTAGTTCTCAAAAGAGCCATATCTGGGCTAATAAACGTGATCAGATCTTATTTCTTTCTCTGCCTATTCTATAATGCAAAATTGTATCATCTTTATCTTTTCCCTTCTTCTTGTACAAGGGTTTTTATTCCAGTTAGCTAACATAATGCCGAGAGGGCTATCTTGAGGTATTTCTGTTGGTAATGTTTTACACTCTTTTTTTATTCTTTGTATCTAACTTACTGTTTTCTGTCCTATTTTTCCAGATTTCATCTATTCGTCCCCCACCTCTGTTTTTCACTTTCTCTTACAACCTAAAGACCACTTACTTCTATCTATGCACACACACAAAAAATCTCTTCTATCCCACACAACTATTCAATACAATACACCTCCCTCCAAGGAGATATAACAATCAACATTACATGTGCTTTCATCCATCTACTCTTACTTCATTTCTCCTTCACCTTTACACACTCTTTCACACCCTTAGGACATGAAGCCGATCCCTGTCGCCAGAGAATCGCAGCTCTGTGTGGCCCCCCTCGCCTTGGGGTTGGTCTCTGGGTTCCAGTTTAGCTGGGCCTCTGAGGAGGGCCCAGAACCTGGTCGCCTCTGGTGCCAGTCCACCTATGAGGCTAATTTGCGTGTCACTTACACTTTTACTACGACCCCCCCCTCCACACGCCCGGAGGAAAAGGGCTGAATCGCAGGTCACACACATGTTCTGCCATAGCCCCCATCTGCCCAGGGGAACAATGGCCTGTTTGCAGGTCACACACACACGTTCTGCCATAGCCCCCACCCACCCGGGGGAACAATGGCTTGTTTGCGGGTCACTTACACCTCCTGCCACAGTCCCACCTGCACGGGAAGCTGAGGCAGATTTTGTGTGTGACTCACACTCACACAACAAAACAACAATAAGGTACCTTTTACTTTCAAATCACCTATTACAATTTTAGGTGCTACTGGCCAGTCCCAGTGCTCTTGGATATCCCCTCAATCCAGCTGTGTTGTCCAACCCCAGATGCTCTTGGGCATAACGTCAATCCGGCAGAACCCTGGGTGCTCTTGGAACATCAATCCCTCAACCCAGCAGGTTTCAGTCCTGGATGCTCTTGGGCACTTACCCCTCAATCCAGCAGACTTTTTGCTTCCTACGGGTCCCACCCCTTCTCTAAAACTCAGTCCCAGTTTCCCTGGGGGGATTCTCTCACTCTTCTTATCACTCGCTTTGTCTCTTTACTGGCCGTCTTTCTCACGAAAGAACGGAAACGCAGCATAGGTGACTGCGCACTCGCTTAGCAGGTCTGGGATAACTAGCTGCCTCTCATTCACACACATTCATCCTCCCCTTAACTGCCCCGTCTAAACCAGTACTTACCTGTCCTTTGTCCTTGGGTCTTCGTCTTCGTGTACACTTTGGTCTTAGGGGCTAACTACTGTGGTTTTAGGGAATCTTTTCCCTTTTCTTTGTTTTATTGCCTCCTTTTGTCCATTGATTGTAACCTGCATCTGTCGGTCACAGCAGGGGAACACAGAGCGAGGCTGCCAAACTGGGCAGGGCACGCCATCCTCACCCTGATTCCACTGAGGCACTGGCAGTGAGGTGTTTTTAACCATCCTCTGCTACCATAATTGTGAAAAACGCTAATCACTTGGGTTTTTTTTAATTTTAAAGTTTAATAGTAAATAGGATGGTTATAAAAATAGAATTAGAGTAAAAAATTGAAAAATTAGAGTTAGGACAATACGAGACAATAAAAAACGAAGTTACAGACGTCTGGGTGCCTCCCTGAGCAAAAAAGCTCTGAAGAAGGACCCCTGTTAACAAAGGATTATCTCTTAAAAGCAATAGCCTATTGAATATTCATACATTTCATACATGATGCATAAATTCCATTCAAACAAAGAATTGTCTCTGGTTAGTATCACTTTTTTCCTTTAATCTCCATGGCATCCACAAGGCTGAGAGAGGCAGGAGGAGTTGGTCTCTTCTGATAAGGAAGTAGTAAATTCTTTTTTCTCTGAAAGATTTACGTTTTCCTGTGGTTGGTACATAAAAACTACATTTTAACTACAAAACTACATTTACCATACTATCAAACTATTAATACAACATTAACAATTAATACAACATAATACATATAGTAAATATCTTGCGTAGAGCCATATAATATGCACTTTTCACACATAGTACAGTATACCTATTACCATAAATCTCACCCCAAGTTCCCAGAGACTGTCCTTTGCTTTGTCTATCACTGCATTCTTGGGCCAGCTTTCTTTTTCTTATATCCCAACCATCTTTGCTGAATGCAGCTTTTGCAATCCTTGTTTCTCTGATAAAAGATTCCACAGTGTGGTGGTTTAGCATGGACATGCATTTTTTTTTCCTAAGGAAGTTATAGCAGATTTTGACAGCTTAATTGACCAATTAAAGAGTTAGATACGCCTCTGGAAACACCTAGGCTTAAAATCAGAGGGTCCCAGGTGACTCCCTCTCTCTTCCTTCTAGCTGGCTACTAGGTAATACCGTGGGCAGCAGGGCCCGGTCCAGGCCCCGCTGCCCCCGGGGCAGCCTGGGCCTGGCCTGGCCAGGCCTCTGGGAGCCGCTGCCTGTGGGGGAATGGCCTGAGCCGGCTGGGCCCCTTTTTCCCTCCAGCTGCTGGCAGGGGGGAGGGGAGGCTGCAGCTCGGCAGTGCTAGCCTCGGTGGCCGGCAGAGGGAGCCAGGCTGTGCCCCGGCTGGGCCATGCCTTGGCCCTGACTGCCAGCGCCGCTAGCCCGGGGGAGGATGAGATCTTCCTCCAGCCCCGGGCCCCAGGAAGTAGTTCTGAGTCTAGGTCTGCTTCGGATAGGACCAGGAAGTGGGGGAAGACACCGTGAGTCACAGCCGAAGGAGACAAAATCTGGGCAAAGATATTAACCCCTTCCCTCCTCAATGGAAGACAGAGTGATTTAAAACATAGAGCATGAGACAGCGAAAGAAATGATAAAAACTATTGGAAGAAGGGATTGAGGAAGTGGACATTTTTGGCTGGACTTCTCTGGTGTAAACTATGGAGAAATGGACTATTTCTTGTAATATATTAATGCTGTTTGGGGGAATTCTGGTTCTAGTCAAAAGTTGTGGACTGATATGAGATTTAATTGAGAATTTTGAACAGAGTAAGCCCTTCTCTCCTAGGGTAAAAAGGAGGTCTCTATTTCTTTTGAGATAGAGATGATTTTAGAGATAGAAGAAGAGAATCTTTGTTTTATACTATGTGAAAAGTGCATATTATATGGCTCCACCCAAGATATTTACTATATGTATTATGTTGTATTAATTGTTAATGTTGTATTAATAGTTTGATAGTATGGTAAATGTAGTTTTGTAGTTAAAATGTAGTTTTTATGTACCAACCACAGGAAAACGTAAATCTTTCAGAGAAAAAAAGAATTTACTACTTCCTTATCAGAAGAGACCAACTCCTCCTGGCTCTCTCAGTCCTATGGATGCCATAGAGATTAAAAGAAAAAAAAGTGATACTAACCAGAGACAATTCTTTGTTTGAATGGAATTTATGCATCATGTATGAAATGTATGAATATTCAACAGGCTATTGCTTTTAAGAGATAATCCTTTGTTAACAGGGGTCCTTCTTCGGAGCTTTTTTGCCCGGGGAGGCACCCAGACGTCTGTAACTTTGTTTTTATTGTCTTGTATTGTTGTAACTCTAAAATTGTTCAATTTTTTACTCTAATTCTATTTTTATGACCATCTTATTTACTATTAAACTTTTAAAATTAAAAAAAAACCACATGTGATTAGCGTTTTTCACACTATGCATGTAGGGACTGTATATAAGTAACTCTCTTGTAGAATTACGAGTCCACATTAGGGTAGACTCTCTTGCATGCACCTCAGGCCGGAATTAAATTATGCCCTCTTTACCACAATTTTAGTGTTGGAGAGTTTGATTCCGATATTTTGGGCATTTGGTAACAATTTGACCCTATATGAAAGAGTAGGAATGGATGATAAACTTCTGGCTTTATCATGCTTGGTCACCTCTTTGTGATATCATAAATGTGGGACCCTGGCAGGCAGCAAACCTCTCTAGAGAGATTGTTTGGATGGGAAATGGGTGCCTCTGTGCCTCTCAGTGAGGACTCTCCAGTTACTAACACCCTTCATGCCTTTTTGGTGGCACTGCTTCTAATATAGTCCTAATATCTATGTTTTAAATTACTATTCTGGTTTCAGCTGGGATAGAGGTAATTTTCTTCCTAGTAGCTGGTATATTGCTGTGGTTTGGATTTAGGATGAGAATAATGTTGATAACACACTGATGCTTTGGTTGTTTCTGAGGAGTGCTTACCCCAAGTCAAGCACTTTTCAGTCTCATGCTCTGCCAGTGAGCAGGTGCACAAGAGGCTGGGAGGGGGCACAGCTGGGACAGTTGACCCGAACTTGCCAAAGGGATATTCCATATCATAGAATATCATGTTCAATATATAAACTGGGGCGGGGGGGGGGGGCGGGGGGTAGTTGTCCAGGAGGGGTCAAGCACTGCTTGGGGACAGGCTGGGCATCAGTCAGCAAGTGGTGAGAAATTGCATTGTGCATCACTTGTTTTTCTTGGGGTTTATTCTGTCTTTGTTATCTCCATTTTCATTACAATTATTAGTATTTTATTTTACTTTATTTCAATTATTAAACTGTTCTTACCTTAACCCACTGGTTTTACATTTTCTAATTCTCCCCATCCCACTGGTGGGGGCCAGGGGGAAGAGTGAGTGAGCAGGTAGTTGCTGGCTGGGGTTAAACCATGACAATTACACAGCTAACTCTAGGAAAAAACACTTAGTTCCTATAAAGCCCTTTCCAAAAACCTCAGAGCTCTTCCTGGAGATCACCATATTTTTAATCTTTTTTTTCTGTTTAGACAATGTAGGCATCAAAAATGGTTGTTCAAGATATTTTGAAAAGCCTGTGATAGAACTGAGATACAAAGCAGGGCAAAGACCCTCAGTTCATTATGTGCTGGGTAACTGTGGCAGGAAATGTCTACCCCCCCCCTACCACAGATAGTGCATATGGAAGACATAACCCAGGGTGAAAGGCCCAGCAAGGGGTCATGTCTGGCACCAAAAGGGCTGAGGCCCCAACTAAGAATCAACATTTTAGTCTGGAGAGCAGATGTGGGAAGAGATAAAAGAAAAATATTCTTGACTGAGAGACACTGTTTTACAAGCTATAAAAGCACACACAATTATCATGGAGGCAGAAGCCTCCTACACACACCCTGAAAGTGTGCCAGACTTTTCCCTAGAGTTTGGACACAGATACCATGGTTACTTTCCTTGGAATTGAGGGACAGCATTTCGATGTGTGCCCCACCAACAATTGGATGGTAAGAAACATTGAATCTTAAGTTATATTATTTCTTCACTAGCTGAAAAATTAATAGTACCTTTAACTCCGTGCTGTATATACCTACTAGTAGTCTCATTTTGTCCTTATTCCTGTGTAGTAGATAGTTTGGTTTAAGTCTTATGTCTGTTAGTTTTGTGCCTAATAAATAAATAATTAATTCTATAATAGACTGAATCAGCCATTATTAAAGAACTTGCAAACAAGAGTGGGTTTTGAGGCACTGGCCACCTCAATAAAGCTACTGCCTGCTGCCAGAGGCCTGGGCAAAAGGCAGAGACTTATCTAAACCCTCACATCTATTCGTAACATTTTTGGTGTAGTCGAAGCAGGATAATGGCAAATGATTCAAACAATTAGACTAAAGACATATCAAACTATGTACTGCAGCACAGTGTTAATCCTCTTCCAGTAGACAGCTCATTTGAGTGAGAAAAAATCCAAGAGAACATAACTGGCCAGCAGGAATAGCTGACAAATAAAAATGGAGAAAATATAATTGCTCTTGCACTTGCATCATGTTTAAAGGCTGCATGTGAGTGGTGAAAAGAAATAATAAGAGAACCTGACAAATTAAGACAAAAGCTAAAAGAATACAATGAAAAACCAAAAATCTTGGAAGAAAAATTTGAATTAGCATCATTAAAAAACCCTAGCTCTTGGGATGTTAAAGAAATTCCAGAATTAACAATATCACCTGGGGATGAGAATCATGATATTCATAAAAACTCTGATGAAATTGGTGATTGAAATGTTGAATTGGATTGTAACAAAAGCACAGAAATCCTATCTCTTGAGAAGAGAGAAATTTCATAACTTAAATTGAAATCCATAATTAAAACTGAACTCTCCAAGAGACCCCAAGTGGTCAGAGGAGGAATATGGTCACAACATTTCCCTGTAATTCCCTGCCATCAACAAATCTCCAGGAAAAATATGGACAAAAGGTAGACAAATCAGAAATTGAATATCTGTGGAGAATTTGTTTCATGGGGAAAAATGGAATATTATTGGATGATATAGAAAGTTTTAGATTCTGGGCTGTGTCCTGTTACATCATGAACCAGATCCTCCTGACTTAATAATTACACACTGGGCAGGAGGAATGAATATTATGAAAAGGGGGGAATGTATTGCCCCTATGCAGTCAGCTAAAAATACCTCTGCTGTTGCTGCTGCAAAAAACAACTGTTTGCAAACAAAACACAAGCATGCCAATGGAAATATCTCAGCCTCTGCAGAGATGAATGTTACCTTTGCTGAAAGAAGCTCCAAATGTGCTAAGAAATTGTTTACTAGAGAAATGGGTAACAACTGCCTTGACTTTCAAGTATCGAGAACTGCGAAAATGGCAATTCAAACGTCTCACAGAAAAAAACTCAAACACTCCTTTACAGCAGGGAAAGAAAACAAACCCTAAAAGCTGGACACCTTTGAGTCAACTACCCCTGACACACACATTCCTGCATTTCAACAGCTTCTGATTACCCATATTACTTCTCTTAGCTGTAGGAGCAGAGAAACCTTTGAAATTTTGTAGTTAACACTAAAGTTTGAAATCTCTTTTGACTATTCCTGCAGAAGCCAAAAGCTAAATTTAAGTTAAAAAAACCCCAAAACAATTAGAATTTATTAAACTGACTCTAATGAAAAGTGTTATTTATTACACTGCTAAAATCTGTTGTGATATAATTAAGAGTTTAAAATAAAAACATTGTATTTAGAATGCATTCTACTTACAATTCTTCTGTTTGACTAATAAAAAAGGCAAACAGAAACCAGTGTTTAAAAATTGATTCTCAAAACCTAATCCTAATGGTGCCTTAAGTTTTAGCTTTCATATTTTTCAGATTCTGTGCTGCCTTGGTGTGGAACTCTAAACTTCATATTAAGTGTTAGTAAGTTCTCTTCACAGGGTAGATAGACAAAACCATAGCAGGTGTATCTTGGTAGCAAGTATAGATGCCAACTGGGTCTTGCCCTCTAGTCCCTGTTGTACTCCACTTGTCAATTGTACCCATATTGGATTCTGGAGGGAAAAGACAACTGAGGAATGATAGAGGTCCAGTATAGCTTCTGCCCCCACCTTACCATGCCTACGGGGTTGCTGCCCGCAGCAGAGCTGTATAATCTTCTTGGTGATGAGCAGAGGGGCCAACCGGGTCTTGCCCTCTAGTTCCTGTCTTACTCCATTTGTCAATTCCCACGCAAACCACCCCAGCACCTCTCACTGTTCCCCGTGTACTTCCCCTCGACAGACACTCACAATCCCCATCCATTAAAGTAGGACAATTACATCAATAACCAATACGATTCAAATTCCCCGCCCAAAGTGTTACTTAAAACAGTCCTCAAGCTGGCTGGTGGAAGCTTGACTCTACTTTGCAGACATCCTGGTGCTTCTCTGGTTATCTCTTGGTCTCTGCTTAAGAGTCAGTCTTGTCTCACCCAGTCTGGATGTTATAGTCCATTCTTTGGGTTCTTCCACTGGGCCTTTAATTCTGTTGACATGAGTCCATCCCCGCTCTGCGGTTCACACAACTGTTTCAGTGGTGAGCAACACTTGAAAGGGACCTTCCCACTGAGGGGTTAGAGGCTGATCTCTCTATGACTTGACCATTACCCAATCTCCAGGGTTAACATTATGAATTCTGAAATCTAGGGTAGTAGTTTGAGGGATCACCCCTTTATGCCTTAGCCCTTCTAAGGTCTGTGCTATAGACATATTTTCTGACATTGGCTTCCCCTTCCTCATAGGTGGCAACTCTCTCAGAGGAGGTCAAAAAGGGTAGTTCAAACATCATTTCATAGCATGAGACACCTAGATCTGACTGGGGTTGGGTTTTAATTCTTAACAGTGCTAAAGGGAGGCATTTTACCCATGACATTTGGGTTTCAATCATCAGCTTAATCAGAGTTCTTTTAAGAGTTTGATTCATTCTTTCAACACGACCAGAACTCTGCAGATGCCGTGGAGTGTGTAACTCCCATTTTATCCCCAGGACTTGAACAACTTGCTGTAATATCTTAGACGTGAAATGAGTTCCTCGGTCCGAATCAATCTTATTCACCATCCCATATCGGGGAATGATTGATTCCAGGAGGGTTTTACTTACAATACTGACATTGGCTTTAACAGTGGGCACCACTTCTACCCAATGGGTTGTGATCTACTATCACTAGCAAAAATTTCCACCGTTGTACCTGGGCAAGCTCAGTAAAGTCTATCTGGATGTTCTAAAAGGGTCGTAAAGCTAGTTCTCGCCCTCCTCTGGGTGTTTTCCTCATGACTTTCCTATTTACTTGTTGACATATCACACACCATTCAGTTACTTGCTATTTCAAAAATTCCTATGCAGCCCCAATCCCTTAGGAACTGATCACTCATCACTTGTGTACCCCAATGTGTTGTACCATGCATGCCTTCTAGCATTTTCATGGCAAGTGGTTTATTTAACCATTGTCTCCCACCCGGTAACCTCCACTTCCCCTCATTATCTTTCTTTGCTCCTATTCTAAGGAGTTCTCTCTCTTCTTTCTTACTAAATATGGGGACTTCCTGCATTTCTCCCATGGGGGTTAACACCATCATTAGTTTTTCTGTCCCTGACTCGGCCACATCCTTAGCTTCCAAATCCGCTAAATTGTTTCCCCGTGCCTCCAGTCATTGCTTTTTGATATCCTTTAACATATACCGCTGCCATTTCTGGTAATTGTAAGGCTTCTAATACCTCCAAAATAAGCCTTTCATGAGCCAGCCCCTTCCCTTTTGAATTTAATTACCCTTTTTCTTCCCAGATCCTTCCAAAGGTATGCACCACCGCAAAAGCATATTTTGAATCTGTATACACTGTTCCCCTTTCTTGTGTTAATATTTCTAGAGCTCGTTTTAAGGCATATAACTCACACGCTTGGGCTGACCAGTTGGAAGGTAACTTTCCCTTTTCTATGGCTACCAAACCTTCATCGATTATAGCATACCCTGACAACCGGTGCCCCAGGATTACCCTCAAAGACCCATCAATGTACAATCGCTTTCCCCCTTGGAGCAGTTGATCCGTTAGGTCCTCTCTTACCTTAGTTTGGTAGTTAATAACCTCTAGGCAATCATACACTAGCCCTTCCACTGGTTCTCCATACAAAAACTGGGCAGAATTGAGATGGTTATCCACGATTAGCTCTAAATCATTATCTATTAAAATGGCTTCATACTTCAATACTCAGGAATCGGTAAGCCATTTCTCAGCTTTTTGACTTATGATACTCCTGAGTGTGGAGTGTATACTTTCAATTTTCCCCCAAAGGTTAATTTCCTGTTTTCCTCTACTAGTAGGGCGGTCGCTGCCACTGCCTGAATGCAAGTTGACCACCCTCGGCTGACAGGGTCTAGCAGTTTTGATAAATAGGCTACTGGTTTCCTGGACCTTCCCCAGTCCTGGGCCAGCACTTCATGTGCTCCCCCTTTTTCTACATCAACAAACAGATAGAAAGGTTTGTCTAAGGCAGGAAGACTCAACGCCAATGTGCTGACTAATTTCTGTTCTAAATCTTCAAACTTTTGCTCATCCTCCTTTTCCCACCTAATCTCATCTTCTACTAACTTTTTATACAATAACTTGATGGCCTGAGTATACCCTTCGATCCATAGCCTACAATATCCTAACAAGCCTAAAAACTTTCTAACCTCCCTCTTAGTTTTTGGCTGTGGAAGTGAGACTATCCCCATAATTCTTTCAGGATTCACTGGCCGGCTCCCTTGACAAATTATATGCCCTAGGTATTTTATCTCATACTCTACAAATTGAACTTTCCCTTTTGATACCCAAAGTCCTTGGTTTCCCAGAAAATTTAATAACACTATGGTGCATTCTCAGACTTTCTTTTCCCCTTCTCCTGAGAGAAGCAAATAATCTACATATTAGATAATGTTTATTTCAGGTGTGGTGGAGAAACATTGTAGTACTTCTCCTAGTGCTTGACCAAATAAGTTGGGGTATTCAGAAAATCCTTGGGGTAACCTTGTCCAGCAAAGCTATTGCTTTCTTCCTGAATTGGGGTCCTCCCATTCAAAAGCAAATATATCCCTACTTTCCTCTGCTAATGGACAAGCCCAAAGTGCATCTTTTACGTCTATCACACTAAACCACCGGTGTGATGGGGGAATATTACTCAGTAGTGTATAGAGGTTGAGTACTACAGGGTATCGATTCACAGTTCCTTTATTCACTTCCCTCAGGTCTTGGACAAGCTGGTAAGTTCTGTCTGACTTCCTTATTGGCAATATGGGTGTATTATGGGGGAACATACATGGTTCTAAGGTCCCTTTTTCAAGCAAGTCCTGAACCACTGGCTGCAACACTCATCTCCCTTCCAGGGAGAGTGGGTGGGTATTGTCGTACCTGAACTGGGTGGTTTTCATCAATTATTTTTATTACTATAGGATTCATGTTTATTTTGCCTCGGTTTCCCGGTCTCACCCACACTATTTCACTAATCTTTTCCTCATCTTCCTCTCTTAATTGGAGAAGCTTTACCATTTTCCCTTCCTCTGGGAGCATCCCAATGCCCAGCTGCACCTGTAAATCCCATCCTAATAAATCACACTCTGCTTCTGGAACTAATAGAATGTCTCCAATTCCTATTTTATTTGTCCCTTCAAACCTTACTTACTTTATAACTAATGCTTTAAACCCTTCCCCTCTTGTGCCCACTACTTGCATGGTATTTTGACTCTTTTCACACCCTTTTGGAATTTTACAAAGACAAGTTCTTTCAGCCCCCGTGTCTACTAAAAGTTCAAATTCTTCCTCCTGGGGACCTACTTTTAAGGTTATCAAGGGCTCCTGATGGTATTCTGTCCTCAGGAGGTAGAGCCCCTGACACCCCTAGTCTTCCACCTTTCCTTTTTGCTCATTCTCATAAACCCTCAGGTCCCTTTCCCTTTGGGGGCAATTTCTCCTGACATGCCCATTTTCTTTATAATAAAAGCAAATTGGTCTTAGGTGCTCTAGTCTTAAAGGTACAGAACACAATATACAGCACAAACAGAACAGACGATTGGGGATATAAGCATCATAAAGTCACCCTAGGACAAGCTTTTACTGGTGAGTTGTTCAGTGTTTTCTTTTTTATGCATCCTGATACCCATGGGTTGTAGCCATGCAAGCTATGCAGGAGGCAGGGCTGTTTGGGCTTTTCTCTGTTTTCTAAGGGTTCTCTGGGCCTGCTGGTATTTTTGAACTTGAGTGGAAGGTGGAGGTTCCTGGGGACCTTGTTCTGAATGGTGGATGAACTCTCTAGCCTTTTTTCTTCAGGGAGTGTAGTTATCCATCCTTGTTGTGGTATGCTGTGTTTCTTTTCAGCATTGGATTGGGTTCATCGGTGCAGTCTCTTTTTGCTTCCATCTTGTTTTTTGGAATGTTTGGAACATATTGCCTCAAACTTTTCAGATACTTACAGCTGATATATTTTTAGGAGTTACAGACCTCAGCCCAAATAAGTCACAGCTGTGATATGAGCATGATAAAAGAAAGGGTTAGCTAATCAGGGGAAGATCCTAAGTAAGAAGAAGATGAAAGTATTGAAGAAACGGTTTGGGAAGACTAGAAGACTGACCAAATGGGAGACATACTTACTGCTGTGAGGAATCTGCTATGAGGTCAGTCTGGGTCTGCAGCTGGACCCTGCAGTGAGTTTGCAGTCAGAGTCGAGCTAGGCAAAAGCCTATGGTCAGAGGCAGCAAGGAAATATTTGCAGTTGTATTCTAGTAGGAAACAACCAGCAGTCAGAGTCTGCAAAAGGAACACTCCAGTGGGAGGTTGCTGCAGTCAAAAGTCAGTGAGTAGTTAAGATGAGGATGGCTGAATTATAAAGAAGAATAAACAGGGACCTTTTCATATTATTAGACGTGTCTGTGGCTTGACCTGTCTCTATATCAAATGTGAGGTCTGCTGTGACAATATTAATTACATAGTGTGAATTTACTGATATGATAATAGGCATTATTCATAAGTTGATATTATTGTTTTATAGCTAGCTTCTTAGAAAACACATGTTGTTTCAAGATTTTATTTTTTTTAACTGCTCTATGTATTTCATAGCTGCTATTGTTAAGGACCTTGTTTTAAATATGTGTTAAATTGTTCTCTAGCTGTTTATGCTAGTCTCTGCACTGGCTCAATGGTTTGACCCAGTGCTGCCTCATGATCTTTAGGTATTTTTCAGAATTCCAAGAAACAATATCTGAGCTTTGTTGAAAGCCTCCTCTGAGCTGATGGTATTGTGATGCAGCCCTAGTCACTTTTCTTAGAGTGCAAGAGCTCTCCATCCCAGTGTATAGGAAATCAAGCAGGGCAGGCTGGAAACCAGCATGGTTGAGCAAGGATCTGCTCCTCAAACTGAGGAGTAAGAAGGAAATGCACAGCCAGTTGAAGCAGGTGTTATAGATGGGTAATGCAATGGTTCACTCTCACAGTTAAGAGATAAATATTATGTGTATGTTAAGAGAAGTATTATAGATGTATATTTATATTATTTTTATATATTCTCCACATAGTCCTCTTTCCCTTCCCCCTTATATTGTTGTCACTGGTCGGGGCATTTGGGGAAGGGCAGGCTTGTTAATAGGAGGCACAGCATGGCAATGCCTGACCTCCAATCAAGTTGTAAGAAAATTATCTCCACTAATAGACAGCAGAGAAAGAGTTGACTGACAAGACTTTGGGAGGGGCCAAGAGTATAAAAAGCAGAGGATCCACTTTGTAGACTGTCCTAGGGTAACTTTATGATGCTTGTATCCCCAATCGTCTGTTCTGTTTGGACTCTGTATATTGAGTCCTGTGCCTTTAAGACTGGTTCTAAGAGCAAGGAGAAGCGCGGAGTTTGTTTTGAGAAAACTGCCTGACTCCTCCACATTCTTCTCCAGACGGTGTTCGGCGGAGGTTTGGAGAGACTGCAGGACAGAGATCTTTTTGCTTTTAGTTAGTTTCAGCTAGCTAGGGCAGAGAAGTTCCCTGGACTGTTTTTTTTTCTTCTTTCTTTTTTTCTTGGAACTGTTTAAACCTGCTCTGGACTGAAAACCCAGGGGAGCACTGGGGGCTGCACCTGCGGCCCACCGGGGCCTGGAGCTCGGCATTTTCCAGCAGCGCCGGAGGGACTGGGACTGATGAGAGACTGAGAGAGAGCCGAGCTCCACCCATGGCAAGGACTTTCTCAATTTGCCATCTCACTTCAGAACGAGAGGTTTTATTGTTTCATATTATTCATTCTTTATACTTGTATGCACTTTGTTTGTTTAGTAAAATAGTTTTTTCCACTTTTCTCCACAAAGGTTTTTTTTTTTCAGACTGGTTGGAGGGAGGGGCCACTTGGGTTTGCTTCCCAGAGGGATCCTATACAGGGGTTTTCCCCCAAATTTGTCTCCAAACCAGGACATACCCTTAATTGGCGCCTACTGCGGGGCAAAAGAGAGTGGAAAAAACTTGTATTACTATTAACTGCATTTTTGTTGTTGTTGTTGTTGTCCTTTGGGTAGGGATTAAACAGACAGTGGCCATGTTGCTTCTTGAAGTCCTAACGTCTCTTAGAATAGAGTCTTTTCTGCATTTCTGTTCCCTAGGCTTTTTTGAGGTCTTAATACCTTTTTGGTCCCTAGGTTTGTTTTCCTACCCAGAAATAGCTCCAATATTGTCCTTAACATACAGCTTTTACACTAGGGATGCACAAATTAGAATAGTTATTTTGCTGGGTTCGGTGATTATGGCTTACAAGAAGCTTATAAAGATACTGGAGTTTGTTCTGGGTATGTTCAGTTTATGGTTCTTTCGTCCTACCCTGCGTCCTAGTTCCAGCAGCATGTTTTGGGGATTTATCAATAACTGCACCCAGTTTGTTAGAGGGGATGAGGCTCTTCAGCCTCTTTTTTCCTTCTTCTCTTTTGAGTCAGTTACATCACTTTTGGAGAATGTTCAGGGTCTTTTGAATGTTAAAGACCCCACCTCCCTGGTATTTCACCTCGTGACTTTCCTCTATATGGCTTATAGCTTTTCTAGAATGAGTCACACACTGCTAAACACTGTAGGGCAGCAGATAGAGGCAAGGGAGCAGAGAGATAAATCAGTCACTCAGGCTGCAGCCAACCCCACAGCTATTCAGGCTGCAGCTAAACAAGACAGTGAGGCTAAGACACCGGCAGTTGCTGCAGTAAAGAAGGGAAAGAAGCACACAGACAAAACCGATCGACCAGTAGACGATGATTCAGGTGAAGGATCCTCAGTGCCTCCTGACACCCAGTCAGGAGTCAAACCAACTGACACACAATCTGAAGCTGAAGCAACTGATGATACACAGTCAGAAGCTGAACCAACTGATATGAAATCGGAAGCCCAACCAGCTGCTACAAGATCAGGAGCCCAACCAACTGCTACAAGATCAGGAGCCCGACCAACTGCTACAAGATCAGGAGCCCGACCAACTGCTACAAGATCAGGAGATACTATTGAGTCCTTTTCCCTGAAGGACCTTCGTGGCCTAAGAAAGGATTATACTCGACGACCTGATGAATCTATAATTAGTTGGTTAATCCGTCTTTGGGATGCTGCAGGCGAGGCTACAATACTGGATGGCACTGAAGCGAGACATCTTGGATCCCTATCACATGATCCAGTTATTGACCAAGAGATGATGAGAGAGGCTAGCCCTTGCAGTCTCTGGGAATGGGTCCTAGGAAGTGTGGCACAAAGATATCTGTGTGCCGACGATCTCTATCTGCAGCAAACTCAGTGGAAAACCATTGAACAAGGGATTCAGCGCTTGAGAGAAATGGCAGTGGCGGAGATTGTCTTCTCAGATGACCTAAACACTAGGAACCCCGACTTGGTACCATGTACACCTGTAATGTGGCGAAAACTTGTACGACTTGGGCCACAAGAATACTCCTCTGCTTTAGCAATAATGAAGCGGGATGAGACAGAGGAGACTGTGCTTGATATGGCGAAGAAGCTCCGAACATATGCAGATGCCATGCATGGTCCAACACATGCAAGAATCGCAGCTTTGGAAACACAGGTGCGGGGATTAGCAGACAAGGTGGAGGAGAATCTCAAAGAACTCAAGGAGAACATTCTCCAGATCTCTGCAGTACAAGTTAGGGGCTCTGGCACCACACGCAAACGTTCCCTAGATAGAGAGGGAAAAGGCATTCCACGAGCTAAGCTGTGGTCCTTCCTGCGTGATTGTGGAGAAAACATGAAAAGATGGGATGGAGAATCTACTGATGCTATGACACAACAACTGCATGAATTGTTAGATGGCAAGACTGTGAGAGGCAGTTCTAGCAAGAAGGAGCAGCTCCGGTTACCCAGGGAAATAAGGATAATCAGGCTTAGAGGGGCCCTGCCTCTAGCCAGGTAGAGGCTAGAGAAAACCGTGTTTTTTGGACTGTGTGGATTCGTTGGCCTGGCACATCAGAACCACAAAAATATGAGGCCTTAGTTGACACTGGTGCACAGTGCACATTACTCCCATCAAGACATGTGGGGGAAGAATCTGTTTCCATTGCTGGGGTGACAGGGGGTTCACAAGATTTTACTTTGGTGGAAGCTGATGTGAGCCTGACTGGAAATGAGTGGAAGAGACACCCTATTGTGACTGGCCCAGAGGCTCCATGCATTTTGGGCATAGACTTCCTCCGAAATGGGTATTTCAAAGACCCGAAGGGATTTAGGTGGGCATTCGGGATAGCAGCTGTAGAGACAGGAGATGTTAAGCAGTTGAATACCTTGCCTGGACTATCAGAGAACCCATCTGCTGTAGGTCTTCTGAAGGTGGATGAGCAACAAGTGCCAATTGCCACTTCAATAGCGCATCGCCGACAGTACAGAACAACTCGAGATGCTGTGATCCCCATCCACAAGATGATCCGTGAGCTGGAGAGCCAAGGGGTGGTCAGCAAAACCCACTCACCCTTCAACAGCCCCATCTGGCCTGTGCGCAAGTCTGACGGAGAATGGAGATTGACTGTGGACTACTGTGCCTTAAACGAAGTGACTCCACCATTGAGCGCTGCTGTGCTGGACATGCTGGAACTCCAGTACGAGCTGGAGTCCAAGGCAGCAAAATGGTACGCCACAATTGACATTGCTAATGCATTTTTCTCCATTCCTCTGGCTGCAGAATGCAGGCCTCAGTTTGCTTTCACCTGGAGGGGCGTGCAGTACACCTGGAACCGACTGCCCCAGGGGTGGAAACACAGCCCCACCATCTGCCATGGACTGATCCAGGCTGCACTGGAAAAGGGTGAGGCTCCGGAACATCTACAGTACATTGATGACATCATTGTGTGGGGAAACACAGCAATGGAAGTGTTTGAGAAAGGAGAGAAGATCATCCAGATTCTCCTGAAGGCTGGCTTTGCTATCAAGAAGAGCAAAGTTAAGGGACCTGCTCGAGAGATCCAGTTTCTAGGAATAAAGTGGCAAGATGGAAGGCGTCAGATTCCCACTGAAGTCATCAACAAGATCACAGCAATGTGTCCACCAACCAACAAAAAGGAAACACAAGCTTTCCTAGGCGCCATAGGTTTCTGGAGGATGCACATTCCTGAGTACAGCCAGATTGTGAGCCCTCTCTACCTGGTCACCCGCAAGAAGAATGATTTCCACTGGGGCCCTGAACAGCAACAAGCCTTTGCCCAGATGAAGCAGGAGATCGCTCATGCGGTAGCCCTTGGCCCAGTCAGGATGGGACCAGATGTGAAGAACATGCTCTACTCAGCAGCCGGGAACAATGGCCTGTCCTGGAGCCTTTGGCAGAAAGTGCCTAGGGAGACTAGGGGCCGACCACTGGGATTCTAGAGCCGAAGCTACAGAGAGTCCGAAGCCAACTACACTCCAACAGAGAAGGAAATCTTGGCCGCCTATGAAGGAGTTCAAGCCACCTCAGAAGTAGTAGGCACTGAAACACAACTCCTGCTGGCACCTCGACTACCAGTGCTGGGATGGATGTTCAAAGCAGAAGTTCCCTCTACCCACCATGCCACCAATGCCACATGGAGCAAATGGATTGCCCTCATCACTCAGCGCACCTGCATTGGAAACCCAAATCGCCCTGGAATTCTGGAAATAATT
Organism: Progne subis subis; assembly: GCA_022316685.1. Taxonomy (NCBI): domain Eukaryota; kingdom Metazoa; phylum Chordata; class Aves; order Passeriformes; family Hirundinidae; genus Progne; species Progne subis. The sequence goes on from JAKJHU010000559.1 coordinate 42,588, forward strand.
ACAAACTGGCCTGAAGGTGAAAACTTTGGTCTCATGGATGAAGAGGGGCAGGAACAAATGACACGTGCTGAAGAAGCTCCACCATACAACCAACTGCCAGCAGAAGAAACTTGCTACGCTCTTTTCACTGACGGTTCCTGCCGCACCGTAGGGATGAAACGAAAGTGGAAAGCAGCCACATGGAGCCCCACACGACAGGTTGCACAAGCCACTGAAGGAGAAGGTGGGTCAAGCCAACTTGCTGAACTCAAAGCTGTTCAACTGGCCCTGGACATTGCTGAAAGAGAGAAGTGGCCAAAGCTCTACCTCTACACTGATTCGTGGATGGTAGCCAATGCTCTGTGGGGTTGGCTGGAGAAGTGGAAAAAGGCCAATTGGCAGTGCAGGGGAAAGCCAATCTGGGCTGCAGATGAGTGGAAGGACATTGCCACTCGGGTAGAGAAGCTACCTGTCAAAGTCCGTCATGTAGATGCCCATGTCCCCAAGAGTCGGGCTAATGAAGAGCACCGAAACAACGAGCAGGTAGATCAAGCTGCAAAGATAGAGGTGTCAAAGATAGACTTAGATTGGCAACACAAGGGAGAATTGTTCCTAGCTCGATGGGCCCATGATGCCTCAGGTCACCAGAGCAGAGATGCCACCTATAAGTGGGCACGAGGCCGAGGGGTGGATCTAACCATGGACAGTATTTCTCAGGTTATCAATGACTGTGAGACGTGTGCTGCCATCAAGCAGGCCAAGCGGGTGAAGCCGCTATGGTATGGCGGGCGATGGTCCAAGTATAAGTATGGGGAAGCCTAGCAGATTGACTACATCACCCTTCCCCAAACCCGCCAAGGCAAGCACTATGTGCTGACCATGGTGGAAGCCACAACTGGATGGCTGGAGACCTACCCTGTGCCTCACGCTACTGCCCAGACACCATTCTAGGCCTTGAAAAGCAAGTTCTTTGGAGGCATGGTACCTCTGAGAGGATTGAGTCAGGCAATGGAACTCATTTCAAGAACAGCCTCATCAACAACTGGGCTAGGGAACATGGCATTGAGTGGGTGTACCATATCCCCTATCATGCACCAGCTTCAGGGAAGGTAGAAAGATACAATGGACTGCTAAAAACCACCCTGAAAGCACTGGGTGGGGGATCATTCAAAAATTGGGAGCAGCATCTAGCAAAAGCCACCTGGTTAGTTAACACCCGAGGTTCCACCAACCGAGCAGGCCCTGCCCAATCTGAGCCCCTACATACAGTAGATGGAGAGAAAGTCCCAGTAGTACATGTAAGAGGTTTGTTAGGGAAGACAGTTTGGATCAATTCTGCTTCAAGTACAGAGGATCCCATCCATGGGATTGTCTTTGCTCAGGGGCCAGGTTGCACATGGTGGGTAATGCAGAAAGATGGAACCACACGATGTGTACCCCAGGGAGATCTGATTGTTGGGTGACAACCGCGTGTAATTATCGTTGTGTGCTGAATGGTACTGCCACTGTATGTAGCTGTATATTGCATATTGTTTTTTATATAGATGTATGTGTGTGTAGAGCTAGAGTATATATTAGTTTTAGTAAATTGACAATATGGGGATAAGGGGTGGGATGTCCTAGGGTAACTTTATGATGCTTGTATCCCCAATCGTCTGTTCTGTTTGTGCTGTATATTGAGTCCTGTGCCTTTAAGACTGGTTCTAAGAGCAAGGAGAAGCGCGGAGTTTGTTTTGAGAAAACTGCCTGACTCCTCCACATTCTTCTCCGGACGGGGTGTTCGGCGGAGGCTTGGAGAGACTGCAGGACAGAGATTTTTTTTTGCTTTTAGTTAGTTTCAGCTAGCTAGGGCAGAGAAGTTCCCTGGACTGGTTTTTTTTTTTCTTTCCTTTTTCCTGGAACTGTTTAAACCTGCTCTGGACAGAAAACCCAGGGGATCACTGAGGGCTGCACCTGCGGCCCACCGGGGCCTGGACCTCGGCATTTTCCAGCAGCGCCGGAGGGACTGGGACTGATGAGAGACTGAGAGAGAGCCGAGCTACACCCACGGCAAGGACTTTCTCAATTTGCCATCTCACTCCAGAACGAGAGGTTTTATTGTTTCATATTATTCATTCTTTATACTTGTATGCACTTTATTTGTTTAGTAAAATAGTTTTTTCCACTTTTCTCCACAAAGGTTTTTTTTTTCGGACTGGTTGGAGGGAGGGGCCACTTGGGTTTGCTTCCCAGTGGGATCCTATACAGGGGTTTTCCCCCCAAATTTGTCTCCAAACCAGGACAGAAGCCCACTTCGTTCCTTTATACACTGACCCTACGGTGACTGCTTGGGACTCTCAGGACCCCAGGGGTTGTGTCACTCCCCTGACAAGTGCCATATCACCCAGCACGAAATGACAGGTTCTCTTAATCTCTCTCTGAGATAATTTTTATCTCTGGGAACAGAGGTCTTCTCTCCCTGGAGGCAGGTCCTCATCTCATCTCTCTCTCTCTCTGTTCAAACTTCTCATGAGATCACAGCTACTTCAACATTTACTTAATTCAGCACAAATACCTTCGCTCATATCTGCAATTTGAACACTCTTCATCTCCCCATACATGTTTTCCACAAATTAAAGGGATATTCTAGTATATCACAGTCCATCACCATGGCCTTACAAAAGAATTTCAGCCTAAGACTAGGCATCTCCTCTTTCTCCTCCCATCTGGGACTTGACTCCTCTTTCACTGACCTTGATGTCTTCATGTTGTCTGTGTCCTCCCTCTGTCCTTTTCTCTCACTTAAAGAGGATTTATTGTTTTGCAAGCTTTATCTATGCAAGGAAAGAGGTAATATCTCACCTGGGGCCTGCAGAGGATCATTGATGGTTTCTGCCAGGCAGTGGCTGAAGCAGTCACAGATTCAGGCCACGCTAGGGCTGTGCCAGGATCTCAAGGGCTCTGGCTACATTCAATTTCAGCTGCGAGGGCCACTCTGCAGACCCGCCCCTGGTCTCAGCCACATGATCTCTTGCAGCACTGGGACATCCCCTGGAGAGATGACTTGGTAGCAGCAGCTGGAGATGTTTACCATGGAGGATTCTTTGCAAGCCATGCTGGGGGGGGGGAGGGGAAACTGCTAAGGTCTCAGCAGCAGCATGCTGCACAGATGGGGCCCCTCCTTTCCTCTGCCCAGCAGCCACTGCGGCACAGCCCGGCCCCGCCAGGCCACGTGAGCTGAGCTGGAGGGGGGGAACTGGCCTGGCAACAGGATGTTAACAGCTGCTGGGGCCTGATCCAGCTGGGACAGGGCCTTTTCTCTTCCCCTCTCCTCTGCCTGGCAGCTGCTGGGGCCCACCTGGCCCAGGACAGGGCCCAGCAGGCTTCCCAGGAAGGAGCCTGGCCCCTCGGCAGGGCCTGCCCAGCTCTGCCCTGCAGCAAGGAGGGAGCTGGGCCTGCTTACCTTTTCCCAGGTTGGAAGAAAAGAGAACTTTCCTGGGGTTTTTACAAATTTTAGCATGTGTTCACAGAGGCGTGTTCAGCTTCCTAGTGGTTTAAAAACGTCTCAGTATTCAAAACTAGCCACCGATTGGTTTTGTCAAGCACAGAGGAAGCTGTTAACAGTTTTTCTTAGAAAAACCACTTCCGTGGGTGGCTTCTCTCCTCACCAAATGTCAGTCAATGTAAAATCAGCACATGAAGTAAAATCAGTTGAGGTATTCAAGTCCCTTGGGGCATGGTGCAAGGTTGTCGAGGTGTCCAGGCCATTATGATAATCTCATTGTTAGAGTCAATGCCAATTATCCCAGGGAGAACAAACAGTCCCATCAAAGAGGTAGAAGACCGAGCTAAAAGCAGTGCATACATACACTACCCTGGTGGTCCTAAAACTCTTGTGGGAAGCAAATGAACAGATGAATCAAGCAATGTTACAATGATGGAGGTGGCCAAGTCCAGTCCGGAGCTCCCTGATGTGGCAGGTTGTAGATTGGCAATGGTCCAGTGAAGGAAGGCTGCTTCTGGTCCAGCGAATGCTGTTTGTAGTGGATGGGCTGAGGCTTGTGGTGGTCCCCTCTGGGGCATCAGCTGGGGCATTTGTGTCTTTGCGCAGTGCTGCCTCGCGCTCCTGCTCTGGTTTCCCTATATCGGATGCCCGTGAAAATCTTAATTGGAACAGCATTGCTTACTGTAATGCCTCCCTTTACAGCACTGAGGGCAAATACTGGTGAGACATTAAATTTGAAGAATTAGGGATTGTAGGAAAGTTAAGATAGTAAGTTGCTGAAATAGCTGAAGTAGATAGGCAAGCTTTGTTCACAGTTAACAGAAGTCGGATCTTAGATAAGATATCCCGGATTTAGTAACTCATTGCTTGTCAGCTTTATGTTTATGTAGCTGTGCTTGTAATGAAAAACAAAATGTGATAAATATGACATAAGATAGCTGCAGACTTCCTGCTTAAAAGACCCATTGAACACAGGAAACTGTAAGTTCTACCAAGGATTCATTTGTCACGAATGCATTGAAAAGGTAGAAAGGTCAGGATGAGGAAGACTCATCTTACTTCCTCATTTTGGGTGACCCCTCCCCAGAAGAGACCCCCGACTCATTTTAAGAAACAAAGTATGCATGCTTAATAGCCTTTTTGCCAATTAGCATACGAAGTGAGGAATGGGAGGTGACAGCGGTATGAATATGTATTTGTATTTTGGGTACTGTCCTGGTCTAGGGACAAATTTAGGAGAAAACCCCTGAATAGGATCCTTCTGGGAAGCAAACCCAAGTGGCCCCTCCCTCCAAGTGGTCCAGTAAAAAACTTCTTTGGAGAAAAGTGGAAAAAACTATTTTACTTGACAAAGTGCATACAAGTATAAAGAATGAATGATATGAAACAATAAAACCTCTCGTTCTGGAGTGAGATGGCAAATTGAGAAAGTTCTTGCCATGGGTGTAGCTCGGCTCTCTCTCAGTCTTTTATCAGTCCCAGTCCCTCTGGCGCTGCTGGAAAATGCCGAGGTCCAGGCCCCGGTGGGTCGCAGGTGCAAGTCCCCAGTGATCCCCTGGGTTTTCTGTCCAGAGCAGGTTTAAACAGTTCCAAGAAAAAGGAAAAAAAACCAGTCCAGGGAACTTCTCTGCCCTAGCTAGCTGAAACTAACTAAAAGCAAAAAAAAATCTCTGTCCTGCAGTCTCTCCAAGCCTCCGCCGAACACCCCGTCCGGAGAAGAATGTGGAGGAGTCAGGCAGTTTTCTCAAAACAAACTCCGCGCTTCTCCTTGCTCTTAGAACCAGTCTTAAAGGCACAGGACTCAATATACAGCACAAACAGAACAGACGATTGGGGATACAAGCAACATAAAGTTACCCTAGGACATCCCACCCCTTATCCCCATATTGTCAATTTACCAAAACTAATATATACTCTAGCTCTACACACACATACATCTATATAAAAAACAATATGCAATATACAGCTACATACAGTGGCAGTACCATTCAGCACACAGTGATAGTTACACACGGTTGTCACCCAACAATCAGATCTCCCTGGGGTACACATCACTGTTAAAGAGGACACAGAAACTCAAAATCTGAGCCAAAAATGGGTGCTAGGCTGTCTGTGGCTCAAAGAAGAGTCTATTACCAAATTTTAAGTGCCTTGGATGATGAGGGGACCCATTGTTCAAAGAAACAGTTGAAAAAACTAATTCGGTGGTTGTTTTCTCAGTTTCCACATGTATCATTAGAGCAAATAAGCTTCCCGGAATTTTGGGAGGCTGTTGCAAAGAAATTGCTTGAATCAGGCTCCCCTAAGGGTAACGAATCTGCAAATTTTGCTTTTTGGAGTTTGAAAATTCAGTTAGTATTGAAAAGCAAAATGAAAAGAAAAAAAAGCCAGTTCTTTGTGGATTTTCCCCAGTTTCCTCAGTTTCTCCCTCTCCTGACCCCAAAATCCCTTCCCTCGGCTCAGGTATTCTGAGGAAAGCAGCCCACCAGACAGGGCAGGAAAGCTGCAGCTCCCCTGGCTTTCCCGGAATTCCTAAGTCCCCCTGCTCGACTAATTCTGGCCAGATTGCTCGAGAAACTCCTAAACCTACCACAAACCTCCCTTCTTCCCCAGTTTGTAAACCCCGTGTTCGGTTTACTTTTGCAGACAGTTTGGGTGCTCAAAACACCCATCTTAGTGATTCCCAAGCTGATCTCAGTTCTGGGGGGGATCACAAGATGGTGGAGACTCCTCTGTCCCCCATAATGTGCTTCCAAGCCACAAGGAGCCTCTTTCTTTGTCTTTCCCTCTTTCCCACAATCCCTTTCGCAATCCCTTCCTCTCCCCAGACCCCTCCTTCCCTTCAGTGCCGGCCCTGGCACCATCCTCTCCTCCGACTCTGCCACCTACCCTCAAACCTCTGCCCTCCGACTCTGCCCCATGTGAGTCAAGCCTCCAACCCCTCCCTGCCCCTGGTTCCCACCATTTCCCCACCCACTGTCTTAAGTTTTAATTTTAAACTGGGCAGAAACACTACTCAATGTAGTAGTTTCACGCTTACTAAATTTTGGTCTTGGTACTTACTCTTTTAGTGAGAGACTAGGAGAAAAACAAAGCAGGCTTAACCTTAAAATTAACAAATAGTTTATTAACATACACTAAAAGAATAGAAAAACAGAAAGTTGGAAAAAAACTAAAATGGAATGAAACTTCAAAAAACTTTTCCCTCCCCTTACAAACTGTTCACTTTCTTACAAAACAACATAAAGAGACAAAACTTGTAATTTTCAGTCAGTTTCAGTATCTGATAATAGTCTTTCATCAATTCATTAGGGGAAGAGTATCTTTTTGAGTCATGGATCCCACTGACAACTTAGAACAGTTCTCTTGTGGGTTTTAAACTGTCACAAAAACAACCGCCCGGAGAAACCTGCCTTTGTGACCCTCCCAGGAGCAGTTTCCCAAGCTGCTTATGGGTCATGGGTCTTAGACTTTTGCATACTGGGGTGTCACTTTTTAAAGATGAATAACTCTAAAGCAAAGGATTCTTCACCTCAAGGTACAGAGATATCTTTTCACTTCTTCACTGGCGCAGGGGGCTTCTCATCTTTATCTTTGTTCAAGCATCTTATAGGATATTACTTAGTTCATCACAAACACCTTTGCTTAAATTTACACGAAAAACAATCATCTCCCGAAATGCATATCTTTCCCATGATTTACAGGAATGACCTAAATATAGAGTTCATTTCCATGGCTCAAGTAAGAATAGAACAACCAACTCTTCAACCCTCTGCCTTAATAGTCTTTTCACTCTTGCTACTGACTTCATACTGTTGTTCTTTATGTTCACTCTGTCTTTCTTTACTCTCTCAGAGAAGGGCCAAGCTCCGGAAGCTTCATGTTGCTAAGAAAGAGTTAAATCTGCTCAGAGTTTTTGTCTCTCACTCTCTGTAGCTCGTGGTGTTAGATGTTCAAGGCCGAGTTGATAAGGAAAAACTCGCGCAGAAACATTAGAAATTGGAGCACTCAAGCAGTCTAGAAAAAAAACTCAGGCAAGATTATAAATGCTTTCTCAGCCCACCCCTCGGTGCAAATCGGGGTGGCCTCGGCCCAAATGGTGCTCATAGCTCCCATCAGGGGCCCAGCAGAGATCCCTCTCTGCTCTAGGGAAACTTGAAGAAAGCAGCCACCACAAAACAGCAACTTCTCCTTCCTCCCCTTCACCCGAGAGCCAATGGAATCCGGCCAGGCCACAGGCCAGCTTCCCCCCCAAAAGGGGGGAGCAGCAGGCCCAGCTTGATGTTACCTGTCTCTCTCTGGCCAAAGGAAGAAGAAAAAGGACCCACCTACAGGAAATTCACAGGGTTTTATATGGTACTTCCTAAAGTCGCAGCTAACAATTTCAGTGGTCAGAGTAGATGTCAATATTCTAACTAACTCTCAGATAGGTCTCTGTCTCTTCCAAAGCAATTCCCAGGTCCTGACCTGGCGAATTATTTTACATTCTTTTATAACTAAAAACTAAACTGTACTAACCCATGACACCCACAATCCCAGTTCCCACGCCCTGGAGGGGATGGGGGGGAGTCGGGAACCTGGAAGCAGGAACCGATCCCGACTTTTCTGCTACCCCTATCACATATCGATGGTCAAAAAGGGGGGGGGGGGCGGGGGGGGGGGGGGGGCGTTGTCCATGGTTATTGGGACCCCTTCCCCCAACAAGCGATTCAGGATTTATGCAAAGCTCAGGTTGAATTTGGATATGAAAGTGAATACTTCCGCAACCTTTTAAAAGCAAATTTAGCAGGGAATCCTATAGTTCCCTTTGACCTCGGAAGAGATTTACTTCCAGAGCTCTTGCAAAATCCTGAAACGGCTGTTGATAATAATAATTTCCCAATTCTATTAGAACATCTATGTGGTGATAGTGAATGTGTCTCAGCCCTCAAGCAGGCTCAGGAAATTGCTTTGCTTCCATCAGAACCTTTTGTAACATTTGTGGAGCGATTAACCCGAGCTATCGAGTTACAGGTTAAGAATGAAGGAGCCCAGGAACAAGTCCTGGAGGAAATGGCTCTGGCCAATGCAAACGAACAGTACAAGGCAGCCATCCTCAGCCTGTCTATGGAACCGGCTCCAGCCTTAGATGACATGCTCCAGGTGTGTGCCAGGAAGGTTCCCTTCATGACAGCTCACCAAAACCACAGTTCCAGAGATGCATTCAAGCCACCGCAAAGAGCTGCTGCTGCAGACATCATGCCTCCTGTGCCTGTGCCACAACCACCGCCCAAGAGAAGAACAACGTGTCTCCTGTGCAATCAGGCTGGACATTGGGCATCTCAATGCCCTTTAAAGAGACAATTACTGGACTTTTGGGACGATAGGGGTGGGGGGTCTCGGGGATCCAAAGAGAACCTTTCAAAAAACTAAAAGATGAGCACCGGCTTGCCCAGCGTGCTGACATAAATGAGGCAAGTCCAAGGAGGGGGGAGAAAAAACTAGAAAATGCAAATGTTGAATTAGCCAATCCTGCTTTAACCAGTTCTGCCTTTCAACAGAATTCACCAGATGTAATAGTAAAGGATCCAGCAACCAGAGAAACAAAAAGTCCTCATGATCTGGTCACCTGGGGTCGTGGGTACGTCTATGTGTCCACTCCGTCAGGTCTCAAGTGGGTGCCAGCCAAGTGGGTGAAACCTTTCTTTCCTAAAAGTGCAAAGCCACCTGCAGAGGCCCCACAAGTGGCCAGTGCTGCCTGGAGGAGGAGAAAGCACCGAACCCTCTCCTTCTAATTATCCTTTTCCCTTAACAGTATTTTTCTGAACAGTTTGTTTGCACTAGATGTCATTTTTTATTTTTCAGCTCTAAAGGTACTCAAGATCCGAACTCTGAGCATCTCCCACGGACTGAGCCTTCCTCCTTCTCAATTTAATAAGAAAGGGGGAGATGTTGTAGTGCATTAATTTGGTTTATATTGTATTTCATTTTTATATTGGGTTTTATAATGTTTTCTTCTGTGCCACCCCGTCCCCCTGGAAACTGTATCACATGGTTTGTCCCTGCACCACCGTCCCGCCCATCCTCCCACAATGGAATGTAACCCAACTCTGTTCCACTCCCACCTTGTCCCTGATTGGGTAGTGGTTTGTCCCTGCCTCTAGGCCCATCCCCCCTGGGAAAAAGCCCTCGGACAGCCAGGGGCTCCCCCTCTTCCACCGGGAACGGGGACCGGACTGAGCTCTGGATTCTGCAGGGGCAGGACCCCTGAATAAAGCTGTGATCCTCCCCGGACAAAGAGCACACACTTTCCTTTTGCCATCGATGGACGCCTGCTCTCTCTAAAGAACCAAGGTTTCCCTCTGGGTAGCTTTTAAGGCCCTGTGAAGGAACATTCCTTCTGAAGTGGTTTCTCTCTCAAGCTAGCCAAAACGGAGCACGGGCTCCGAGGAGGGGGAGAGAGAGCAGCCACACAAATATATATATACATGAAGAAAATATAAAAGCAAAAATCATTTTGGCAACACTAGCATTACTAAAAAATTGGAAATTACCTGTTTTATTCTTTGAGATATGGGGGGTGTCCTGGTTTCGGGCAGATTTGGGAGAAAACCTCTGAATGGGATCCCTCCAGAATAGCAAATTCAAGCGGCCTCTCCCTAACTGGTTCAGGAAAAGATTTCCTTGGAGAAACGTGGAAATAACTATTTATTTAACAAGCAAATTTTCCACAAGCATAAAAAATGAACAATATGAAACAATAAAACCTCTCGCCATTCGAGGAGATGGCAAATTCAGAAAGTCCTTGCCGTGGAGTGTAGCTTGGCTCGCTCAATCTCTTATCAGTCCCTCCAGTGCTGGAAAATGCCGAGGCCCCGGCAGGCCACAGGTGTGAGCTCCCGGTGCTCTTCTGGGTTTTCAGTCCAGAGCACTTTCAAACAGTTCCAAGAAAAAGGAAAGAAAAAAATAGTCCAGGGAACTTCTGTGCTTCAGCTAGCTAAAACCAACTAAAAGCAAAGGAGATCTCTGTCCCACTGTCTGTCACTGTTGCAAACAACACAGTTCAGGAGGAGAATGTGGAGGAGTGAGTGCAGTTTCTGAAAACAAACTCAGCGCTTCTGTTTCTCCCTGCTTCGCTCTCGGAACTGATCTTTAAAGTACAGAGCATAATATCCAACATAAACAATCGTCTGTTTGGGGATAAGGGGTGGAATGTCCTGGGGTAGCTTTATGATGTTTGTATCCCCAATCGTCTGTTCTGTTTATGCTGCATATTAAGTTCTGCACCTTTAAGACTGGTTCCGAGAGCGAAGGGGGGAAAAACAAGAAGCGTGGAGTTTGTTATCAGAAACTGCACTTGTTCCCCTGCATCCTTCACAGACAGTGTTGTCTGCAGTACAGACAGCAAGAGAGAGCTCTCCTTTGCTTTTTAGTTAGTTTTTTTTGCTGAGGCAGAGAAGTTCCCTGGACCGTGGTTTATTTTTCTTTTTCTTGGAACTGTTTAAACCTGTTCTGGACTGAAAACCCAGAAGAGCACCGGGAGCTCACGCCTGTGGTCTACTGGGGCCCAGGATGGCATTTTCCAGTGCCGGAGGGCCTGATAAGAGACTGGACGAGCTGAGCTACAACCCGCAGCAAGGACTTTCTCAATTTTGCCATGTCTCTTTAGAACGGCGAGAGGTTTCATTGTTTAATTTTTTTTTTTTTTTTTTTTTTTTTTTTTATGCTTGTGAACACTTTGCTTGTTGAATAAACAGTTTTTTCCATTTTTTGTGGATACTGAAAGTGAGAGATCAGGCAGCAACAGCAGTCTGAGCCTGTGTGAAATCAAGTCACATAACTTTCTTACACTGGCCTGAGAAATTGTGAGGAGGAATCCAAAACAATCCTAGGAAGGTGGAAAACTGTTAAGGTGGAAAAAACCGTTAGCAGATGTTTTTTCTAACATGTTGTTTACTTGTAAAAAACGGTCAAGGGGTGTTGTTCTGAATGTCAATTCCTGTCTCTTTCACGAAACTGTCTATATAAAGGGGTAGTGAAAAATAAAGATTGCTCTCTTTTTTCCTGAAGACCGGAGAGTCAATGTGTCATTATTACCGCCATTCCTAATCAATAATGACAACTTTGCGCTAAGGAAATTTTTTCCTGAACCAGTTGGGGAGGGGCTGCTTGAACTTGCTTTCTAGAGGGACCCGATTTGGAGGTTTCCTCCCAAAATTTGCCCTAAACCAGGACATATACATTAATTGGCGCCCAAGCGTGGCTTGAGAAAATGGAATTTTCTGACCCTGTAGCCTGGGACTTTCCATGTGAACAAACACAGAACCCAGACAAGATGGGGAAATACCTGAAAGAGAAGTGCCATGATGACTCTAAGGAGAAAAAGGTCACTGCAATAAGCTGGGCCCTGGCATATGCTTATCACACACTGCTAGATACTGTAGGGCAGCACAGAAGCAGGGAGGCAGGGAGATAAATCAGCAGCTACCCCAGTCACTCAGGCTGCAGCCAACACCCCAACTACTCAGGTTGTAGCTAAACCAGACAGTGAGCCTAAGCCACTGGCAGTCATCACAGGAAAGAAGCACACAACCAAAACCGATCGGCCAGTGGATGATGATTATGGATGATTATGGATGATTGAGAGACGGAAAGACTGATTAGCTGACCAGAATTCGTTTTTACTGAGATTTCCAAATGCTTATATACTATTCTAGGAAGGCTAGTAATTTTTTACTACAGTGATTGGGTTAAACATCACACAGACAAAACTCATACATTATACAACATCTATTGCTTGCAGAGGTTTGGTTCAATCTTCTTTTCCTGTCTGCCAGACTTGATCCAATCTTCATGTAATCTTCAAAGCTCTGTTTGTTCTTGCCCAGGTATCTTGGTTATCAAAATGACTATGCTAATTAAATCCACAGTAACCTCTGTCCCACGTCCACATTTCCCCTTTTCTATTATTTTTTTATTAATTTTTACACACTGTAAAATATAAGGAACAATTGACTTATTAAAATATGAATATTGATCTAGTATCAATACCCACCTGCGACGGATAAAAGACTCTATAACAGTTTAGAGTTAGAATGTGTATTTTTAACATGACACCGGGCAGGTGCGCGGGATCATTCCCTAATACGTACCGCAAAATCACAGGTGATTAGAGTCTATTTACAAAAGTGTTTTTTGCCGTGTCCTTCTCGGAGCAGTGCTCCGTCCACCCAGGCTAGCTCTGACATTGCAATCAGTCGAGAAACACTCCTCTGGATCCTGGGAACCAGAGGAGCGGCCAAGGGGGTTTTCCCCTTATCACAGGAGAGACCTCAGCGAAGACGGAGGGAGGAGTCGGACTCAGTTGGAGGGAAAAGTCCAAGGTGTTTATTCAGTCCCACTGGGGGACATCTGAATCCTAGGGAGTCTCTTCAGCTGAGTCGCCTGGGGCGGTGAGCTCCGGGATTAAATACAGGGGAGGGACTAAGGGAGGAGACAAACCAACATCCAATGAAGGACAAGGTGGGAGTGCAACAGGGTTGGAGGGACATTCAAAGAAACCAATGAGAGCATAAAGGGAGGAACCTCCTCGGCTCCTGCCCTATCACTTGATGTCCTTACCCGAACTCTCTAGAAGCTGGGAGGAACAATCGAATGAAAGGCAGGGCCTGTAGGAGGGGACTGGGAGGAATATGGGAAGATTGACAGGGAAGGGGGGCAGGGACAAACCTTGGAACATAACATTTCTCAGAACAGGGAACTACAGAACAAACCATTATAATGAAAATAAACAGCATAAAATAAATATGAAAATAAATGATACAGAGCACAATGCAACATCTCCCCCTTTTTTATCAAATTAGGAGGAGGAAAACTCAGTCCGTGGGAGATACCCCTAAAGCTGAAGAAATAGAAAGGATGATAAACAATGTAAACAAAATGTCCAGGAAAAAACACTGTTAGGGAAGAGAGGGTCTATTTAGAGGGAGAGGGTTCGGTGCTTGCTCCTTCTCCAGGCGACATTGATCACTTGTGGGGCCTCTGCTGGTGGTTTTGCACTTTTGGGGATGAATGGTTTCACTCACTTGGAGGGCACCCACCTGAGACCTGAGGGAGTGGACATGCAGGAGTATCCGCGACCCCAGGTGACCAGATTGTAAGGACCCTTTGTCTCCTGGGTTGCCGGATCTTTAAACATCACCAGTGGCTTTACTTTGAGCTGCAGCTGGCAGTTTTCCCTGAAATGGCACACGATTGGTGGGTTAAGATTTTCAAATGTACAATTTAAAAAATTTAGTGTGAACAAGGCCTTGGACAACTTGATTGAAGGTGTTTCTATTTTTACAGCCTGTTGTTGTTGGCTGAGGGCCCTTTTGATATCCTGGTGGGTCCTTTATATGATGGCTTGACCTGTCAGGGAGTAGGGGATGCCTGTTTTGTGCTCTACTTCCCATTGCTGCAGGAAGCTTCTGAATTCCTTAGACTTGTATGTGGGCTCATTATCAGTTTTTAATGCCTTGGGAATGCCCAGGAATGAGAAAGCCTCTATTAGGTGTTTTATGGCATCACCAGACTTCTCCCCCGTGTGGGCAGAGGCATAGACAGCTCCAGAAAAGGTGTCCACAGATACATGGACATACTTTTGCCTGCCAAAGGACATGACGTGTGTCACATCCATCTGCCACACCTCACAGCTGTTCAACCCCCTGGGGTTCGCTCCTGCACTCAGGGTTGGGAGTGTGTGTTGCTGGCATGAGGGACGTTGCCACAATTGCCCAAGCCTGTTCCCGAGTTAGGTGGAACTGGTGAACTAGGCCGGCTACATTCTGGTGAAAAAACTGGTGGCTGATCTTCACTTGTTCGAAGATATTTGGGAGTGAGGCCATCTCTACAGGCGCAGCAAGAGCATCAGCCCTCCTGTTGCACTTGGCTATGAACCCTGGCAAATCAGTATGTGACCTGATGTGCATCACATAAAATTGTTGTCCTTGGTGGGAGACTAGATTCACTAGTTTTGAGAGCAAGTTAAATAGTGCAGTGTTGGAGACCTCTTTCAGTACAGCTTTATAGTGGTTCCACGTTCACTAAATTTTGGTCTTGGTACTTACTCTTTCTGTGGGAGAGAGACTAGGAGAAAAACAAAGCAGGCTTAACCTTAAAAATAACAAATAGTTTTATTAACATACACTAAAAGAATAGAAAAAAAGAAAGTTGGAAAAAAAACCTAAACCAGAATGAAACTTCAAAAACACTCTTCCCTCCCCTTACAAACTGTTCACTTTCTTACAAAACAACATAAAGAGACAAAACTTGTAATTTTCAGTCAGTTTCACTATCTGACAATAGTCTTTCATCAATTCATTAGGGGAAGAGTATCTTTTAGAGTCATGGATCCCATTGACAACCTAGAACAGTTCTCTTGTGGGTTTTAAACTGTCACAAAAACAACCGCCCGGAGAAACCTGCTTTTGTGACCCTCCCAGGAGCAGTTTCCCAAGCTGCTTATGGGTCATGGGTCTTAGACTTTTGCATACTGGGGTGTCACCTTTTAAAGACGAATAACTCTAAAGCAAAGGATTCTTCACCTTAAGGTACAGAGATATCTTCTCACTTCTTCACTGGTGCAGGGGGCTTCTCATCTTTATCTCTGTTCAAACATCTTATAGGATATTACTTAGTTCATCACAAACACTTTTGCTCGAATCCACACACAAACTAAAACAATAATCTCCCCAAATGCATATCTTTCCCATGATTTACAGGAATGATCTAAATATAGAGTTCATTTCCATGGCACAAGTAAGAATAGAACAACCAACTCTTCAACCCTCTGTCCCAATAGTCTTTTCACTCTTGCTACTGACTTCATGCTGTTGGTCTTTATGTTCACTCTGTCCTTCCTTACTCTCTCAGAAAAGGGCTAAGCTCTGGAAGCTTCATGTTGCTAAGAAAGAGTTAAATCTGCTCGGAGTCTTTGTCTCTCACTCTCTGTAGCTCGTGGTGTTAGATTTTCAAGGTCGTGCTGATGAGGGAGGAAGAACTCACAGAAACATCAGAGATTGGAGCACTCGGGCAGTCTGGAATCACAAAAAAACAGGCAGGATCATAAATGCCTTTTCAGCCCACCCCTTGGTGTAAATAGGGTGGCCTCGGCCCAAATGGTGCCCATAGCTCTTATCAGGGGCCCAGCAGAGATCTCTTCCTGCTCCAGGGAAGTCTGAAGAAAGTAGCTGCTACAAAACAGCAACCTCTCCTTCCCTCCCCCCCTTCACCCGGGAGCCGATGGAATCCGGCCATGCCTCAGGCCAGCTCCCCCCAAAAAGGGGGGAGCAGCAGGCCCAGCTCGATGTTACCTGTCTCTCTCTGGCCAAAGGAAAGAAGAAAAAGGACCTCCTACAGGAAATTCACAGGGTTTTATATGGTACTTCCCAAAGTCGCAGCTAAAAATTTCAGTGGTCAGAACAGACGCCAGTATTCCAACTAACTCTCTGATAGGTTGCTGTCTCTTCCAAAGCAATTCCCAGGTCCTGACCTGGAGAATTATTCTACATTCTTCTATAACTAAAAAACGAAACTGTACTAACCCATGACAAGCTTGTTCAGCTCTGGATACTACACCTGCTATATATGCTGAATCTGTAACCAAATTGAACGGTTAAGGAAACTTTTCAAAAGCTCTAACAACTGTGGCCAACTCAGCTACCTGAGGTGATCCTTCCACCTCGGCAATGTCTGCTTCCCACTGCTGAGTCTGAGCATCCTTCCAAGTCATCACTGACTTGTGGGGTGCTCCGGACGCATCTGTAAAAATGGTTAGAGCCTTTAAGGGCCTCCTGCTCTGAACACTTTTTAATGACAATTTAACTTGAATTTTCTCCCCAAATAATTTGTGGGCAGGCCGATGAATTGAAATTTGACCTGTGTAGCTATCCAGAGCAAATTGCAGAGCTTTGTTCTCATGAAGCAGGTGCTCCAACATTGCCTTAGTAATTTGGCCCGATTTTAATTCAATTGGAATGTGAATGCACTCAAAATCACATCCTGCCAACGCCCTGATACAGGTCCTGGCCTTCCAGATCAACTCTGCCACCAGTTCCTGTGGCCTGTGGTCATTCTTTTGGACCGGTGGTGACTGAGGAAAACCCACTCTATGATTCGGAGGGGATCCCTACAGCCTAAGTCCTTTTTTGATTTGTCCACTCTCTCCCACTGAGTAAGGGTCCTAGGAGAACATAGTGAATCATGATTTTAAAGAGTTAAGATTTTAGCTAAGGGTTAGAACCAATTTATATTGCTCAAGATGTAAGTTAGATTAGTAAATGCTAGGTTAATAATTATTAGATGCTCAAGCTAGAGCTAACTGTTATATTATGAGCTTGTTTATAGAAAAAGTGGAGTAAGTGAACCGTCATAAGAACAGATTGAAACCAGTAAGAACAATGGCCAGCACCTGGACTTCATAACAATCAATCACAAAGCAGGGGACCTTGGATTGTGCCAGAGGGTCACAGAGACCTGATGAAGACTCTCCTGACTTCATCCTTTGAGACCACTGACCCAATTCAAGACCACCGACCCAATTCAAGAGAAGAATTGGGCATGTGTGAAGGACTAATAGCCTCATTTTAATACAGAGCGGGGATGGGAGGTGCAGGGGTTATGCATATGTATTTTATGTAAGGTCTTGGAAAATAAATAGAGAGCAAAGAGCCTTGTTCGGGGTGGCCACGCCTTTCGGAGATTACTCCCGTGCCACCCGCCAGATGAATAAACATACCACTTTCTAACTTTAATCAGTTAGAGGGCCTTTGTCCGTGACTATATCGGTTTTCAATGACTCAATGGCTCCTCTCCTGCCTTCAACAGGTTGAAGAGGGGGTCTAGGTCCTCAGTGGTCAGACCTAGCCAAGGCCTTACCCAATTCAAAGACCCACATAGCTGCTGGACATCTGCCAAGGTCTTGATGTTATTTTTAACAGCCAATTTTTGCAGCACAATGGTCCGCTTACCAATCTCCAGACCCAGGTACTTCCAAGGCGGCATCCTTTGAATCTTTTCCTCCTGAAGCTCGAACGCTGCAGCAACCAAAGAATCGATTGTCAGATCAAGCGTATGGGACAGTAAGTCATCATTGGGGGCGCACACGAGCACATCATCCATGTAGTACAGGATGATGGCTTCTCCTACAGCTGTGCTCACTGGGGACAGCAGGGAAGAGAGGTACCACTGACAAATAGATGGTGAGTTTTTCATCCCTTGGGGAAGAAATTTCCAGTGGTATCTTTTCCTCAGGGCTTCTCGGTTGAGGGTAGGGACCGAGAAGGTGAAACGTGGGGCATTGTCAGGGTGCAGAGGGATCTGGAAGAAACAATCTTTGATATCAATAATTGCCAAATTCCAATTTTGAGGGAGCATCGCTGGGGATGGCATCCCTGGTTGGAGAGAACCCGTGTCCTCAATGACATTATTAATTTGACGGAGATCGTGGAGGAGCTGCCACTTGCCTTTGTTTGCCTTTTTGATAACAAAGACTGGGGAATTCCACGGAGACGTGGTTTCCACAATGTGGCCTTTAGCCAGCTGCTCATCCATGAGCTCCTGAAGCGCTTTCAATTTTTCTTTACTGAGCGGCCACTGCTCTACCCAGAGTGGCGATTCACTTTTCCACTTGAGCTTCTGGGTAGGGCGCTTCTGAGTGACTGCTGCCTGAAAAACCTGGGGGGCATCTGGGATGCTATTTGTGACCCCCCCACTGGGCCATCAGGTCTCTCCCCCACAAGGGCTTCAAATAATCTAAAACAAACGAACGCAATGTAGCCAATTGTCCGTTTGGCCCCTCAGTTTGCACAACACTCTTCGATTGTTTTGCCAATTGCATTCTCCCTTGTCCTGGTTTAGGGACAAATTTGGAAGAAACCCCCTGAATAGGATCTCTCCGGGAAGCAAACCTAAGTGGCCCCTCCCTCCAACCAGTCCGGTAAAAAACTTCTTTGGAGAAAAGTGGAAAAAACTATTTTACTTGACAAACAAAGTGCATACAAGTATAAAGAATGAATAATATGAAACAATAAAACCTCTCGTTCTGGAGTGAGATGGCAAATTGAGAAAGTTCTTGCCATGGATGTAGCTCGGCTCTCTCTCAGTCTTTTATCAGTCCCAGTCCCTCCGGCGCTGCTGGAAAATGCCGAGGTCCAGGCCCCGGTGGGTCGCAGGTGCAAGCCCCCAGTGATCCCCTGGGTTTTCTGTCCAGAGCAGGTTTAAACAGTTCCAAGAAAAAGGAAAAAAAAAACAGTCCAGGGAACTTCTCTGCCCTAGCTAGCTGAAACTAACTAAAAGCAAAAAAAAATCTCTGTCCTGCAGTCTCTCCAAGCCTCCGCCGAACACCCCGTCTGGAGAAGAATGTGGAGGAGTCAGGCAGTTTTCTCAAAACAAACTCCATGCTTCTCCTTGCTCTTGCAACCAGTCTTAAAGGCACAGAACTCAATATACAGCACAAACAGAACAGACGATTGGGGATACAAGCATCATAAAGTTACCCTAGGACATTCCACTCCTTATCCCCATATCGTCAATTTACCAAAAAACTAATATATATACTCTAGCTCTACACACACATATATCTATATAAAAACAATATGCAATATACACCTACATGCAGTGGCAGTACTATTCAGCACACAGTGATAGTTACACACAGTTCTCACCCAACAATCAAATCTCCCTGGGGTACACATCGTGTGGTTCCATCTTTCTGCATTACCCACCATGTGCAGCCTGGTCCCTGAGCAAAGACAATCCCATGGATGGGATCCTCTGTACTTGAAGCAGAATTGATCCAAACTGTCTTCCCTAACAAACCTCTTACATGTACTACTGGGACTTTCTCTCCATCTACTGCATGTAGAGGCTCGGATTGGGCAGGGCCTGCTCTGTTGGTGGAACCTCGGGTGTTAACTAACCAGGTGGCCTTTGCTAGATGCTGCTCCCAATTTTTGAATGATCCCCCACCCAGTGCTTTCAGGGTGGGTTTTAGCCGTCTATTGTATCTTTCCACTTTCCCTGAAGCTGGTGCATGATAGGGGATATGGTACATCCACTCAATGCTATGTTCCCTAGCCCAGTTGTTGATGAGACTGTCCTTGAAATGAGTTCCATTGCCTGACTCAATCCTCTCAGGGGTACCATGTCTCCAAAGAACTTGTTTTTCAAGGCCTAGAATGGTCTTACGGGCCGTAGCGTGAGGTACAGGGTAGGTCTCCAGCCACCTGTGGTGGCTTCTACCACTGTGAGTACATAGTGCTTACCTTGACGTGTCTGGGGCAGTGTAATAAAATCAATCTGCCAGGCTTCCCCATACTTATACTGAGACCATCGCCTGCCATACCATAGGGGCTTCACCCGCTTGGCCTGCTTGATTGCAGCACACGTCTCACAGTCATGGATAACCTGAGAAAATCTCTCCATGGCTAGATCCACCCCTTGGTCTCGTGCCCACTTACAGGTGGCATCTCTGCCCTGATGGCCTGAGGCATCATGGGCCCATTGAGCTAGGAACAACTCTCTCTTGTGTTGCCAATCTAAGTCTATCTTTGACACCTCTATCTTTGCAGCTTGATCTACCTGCTCGTTGTTTCGGTGCTCCTCATTAGCCCGACTCTTGGGGACATGACGGACTTTGACAGGTAGCTTCTCTATCCGAGTGGCAATGTCTTTTCACTCATCAGCAGCCCAGATTGGTTTTCCCCTACACTGCCAGTTTGCTTTTTTACACTTCTCTAGCCATCCCCACAGAGCATTGGCCACCATCCACGAATCAGTGTAGAGGTAGAGCTTTGGCCACTTCTCTCTTTCAGCAATGTCCAGGGCCAGTTGAACAGCTTTGAGCTCAGCGAGTTGGCTTGACCCACCTTCTCCTTCAGTGGCTTGTGCAACCTGTCATGTGGGGCTCCATACGGCTGCTTTCCACTTTCATTTCATCCCAATGATGCAGCAGGAACCATCAGTGAAAAGAGCATAGCATGTTTCTTCTGCTGGCAATCGGTTGTATGGTGGAGCTTCTTCAGCGCATGTCACTTGTACCTGCTCCTCTTCATCCATGAGACCAAAGTTTTCACCTTCAGGCCAGTTTGTAATTATTTCCAAAATCTCAGGGCAATTCAGGATTCCAATGCGGGTGCACTGAGTGATGAGGGCAATCCATTTGCTCATTGTGGCATTGGTGGCATGGTGGGTAGAGTGAACTTCTGCTTTGAACATCCATCCCAGCACCGGTAGTCGAGGTGCCAGCAGGAGTTGTGCTTCTGTGCCAATCACCTCTGAGGCAGCTTGAACTCCTTCATAGGCGGCCAAGATTTCCTTCTCTGTTGGAGTGTAGTTGGCTTCGGACCCTCTGTAGCTTCGGCTCCAGAATCCCAGTGGTCGGCCCCGAGTCTCCCCAGGCACCTTCTGCCAAAGGCTCCAGGACAGGCCATTGTTCCTGGCTGCAGAGTAGAGCACGTTCTTCACCTCTGGTCCCGTCCTGACTGGGCCAAGGGCTACCGCATGAGCGATCTCCTGCTTGATCTGGGCAAAGGCTTGTTGCTGTTCAGGGCCCCAGTGGAAATTGTTCTTCTTGCAGGTAACCTGGTAGAGAGGGCTCACAATCTGGCTGTACTCAGGAATGTGCATCCTCCAGAAACCTATGGCGCCTAGGAAAGCTTGTGTTTCCTTGTTGTTGGTTGGTGGACACATCGCTGCAATCTTGTTGATGACCTCAGTAGGAATCTGCTGCTGTCCATCTTGCCACTTTACTCCCAGGAACTGGATCTCTCGAGCAGGTCCCTTAACTTTGCTTTTCTTGATAGTGAAGCCAGACTTCAGGAGAATCTGGATGATCTTCTCTCCTTTCTCAAACACTTCTATTGTCGTGTTCCCCCACACAATGATGTCATCAATGTACTGTAGGTGCTCTGGAGCCTCACCCTTTTCCAGTGCAGCCTGGATTAGTCCATGGCAGATGGTGGGGCTGTGTTTCTGCCCCTGGGGCAATCGGTCCCAGATGTACTGCACTCCTCTCCATGTGAAGGCGAACTGAGGCCTGCATTCTGCTGCCAGAGGAATGGAGAAAAATGCGTTAGCAATGTCAGTGGTGGTGTACCATTTTGCTGCCTTGGACTGCAGCTCGTACTGGAGCTCCAGCATGTCCAGCACAGCAGCACTCAATGGTGGAGTCACTTCGTTCAAGGCACAGTAGTCTACAGTCAATCTCCATTCGCCGTCAGGCTTGCGCACAGGCCAGATGGGGCTGTTGAAGGGTTTTGCTGACCACCCCTTGAGTCTCCAGCTCACGGATCATCTTGTGGATGGGAATCATGGGATCTCGAGTTGTTCTGTACTGTTGGCGGTGCACTGTTGAAGTGGCAATTGGCACTTGTTGCTCTTCCACCTTCAGAAGACCTACAGCAGATGGGTTCTCTGAGAGTCCAGGCAAGGTATTCAACTGCTTAATATCCCCTGTCTCTACAGCTGCTATCCCGAATGCCCACCTAAATCCCTTCGGGTCTTTGAAATACCCATTTCAGAGGAAGTCTATGCCCAAAATGCATGGAGCTTCTGGGCTAGTCACAATAGGGTGTCTCTTCCACTCATTTCCAGTCAGGCTCACATCAGCCTCCACCAAAGTAAAATCTTGTGAGCCCCCTGTCACTCCAGCAATGGAAACAGATTTTTCCCCCACATGTCTTGATGGGAGTAATGTGCACTGTGCACCAGTGTCAACCAAGGCTTCATATTTTTGTGGTTCTGATGTGCCAGGCCAATGAATCCACACAGTCCAAAAAACACGGTTTTCCCTAGCCTCTACCTAGCTAGAGGCAGGGCCCCTCTAAGCCTGATTATCCTTATTTCCCTGGGTAACCGGAGCTGCTTCCTTCTTGGTAGAACTTCCTTTCATAGTCTTGCCATCCAACAATTCATGCAGTTGTTGTGTCATAGCATCAGTAGATTCTCCATCCCATCTTTTCATGTTTTCTCCACAATCACGCAAGAAGGGCTACAGCTTAGCCCATGGGATGCCTTTTCCCTCTCTGTCTGGGGAACGTTTGCGTGTGGTGCCAGAGCCTCTGACCTGTACTGCAGAGATCTGGAGAATGTCCTCCCTGAGTTCTTTGTGATTCTCCTCTATCTTGTCTTCTAATTTCCTCATATGCATTTCCAGAGCTGCGATTCTTGCATGTGTTGGACCATGCACGGCATCTGCATATGCTTGGAGCTTCTTCACCATATCAAGCACAGTCTCCTCTGTCTCATCCCGCTTCATTATTGCTAAGGCAGAAGAGTATTCTTGTGGCCCAAGTCGTACAAGTTTTCGCCACATTACAGGTGTGCATGGTACCAAGTCGGGGTTCCTAGTGTTTAGGTCATCTGAGAAGACAATCTCCGCCACTGCCATTTCTCTCAAGCGCTGAATCCCTTGTTCAATGGTTTTCCACTGGGATTGCTGCATATAGAGATCGTCGGCACACAGATATCTTTGTGCCACACTTCCCAGGACCCGTTCCCAGAGACTGCAAGGACTAGCCTCCCTCATCATTTCTTGGTCAATAACTGGATCATGTGATAGGGATCCTAAATGCCTTGCTTCAGTGCCATCCAGCATTGTAGCCTCGCCTGCAGCATCCCAAAGACGGACTAACCAACTAATTATAGATTCATCAGGTCGTCGAGTGTAATCCTTTCTTAGGCCACAAAGGTCCTTCAGGGAAAAGGACTCAATAGTATCTCTTGATCTTGTAGCAGTTGGTTGGGCTTCTGATCTTGTGCCAGTTGGTTTGGCTTCTGACTGTGTATCATCAGTTGCTTCAGCTTCAGATTGTGTGTCAGTTGGTTTGTCTCCTGACTGGGTGTCAGGAGGCACTGAGGATCCTTCACCTGAATCGTCTACTGGTCGATCGGTTTTGTCCGTGTGCTTCTTTCCCTTCTTTACTGCAGCAACTGCCAGTGTCTCAGCCTTGCTGTCTGGTTTAGCTGCAGCCTGAGTAGCTGTGGGATTGCCTGCAGCCTGAGTGACTGATTTATCTCCCTGCTCCCTTGCCTCTATCTGCTGCCCTACAGTATCTAGCAGTGTGCGACTCATTCTAGAAAAGCTATAAACTATATAGAGGAAGGTAACCAGGTGAAATACCAGGGAGGTGGTGTCTTTAACATTCAGGAGACCCTGAACATTCTCCAAAAGTGATGTAACTGACTGAAAAGAGAAGAAGGAAAGGAGAGGTTGAAGAGCCTCATCCCCTACTCCTCCTCTAACAAACTGGGAGCAATTATTGATAAATCCCCAAAACACGCTGCTGGAACCAGGACGCAGGGTAGGACGAAAAAACCATAAACCGAACATACCCAGAACAAACTCCAGTACCTTTATAAGCTTCCTGTAAACCATAATCACCAAGCCCAGAAAAATAGCTATTCTAATTTGTGCACCCCTAGTGTAAAAGCTGTATGTTAGGGACAATACTGGAGCTATTTCTGGGTAATAAAACAAACCTAGGGACCAGAAAGGTATTAAAGCCTCAAAAAAGCCTAGGGGACAGAAACACAGAAAAGACTCCATTCTAAGAGACATTAGGACTTCAAGAAGCAACATGGCTACTGACTGTTTAATTCCCACACAAAGGACAACCAAAAATGCAGTTAATAATTAATACAAGTTTTTTCCACTCTCTCGGGCCCTGCAGTGAGCGCCAATAAAAAGTATGTCTTGGTTTAGGGACAAATTTAGGAGAAAACCCCTGAATAGGATCCTTCTGGGAAGCAAACCCAAGTGGCCCCTCCCTCCAACTGGTCCGGTAAAAAACTTCTTTGGAGAAAAGTGGAAAAAACTATTTTACTTAACAAACAAAGTGCATACAAGTATAAAGAATGAATGATATGAAACAATAAAACCTCTCATTCTGGAGATGGCAAATTGAGAAAGTTCTTGCTGTGGGTGTAGCTCGGCTCTCTCTCAGTCTTTTATCAGTCCCAGTCCCTCTGGCGCTGCTGGAAAATGCCGAGGTCCAGGCCCCGGTGGGCCGCAGGTGCAGCCCCCAGTGCTCCCCTGGGTTTTCTGTCCAGAGCAGGTTTAAACAGTTCCAAGAAAAAGGAAAAAAAAAAACAGTCCAGGGAACTTCTCTGCCCTAGCTAGCTGAAACTAACTAAAAGCAAAAAAAAAAATCTCTGTCCTGCAGTCTCTCCAAGCCTCCGCCGAACATCCTGTCCAGAGAAGAATGTGGAGGAGTCAGGCAGTTTTCTCAAAACAAACTCCACGCTTCTCCTTGCTCTTACAACCAGTCTTAAAGGCACAGAACTCAATATACAGCACAAACAGAACAGACGATTGGGGATACAAGCATCATAAAGTTACCCTAGGACAGGTACTCAACACTTTTGTAAATAAAAGGCTTTGTAATTACCTGTGAATTTCGCAGTGCTTATTAGGGAATTATCCCACGTGCTGCCCGGCTGTAATAAACATACACTTTCTAACTTTAAACTGTTAGAGAGTTTTTGTCTGTCACAGTTGGGTATCAATACTAGATGAATACTCATATTTCTTTAATAAGTCACTGGAAACTTTGGGTCTGGCCTCCCCCTTTTTGAAACACTCTTAATTCAAATGTCCAGATTTCCTGCACCCGAAGCATGTTCGGGAGTCCCCAGACATAGTCTTTGTAATATATGTCCTAAAGTTAATTCGTGTTGGAATATGTATGTATTGTATATCACCCCTATAAATATAAGTTCTATTTCTACTCAAATATATTATGAGAAAACTGAGACGAAAGCTGCACGGAGAAGGGTACGAGGAATTTCCTGTTGGCAGAGCAGTACACAAAAGGGACACAAGAAACTATGCTGAGAATTACACCAAAAGGGACACAAGGATACCCCTGCCGGGAATCGTTACGAAGAGAACAAAGACAACGGAAAAGGGAGATGGAGAACCCGGAGAACCAAATGATCACATCAGATCGATATCTCATCCGTCTTCTCCGGACATTACCATCTCTACACCACACCTGGACTTGACGATTAAGGACATTGTTTTCCTGGGCAAATCCATTCAGGACACCAGAACCCGAACATGAATATCTAATGAGGCTGCCTCGGACAGGGAAAACCCCGGAGCCCCGATTTTCTCTCAGCGATCCAGTGTATAAAAAGAAGCAGATTCAAGCCAGAAATGTGAACTTGGGGGTGGCATACTGGCAGAGTGTGTTACCGTGTTCACCCAGCGCCGATCCTGGCCTCGACGCTGTCCTTTTAATTGTGGCTGTCCGAGACTGCCATTTTGTCTCTCAATAAAATTCTAAAATTTTGATTTCTAGAATTTGGTCCATCGTATTTATTACAATCTGGTGACCCCGACGTGATTGGCGTGATATTGGGACCCTCGGACCCCTGTCTCTGACCAAGAGGCACCCTGCTGAATTCAGCAGCCTGGCAGAGCCAGCGGGGCCGTGTGGAACCTATCGGCCACATGACAAACTTAAAACCAAAAAAAAGCCACACTTAAAAGGGACTTAGGCGAGGTCAGAGCTCTCAGGGAACTCGGGGAGGTCTGGGGAACAGAACCTCCGGAGCCTCGGCGAAGAAGATCAACTCGTAAAAATCTACGTGCACGAAGAGCCCACGCAGGAAAAGGATCGTAAGTATTGCGTGGTTGAGTGGGAGTGACCGAGCGTGTGAGTGAGACGTGATTTTATCACGAAGCGAATGGGTACACCAAAACCGCAATTCCACTTCCCCGCGAGGGGTGTGGTCGGTTGCGGGGGAAGCGAAAATTTCGGGGGTAAACACGCACCTCACACGTCAAGCCCAGAAACTCGGGGAGTTTCAGAAGGGGGATCGGTCACAGGAAGGCTGAAAGGGAAGGGTACGTCCTCACGGGAGTTCCGGGACTGGTAAAACTTTCAGCCTAGGACCAGGAACGGTCCGGGGAGAGAGTAAGCAGGAGAAAGAGAGCTCGTAATCACCAGGAAAACCCCGAGAGGGATCGATCACCCTTAAAGGGCCAGTAACTGGTGAACCGACACTATGGGACAAGGGAAAAGTAAACCCAAAGAAAAGGTCACGGGGAAGTCCAAGAAGGGAACCGTTAAAGGAATCCCTGAAATCCCGATTGAAAGTCCTTTGGGGTGGATGTTAGAACATTGGGAGGAATGTTCTATGAGAAAAAGGAGGTCTAAGAAACAAATGATACACTACTGTATAGAAGTGTGGGGGGGAATTGAAGTTCGGGACCATGTAATATGGCCCGTCTTTGGGACATTTGAGAAATGTATTTGCACGGCTTTAGTAAATTATGTGAAGGAGGGAGGGAGTAAAGAGGAACATGAGTATGCACAGATCTGGGAAAGAATCGATGCTAGACTTTTGCCAGTGAAATTAAGGGGTCCAGGGACCACCTTGGGTGATAGATGGGAGCCTTTAGATAACCTTCCGCCGCCTTACCTTGTGCCCTCGCCCCCTCCCCTTCCAAACCAGGGAAACCCACAGGACCCCGTGGGAGCAGGGTATCCTTCGGGGCAAGGGACCCCCGGCCCCTTGCCACTTCCATCCGCCCCTCCCCTGGAGTCACAGCCCTCACAGGCAGTGGCTCCGTTCCCACCGGTTGGACTCCCTCCTCCACTGGAACCAGTGCCAGCTCCCCGACCGTCTTGGGGAGTGCCGCAGGTTCCCCAGATCCCGACCCCGCTCCTCGACACCCAGCCGCTTGAGTTAGACTTAGCGGCATTCCTTAGCCCTGCAACCCCTGCTCCGCCAGTTTCATTAGAAACTAAGCACACTCCACCCGCTAGGAGGACTAGGAGACAGTTAAAAAGACTGAATGAGGTAGAAAGTGAGGGTGAAAGTGAAAAAGCTAACCTCTTCCCTTTAAGGGAAGTGCCCACAGCCCCAGGAATTATCGGGTACATAAACGTCCCGATTAATACCAGCGATGTAAGAGCCTTTAAGAAAGAAATGGGAAAACTTATGGACGACCCCTTAGGAGTGTCTGAGAGGCTGGATGAGTTTTTGGGAACCAGTATTTACTCATATGAGGATCTCACAGCAATCTTAAGGTCTTTGTTTAATACTGAAGAGAGAGAGATGATAAAGCAAGCGGGGATGCGGGAGTGGGAACGGCAGAACCCCCAAAGTACCCCCGGGGATCAAAAATGGCCAAGCCAGGATCCTCGGTGGAACGCCCAGACCGAAGAGGGTAGAAGGAATATGATTGATATGAGGAATATAATAATCCAAGGAATTAGGGAGGCGGTACCTAGGGCACAGAACCTGAGCAAGGTATTCGGGGATTGTCAAGGGAAAGAGGACACCCCTACAGAGTGGTTGGAGAGATTAAGGAAAAGTCTCCAAGTATACTCTGGGACGGATCCTGATTCTCCGGTGGGAGAGGTATTGCTAAAAACCCAATTCGTGGCCAAATCATAGGAGGACATACGGAAGAAATTAGAGAAAATCGAAGGGTGGCAGGAGAAGGGATTGCAGGAATTATTAAGGGAAGCTCAGAAAATATACATGAGGAGGGATGAGGAGAAACAGAAGGCACAGGCTAGGGTACTGGTGGCGGCCGTGAGAGAGGCCCAAAAACAGGAGCGTCCCCAAAACACGGGAAAAACCCTGAGGAGGAGACCCTCGAAAGGACCAGTCCGTCCACAAAGAGGGACCCCTGGTAATCGGGAAGAAGGACCGGAGTGTTTCTATTGTAAGAAGAAGGGGCACATAAAAAGGGATTGCAAGAAAAGAATACAAGATGAGGAAATATTTAAGGAGGATTAGGGAGGTCGGGGGCTCTTCATTTTATGGTCCTTAACATCAAGGGAGCCCTTGATAACTCTTAAAATTAGACCCAAGGGAACAGAAATGGATTTTTTTAGTGGACTCTGAAGCTGAAAAGAGTACTTTTAAACAGTTGCCTCCAGGGTGCAAAGTGAGCAAAGAATTTATGGTAGTCATAGGGACTAAGGGAAAGCCTTTTAGGGTTCCCATAGTAAAAAATGTAGAAATTGAATCTGAGAATAAAGTCTGCTTAGGGGATATGTTGTTGGTAGAAGAAGCTGATTATAACCTGTTGGGCAGGGATCTGATGGTTGCATTAGGTATTAACTTAATTGTGAGAGATTCACAATTAGTGGTCAGTATCTATAAACTAACCTGTCAGGATGAGGAGAAAATTAACCCCGAAGTGTGGCATATGGGGAGGGAAGCCGGGAGGTTGGACATGGACCCAATTTCAATTGAAATTGAGAGACCTGAAGACTCCATAAGGGTGAAACAGCATCCTATTCCCCTAGAAGGGAGACGAGGACTGAAACCTATAATAGATGACCTAATAAACAAAGGAATTTTGGAACCATGTATGTCCTGACATAATACCCCGATACTAGCCATAAGAAAGACAGACGGGAGTTATAGACTGGTGCAGGATCTGAGAGCAATAAATGAAAGAACAAAAACTCGGTTTCCTGTAGTTGCAAACCCATACACACTTCTAAACAGGGTCTCCCCGGAGGATACATGGTATAGTGTAATAGACCTAAAGGATGCATTCTGGACCTGCCCTTTAGCCGAAGGCAGTCGCGATTTTTTTGCATTTCAATGGGAGGACCCTGAAACAAATCGTAAGCAACAGCTGAGATGGGCTTCCCTGCCTCAAGGATTTGTGGATTCGCCCAACCTATGTGGACAAGCCTTAGAGCAATTGCTAAGTCAATTTTCCCCTAGAAAAGGGACAAAAATCCTGCAATATGTAGATGACTTGCTAGTTGCAGGAGAAACAGAGGAAGAGGTAAGAAAGTGTACCATTGAATTATTGAACTTTTTGGGAGAAAAAGGTTTAAAAGTATCTAAGCAGAAGTTACAATTTACGGAGCCTGAAGTGAAATATCTGGGGCCCTGGATTATTAGGGGGAAGAAAAACTAGACCCAGAAAGAGTATCTGGTATACTAGAATTACCTCCCCCAAAGAACAAAAGGCAAGTATGCCAGATGTTGGGACTTCTAGGATACTGCAGACAATGGATAGAAGGGTATAGTGAAAAGGTAAAATTCCTATATGAGAAATTAACCACAGAAAAGGTAAAATGGACTGAGCAAGATGACAGGGAATTACAGCGACTAAAAGAAGCCCTGATAGCAGCCCCTGTTTTGAGCCTCCCCGATGTGAACAAAAAGTTCCAGTTATTCATCGATGTAAACAATCATACAGCTCATGGTGTCCTGACCCAAGATTGGGCTGGGGATAAAAAACCTGTAGGTTATCTTTCAAAGTTATTGGATCCTGTAAGCCAGGGTTGGCCCACATGTTTGCAAGCTATAGTGGCGGTTGCCCTATTAGTGGAGGAAGCCAAAAAGATTACCTTTGGAGCTCCCCTAGTAATTTATACCCCACATGATGTGAGAACTATTTTGCAGCAAAAGGCAGAGAAATGGCTTACGGATGCGAGGCTCCTGAAGTACGAAGCCATTCTCATTCATGCCCCTGAAATGGAGTTAAGGACAATGAAAACTAACAATCCGGCAAAATTTCTTTTTGGGGAAGCATCAGGAAGGCCCACCCATAATTGCTCTGACTTAATAGAGCTGCAAACAAGGGTAAGAGCAGATCTGGAGGATGAGGAATTAGAAGAAGGAGAGAAGTGGTTTGTAGATGGCTCAACTAGAGTCATAGAAGGGAAAAGAAAGTCAGGTTATGCTATCATAAATGGGAAAACAGGGGAGGTAATTAAATCAGGTCTATTAAGTGCATCTTGGTCAGCACAGGCATGCGAGTTGTATGCGGTTTCACAGGCTCTAAGGGAACTAAGAAGAAAAGTAGGAACCATTTTTACTGATTCTAAGTATGCTTTTGGGGTGGTACACACATTTGGAAAAATCTGGGAGGAGAGAGGGTTAATAAACACTCGAGGAAAAAGTTTAGTGCATGAAGATCTGATAAGACAGATCCTAAAAGCTATAAGAGAGCCAAAGGCCATTGCCGTTGTATATGTAAAGGGACATCAAACAGGATTGCAGTTTAGAACTAGGGGGAATAAGTTAGCTAATCAGGAAGCAAGATGGGCAGCCCTTCTCACACTAAGCACCCCTAAAAATCCCAGGGTTGAACCCCAGGAATTTCCCCCACATCCCACTGAAAAGGAGGTTGAGGAATTCAAAAAGATAGGGGGAACATTAGAGGAAGGTAAATGGAAGCTACCTGATGGCCGAGAGTTAATCCCCAAAGCATATGCCCGGAGAATACTAAGGAGATTGCATTCCCAGACCCACTGGGGAACCCAGACATTAGCTGAACAATTCCTAAAATTTTTTGGATGTAAGGGTATCTTTGAATTAGCAAAACAAGAGGTCCAGGGCTGCATGACATGCCAGAAAATAAATAAGTCTAGGATCAGGCAAGTCAGACCGGGGGGACGTCTCTTAGCGTACCGCCCCTTTAGGAGAATTCAGGTCGACTTCACTGAATTACCTAAAATTGGAAGACATAAATATTTGTTAGTAATAGTGGATCAGTTGACCCACTGGGTGGAGGCATTCCCAAGCTCCCGGGCCACAGCCCAGGCAGTAGTGACAAGATTATTAGAGGAAATCATACCTAGATATGGGATCCGAGACTCCATTGACTCAGACCAGGGAACACACTTCACTTCTAAAATCATAAAACACCTGGCGGATGCCCTCGGAATCAGATGGGAATATCACACACCCTGGCATCCCCAGAGTTCGGGACAGGTGGAACGAATGAATCAAACATTAAAAGCTCAGATATCAAAGCTTATGCTAGAAACTAAGATGTCATGGGTAAGGTGCCTACCTTTAGCACTCCTGAATGTTAGGACCCAACCCCATTCAGGATCTGGTCTGTCCCCTTTCGAAATGTTATATGGAATTCCATATGAACATGGAATGCCAGTGGGACACCCCCGAGTGGAGGATTGCCAGATCCAGTCTTATCTTGTCTTAATTAATAAAAATTTGCAGGAACTCTGAAAACGCGGACTAATAGCACAGAGCACACCCTTGGGATTTGCCATTCACAGAATTCAACCAGGGGGCAAGGTGCTGATCAAAGCGTGGAAAGAGACACCATTATCACCTCACTGGGAAGGACCTTTCCTTGCTCTCCTCACCACAGACACAGCCGTGAGAACAGCAGAAAGAGGCTGGACCCACTCGTCTCGGGTGAAAAAGATTGAACCACAAGGCAACTCTCCGCAGTGGAAAATCACCTCAGCTCCGGGAGATTTAAAGCTAAGGATTCATCAAAACCCCAATGACCAGTGCTTACCGGCTAAGTTGTAACCAAGCAGGGTGTCCCTGCTATCCTTTTGTTCACTTTAAGTGCGGGTATTTGTCCTAGGGTAACTTTATGATGCTTGTATCCCCAATCGTCTGTTCTGTTTGGACTCTGTATATTGAGTTCTGTGCCTTTAAAACTGGTTCTACGAGCAAGGAGAAGCGCGGAGTTTGTTTTGAGAAAACTGCCTGACTCCTCCACATTCTTCTCCGGACGGTGTTCAGCGGAGGCTTGGAGAGACTGCAGGACAGAGATCTTTTTGCTTTTAGTTAGTTTCAGCTAGCTAGGGCAGAGAAGTTCCCTGGACTGTTTTTTTTTCTTTCTTTTTCGTGGAACTGTTTAAACCTGCTCTGGACTGAAAACCCAGGGGAGCACTGGGGGCTGCACCTGCGGCCCACCGGGGCCTGGAGCTCGGCATTTTCCAGCAGCGCCGGAGGGACTGGGACTGATCAGAGACTGAGAGAGAGCCGAGCTCCACCCACGGCAAGGACTTTCTCAATTTGCCATCTCACTCCAGAACGAGAGGTTTTATTGTTTCATATTATTCATTCTTTATACTTGTATGCACTTTATTTGTTTAGTAAAATAGCTTTTTCCACTTTTCTCCACAAAGGTTTTTTTTTCGGACTGGTTAGAGGGAGGGGCCACTTGGGTTTGCTTCCCAGAGGGATCATATACAGGGGTTTTCCCCCAGATTTGTCTCCAAACCAGGACATACCCGTTAATTGGCGCCTACTGCCGGGCAAAAGAGAGTGGAAAAAACTTGTATTGATTACTATTAACTGCATTTTTTATTGTTGTTGTTGTTGTTGTCCTTTGGGTAGGGATTAAACAGACAGTGGCCATGTTGCTTCTTGAAGTCCTAACGTCTCTTAGAATAGAGTCTTTTCTGCATTTCTGTTCCCTAGGCTTTTTTGAGGTCTTAATACCTTTCTGGTCCCTAGGTTTGTTTTCCTACCCAGAAATAGCTCCAATATTGTCCTTAACATACAGCTTTTACACTAGGGATGCACAAATTAGAATAGTTATTTTGCTGGGTTCGGTGATTATGGCTTACAAGAAGCTTATAAAGATACTGGAGTTTGTTCTGGGTATGTTCAGTTTATGGTTTTTTCGTCCTACCCTGCGTCCTAGTTCCAGCAGCATGTTTTGGGGATTTATCAATAACTGCACCCAGTTTGTTAGAAGAGGAGTAGGGGATGAGGCTCTTCAGCCTCTTTTTTCCTTCTTCTCTTTTAAGTCAGTTACATCACTTTTAGAGAATGTTCAGGGTCTCCTGAATGTTAAAGACCCCACCTCTCTGGTGTTTCACCTGGTGACTTTCCTCTATATGGCTTATAGCTTTTCTAGAATGAGTCACACACTGCTAAACACTGTAGGGCAGCAAATAGAGGCAAGGGAGCAGAGAGATAAATCAGTCACTCAGGCTGCAGCCAACCCCACAGCTATTCAGGCTGCAGCTAAACCAGACAGTGAGGCTAAGACACCAGCAGTTGCTGCAGTAAAGAAGGGAAAGAAGCACACAGACAAAACCGATCAACCAGTAGATGATGATTCAAGTAAAAGATCCTCAGTGCCTCCTGACACCCAGTCGGAAGTCAAACCACCTGACACACAATCAGAAGCTGAAGCAACTGATGATACACAGTCAGAAGCTGAACCAACTGATACAAAATCGGAAGCCCAACCAACTGGTACAAGATCGGGAGTCCAACCAACTAGCACACGATC
Organism: Progne subis subis; assembly: GCA_022316685.1. Classification (NCBI taxonomy): domain Eukaryota; kingdom Metazoa; phylum Chordata; class Aves; order Passeriformes; family Hirundinidae; genus Progne; species Progne subis. Next base: position 76,073 of record JAKJHU010000559.1, read on the forward strand.
AGAAGCCCAACCAGCTGCTACAAGATCAGGAGCCCAACCAACTGCTACAACATCAAGAGCCCAACCAACTGCTACAAGATCAGGAGCCCGACCAACTGCTGCAAGATCAGGAGATACTATTGAGTCCTTGTCCCTGAAGGACCTTCGTGGCCTAAGAAAGGATTATACTCGACGACCTGATGAATCTATAATTAGTTAGTTAGTCCGTCTTTAGGATGCTGCAGGCGAGGCTACGATACTGGATGGCACTGAAGCAAGACATCTTAGATCCCTATCACATAATCCAATTATTGACCAAAAAATGATGAGGGAAGCTAGTCCTTGCAGTCTCTAAGAACGAGTCTTGAGAAGCGTGGCACAAAGATATCTGTGTGCCGACGATCTCTATCTGCAGCAAACTCAGTGAAAAACCATTGAACAAGAGATTCAGCGCTTGAGAGAAATAGCAGTAGCGGAGATTGTCTTCTCAGATGACCTAAACACTAGGAACCCCGACTTAGTACCATGTACACCTGTAATGTAGCGAAAACTTGTACAACTTGAGCCACAAGAATACTCCTCTGCTTTAGCAATAATAAAGCGGGATGAGACAGAAGAGACTGTGCTGGATATGGCGAAGAAGCTCCGAACATATGCAGATGCCGTGCATGGTCCAACACATGCAAGAATCGCAGCTTTGGAAACACAAGTGCGGGGATTAGCAGACAAGATAGAGGAGAATCACAAAGAACTCAAAGAGAACATTCTCCAAATCTCTGCAGTACAAGTTAGGGGCTCTAGCACCACACGCAAACGTTCCCTAGATAGAGAGGGAAAAGGCATTCCACGAGCTAAGCTGTAGTCCTTCCTGCGTGATTGTAGAGAAAACATAAAAAGATAGGATGAAGAATCTACTAATGCTATAACACAACAGCTGCATGAATTGTTGAATGGCAAGACTGTGAGAGGCAGTTCTAGCAAGAAAGAAGCAGCTCCAGTTACCCAAGAAAATAAAGATAATCAGGCTTAGAGGGGCCCTGCCTCTAGCCAGGTAGAGGCTAGGGAAAACCGTGTTTTTTGGACTGTGTGGATTCGTTGGCCTGGCACATCAGAACCACAAAAATATAAAGCCTTAGTTAACACTGGTGCACAATGCACATTACTCCCATCAAGACATGTAGGAGAAGAATCTGTTTCCATTGCTGGGGTGACAGGGGGCTCACAAGATTTTACTTTAGTAGAAGCTAATGTGAGCCTGACTAGAAATGAGTAGAAGAGACACCCTATTGTGACTAGCCCAGAGGCTCCGTGCATTTTGGGCATAGACTTCCTCCGGAATAGCTATTACAAAGACCCAAAAGAATTTAAGTAGGCATTCGGGATAGCAGCTGTAGAGACAAGAGATGTTAAGCAGTTGAATACCTTGCCTAGACTATCAGAGAACCCATCTGCTGTAGGTCTTCTAAAGGTAAAAGAGCAACAAGTGCCAATTGCCACTTCAACAGTGCATCGCCGACAGTACAAAACAACTCGAGATGCTGTGATCCCCATCCACAAGATGATCCGTGAGCTAGAGACCCAAGGAGTGGTCAACAAAACCCACTCACCCTTCAATAGCCCCATCTAGCCTGTGCGCAAGTCTGACAGAAAATAGAGATTGACCGTAGACTACCGTGCCTTAAACGAAGTGACTCCACCGTTGAGCGCTGCTGTGCCAGACATGCTGGAACTCCAGTACAAGCTAGAGTCCAAGGCAGCAAAATAGTACGCCACAATTAACATTGCTAATGCATTTTTCTCCATTCCTCTAGCTGCAGAATGCAGGCCTCAGTTTGCTTTCACCTAGAGGGGCGTGCAGTACACCTGGAACCGACTGCCCCAAGAGTAGAAACACAGCCCCACCATCTGCCATGGACTAATTCAGGCTGCACTGGAAAAGGGTGAAGCTCCGGAACATCTACAGTACATTGATGACATCATTGTGTGGGGGAACACGGCAATAGAAGTGTTTGAGAAAGGAGAGAAGATCATCCAGATTCTCCTGAAAGCTAGCTTTGCTATCAAAAAGAGCAAAGTTAAGGGACCTGCTCGAGAGATCCAGTTTCTAGGAATAAAGTGGCAAGATGGAAGGCGTCAGATTCCCACTGAAGTCATCAACAAAATCACAGCAATGGGTCCACCAACCAACAAAAGGGAAACACAAGCTTTCCTAGGCGCCATAGGTTTCTGGAGGATGCACATTCCTGAGTACAGCCAGTCTAACCATAGACAGTATTTCTCAGGTCATCCATGACTGTGAGACGTGTGCTACCATCAAACAAGCCAAGCGGGTGAAGCCCCTATAGTATGGGGGGCGATAGTCCAAGTATAAGTATGGGGAGGCCTAGCAAATTAACTACATCACCCTTCCCCAAACCCGCCAAGGCAAGCGCTACGTACTGACCATAGTGGAAGCCACAACTAAATGGCTAGAGACCTACCCTATGCCCCACGCTACTGCCCGGAACACCATCCTGGGCCTTGAAAAGCAAGTTCTTTAGAAGCATAGTACCCCTGAGAAGATTGAGTCAGACAATGAAACTAGGGAAACTAGGATAAAAAAAGGAGGCTGCGTCCTCCGAAAAACTGAGAGACCCCAGGGGAAATGCCCCATGGCCTCTCCCTTTATTAGAATAAAGTAAAAGGACTCCTCTGTCGCCTTTTTGGACATAAACCTCGGGTGTTCATGGATTAATTTTCCTAACAATTATAAGGGTAAGGAATTCTAAATATCAGTTCAAAGGGAGATAATTGACTATCTCCCCTGGGTCTAGCCCTTATCCTTGTTAATGCCAGTGGCAAGAGCCATACCCATGGCATCTTAGTTTCTATTACTAGCTTCAAAAGGTGTTTCTTTATTTCTCCATTCATCCTCTCCACCTGGCCAGAACTTTGGGGGTGTGAGGGGGTGTGGAGGTTCCATTGTATCCTTAAAGCAGTCATAACTCCTTGAAGAATTTTTCCTGTAAAATGAGTTCCCCTATCTGAGTCTATTGCTTCTACAATCCCATATCTTGGAATTATTTGTTCCAAAAATACTTTAATAACTGATCCTGTAGTTGCTGAAATGGCAGGAAATGCTTCTGGCCACCCTGTTAACTGACATACTATTACCAGAAGGTATTTAAACCTTGCCACTCGTGGCATTTCGGTAAAATCGACCTGGCATCTCTGGAAGGGACGTATAGCCCAAGGCCTCCCTCCCTTGGCAAGTGTTATAGTTTTAATTTTATCCCGGGCGGAAACACTAATTAATGTAGTGGTTTCACGTTCACTAAATTTTGGTCTGTCTTGGTACTTACTCTTTCTGTGGGAGAGAGAGACTAGGAGAAAAACAAAGCAGGCTTAACTTTAAAATTAACAAATAGTTTATTAACTTACACTAAAAGAATAGAAAAAAAAAAGTTGGAAAAAAACTAAAACAGAACGAAACTTTAAAAACACTCTACCCTCCCCTTACAAACTGTTCACTTTCTTACAAAACAACATAAAGAGACAAAACTTGTAATTTTCAGTCAGTTTTAGTATCTGATAATAGTCTTTCATCAATTCATTAGGGGAAGAGTACCTTCTAGAGTTATGGATCCCACTGGCAACCAAGAACAGTTCTCTTGTGGATTTTTTAACTGTCACAAAAACAACCGCCCGGAGAAACTTGCCTTTGTGACCCTTCCCATTAGCAGTTTCCCAAGCTGCTTATGGGTCATGGGTCTTAGACTTTTGCATACTGGGGTGTCACTTTTTAAAGATGAATAACTCCAAAGCAAAGGATTCTTTACCTCAAGGTACAGAGATATCTTTTCTCTTCTTCACTGGCGCAGAGGGCTTCTCATCTTTATCTCTGTTCAAGCATCTTATAGGATATTACTTAGTTCATCACAAACACCTTTGCTTAAATCTACACACAAATTAAAACAATCATCTCCTCAAATGCATATTTTTCCTATGATTTACAGGAATGACCTAAATATAGAGTTCATTTCCATGGCTCAAGTAAGAATAGAACAACTTACTCTTCAACTTTGTGTCCCAATAGTCTTTTCACTCTCACTCTACTGACTTCATGCTGTTGGTCTTTATGTTCACTCTGTCCTTTCTTACTCTCTCAAAGAAGGGCTAAGCTCTGGAAGCTTCATGTTGCTAAGAAAGAGTTAAATCTGCTCGAGTGTTTGTCTCTTCCTCTGTAGCTCGTGGTGTTAGATGTTTAAGGCCGAGCTGATGAGGGAGGAAGAACTCACAGAAACATCAGAGATTGGAGCACTCAGGCAGTCTGGAATCACAAAAAAACAGGCAGGATCATAAATGCCTTCTCGGCCCACCCCTCGGTGTAAATTGGGGTGGCTTTGGCCCGAATGGTGCCCATAGCTCTTATCAGGGCCCAGCAGAGATCTCTCCCTGCTCCAGGGAAGTCTGAAGAAAGCTGTTACAAAACAGCAACTTCTCCTTCCCTCCCCTCCTTCACCCGGGAGCTGATGGAATCCGGCCAGGCCTCAGGCCAGCTCCCCCCCAAAAAGGGGGGAGCAGCAGGCCCAGCTCAATGTTACCTGTCTCTCTCTGGCCAAAGGAAGAATAAAAAGGACCTACCTACAGGAAATTCACAGGGTTTTATATGGTACTTCCCAAAGTTGCAGCTAACAATTTCAGTGGTCAGAATAGATGACAATATTCTAACTAACTCTCTAATAGGTCCTTGTCTCTTCTAAAGCAATTCCCAGGTCCTGACCTGGAGAATTATTTTACATTTTTCTATAACTAAAAAACCAAACTGTACCAACCCATGACAGCAAGTTTCTTTGTAACTCTGTTATTGGTTTTAGCACAAATCAAACAACTTTCAATAGTTCGCTTTGTTAGGGTAAAAAAACCCACAGCAGCATACATTTTGAGGAAAGCTTCAGCCAGTCCTCGAGAGCCCCAATGGCTCCTTTCATGGAGTTGTTTTAATAACTGTAAGGCTATAGCTTTTGGTATCCACTGTTTACCATCCCTTGTAAACCAATTATCCCGTTTTTCCTCTGCCCACTCTTTTTAATTATCTCAAGTTCTTCTGGTGAAAAAGACAGTTTCTCTGGCAGTGATGCAGTTACTGGGACCAAGGGGAGGATCTTAGAGATTTCTGGCGACAATGCAGCTTTCTGAGCTTCTTTATCAGCCAGTCGGTTTCCTATTGCCTCCTCTGAGCACTCTGCCTGGTGTCCCATAACGTGAATTATTGCTACCCTCGTTGGTTAAGATCACCACCTCTAATAGGCGAGAGATTAAGTTCTCATGAACTAACTTCTTTCCCCTGCAGGTTAATAAACCTCTTTCTTCCTATAGTTTCCCAAATGCATGTATCACCCCATATGAATATTTAGAGTCAGTAAAAACATTCACTGTCTTGTCCCAGTATAATTCACAGGCTCTCAGAAGCGCATATAGCTCTGCTGTCTGAGCTGACCAGGTGGGCAGTAACCTCCCCCCTTCATTTAATTGCTTTTTATTAACGATAGAGTATCTTGTAAATCGTTTCCCTTCTATCACCCTTGAAAACCCATCAATAAACACATTTTTTCTTCCTCTTGTTCTTACTCAAAGGCAAAATACTGTTTACTATCTTCTGTAATCGGACACCCCCAGAAAGCATCCTTTAAGTCCAGTACTGAATAATACTGGTGTGAAGAAGGGATCTGATTCAGGATTGTATAGGTATCCGGAACTGTGGGATGCCTTGCTTTGACAATTTCATTTATTATTCTTAAATCCTGCACCATTCTGTAGGTTCCATCTGGTTTCTTAACTGGCAGGATAGGGGTGTTATAGGAAGACATGCACAGCCCCAAAAAAGACCCTCCTTTAGCAGGGACTCAATGACAGGCTGTAACCCCTTCTTTCCCTCCCTTGAAAGAGGGTATTGCTTTTTAGACACCACTTTTCCCAGTTGTTTCAAAGTAATTTGGAGAGGCTCTATGTCGTTTTCTGTATTTTTCTGGGGCTCCCCACAGTTCTGGATTTATTTCTGCATAAGCCTTCTCAGACATTTTACACAAAGATATCACAGTGTTGGACTCTGTGTCATTTTTTTACAATACTAATTTTCATTCTCACTTAAGCCATCAAATCCCTTACCAGTAAATTACAGTCACAATTAGGAACAAACAGGAATTCATGTATTTCAAACCTGTCCCCCACATCTATTAATAGCGGTTGAATAAAATACACTCACTCATCCTTTCTACTCACTCCTTGAATGACTAATGATCTTTTTGATAATTCCCCCCCTCCCAGGTATAAAATTTAAAGTGGATCGAGAGGGCCCTGTGTCTACCAGAAAACACACCTCCTCTCGATCCAGACCTACCTTAAAAGTTATCAAGGGCTTCTGAGTGGTGGGTCCCTGGTATAATGGGAGCCCCTGACACCCCTAACAGTCCATCTCCATTATCCTCTGGACTTCCTTCTCCTGAAGGTCCATCTGCTTTTGCAGACAGTCCCCCTTCCAATGTCCTTCTGCCCGGCAGATAGCACACTCATTCTTTCCCAACCACTGTTTGGGTCGGCTCTCCCCTGACAAGGAGGGAATGCCTCTGCCACTTCCCTGTGGCCGACCCCGTCCCCTCTGTCCTGGGGACCCCTTGGACCCTGCGGTTTATTCTTCTGTGGCTGCAAAAACTCTGCCATCATCTTTGCCTTAGCCTTTACCTTTTCCTCATCCCTCCTTACATATATCTGCTGTGTTTTTCTAAGTAGTTCCTCTAGAGGCTTGTTCTGCCACTCTTCATCTTTCTGTACCCCTTTCCATATGTCAGGCCAGGCCTTTGTAACAAATTGTACCTTCAACAGTGTGTCAAAGGCTGGTCCCTCCGGATCCACCCCCCCGTGTTTCTGCAAGGCCTCTCTAATCCTCTCTAACCAATGAGAGGGGCTTTCATGTTTCTCCCGTTCTGAGGACATAGCCTTAGCTATGTGGTTAGTTCTGGGAACTGCTGATTTAATTGCCCTAATAAAATAAGCACGGTAATCGCGAAGGTGAGCCAGTCTGGTCTCCGCATTTGGGTTCCACTGGGGGTCCACCTGGGGGATGGCATCATTCGCTGTAGGTACATTAGGTCCAGCCCCCCCTGCTGCTTGTGGATGTTCATCCTCCCACAGCTGCTGTGCTTTCTGCAAAATCATTCGTTTCTCTGATGACCGAAACAAAATCCCTAGGAGAAAATCCCAATCCTTCCGTGGATAATCCGCATTTCCCAAATATTTTTTATCTTTTCCCCCACCCCTATGGCATCATCTAAATATGGGGGTAATTCTTTTTTCAACCCTCTTATATCCTGGGTAGTAAGTGGTATAATTACAAACCCAAACCCTCCCCCTTGACCCCCCAAAGGAACTTGGTGGAGTGGCATCTGGTGTACCTCTGTCTCTTGGGTCTGGGGAGCTTCTGATGTGCTCAATTGATTTCCTCTTCTAGTTCTATGTGATGGTATGATAGGCTGCTCCCTTCCCCCTACATCATTACTATTCTCAGGTGGGGCCATAGGAACAACATTCCCCTGATTCCTTTGCTCTGGGAGTTGAGGATACAGGGGACCTGCAGCTGGTCCTGGTTCAGCTGGCAACACTGGAGGACAAGATGGGCGAAGGTACTGAAGAACATCACAATTCTCACCAGTTCCCCCTTCCTCCCTTTTTTCCTCTTCTCCCTTTTTCTTTAACACATAGATTTCTTTTGTTGCTTGTCTAAACCATATCAATCCACGTTCCCTTTCAATCCATCCTTTTCAATTCTCCTTTAAATACTATAACAAAATTCTACACAAACGAATTCTATCTGTTCCATAAGGTGGCCACATAAGCCCCTTTGGCAACTTATACTCCAGCCACACAACACAAAATAACAATATTTTACCATCATCTCCATAGTTACCTCTGGGTGAATGCATAGTCTGTCCCAAGACCTCAGCATTCTCCCCAAGGGACTCTCCGGGGGTATTATGGGATCGTCAGCCCTTTTGCCGGGGCCTCTTCCCAGCTTTACCCTAGCAACCCTCCATGGGTGCTGGGTTTCACCTGTGCTGCCCTCCATGGGTGCCCTCCCAGGTTTGCTCCCCAAAGATCCCATTTTACTCACCAGTGAGATTTTCAGTGGTCCTTCCCTGCTGACTCTTCACAGACCCCCCGGTCCGCCACTCATCTGTCTCCTGGACAGTCTCGGGAACCCAATCGATCACCCAGCGTTGGCCGCCACCAAGGGGAGCTGATCACCAAAACTGGGTGAGGCACGCCTTCAGCTCTGCTTGCTGCCCGCCGCCCCGGACGGTGGAAATATCCCGGACGAGAGCCCCCAAATTGTTAGGAAAATTAATCCACGAACACCAGAGGTTTGTGTCCAAAAAGGAGACAGAGGAGTCCTTTTACTTTATTCTAATAAAGGGAGAGGCCATGGGGCATTTCCCCTGGGGTCTCTCAGTTTTTCGGAGGACGCAGACTCCTTTTTATCCTAGTTTCCCAGACACATTTCCCTCTCTCTTTCCCCACTGGCTGAGGTACTTGAGAGGTACAGACTTCCCAAAATGCCTAAGACCTAAGATTCCCCTTTTAATGTGTAACCCCCCTAATTTTTAATTTTTATGGGATTTATGGGTTTTCCCCATTGTTGCTTTCATCTTTCAATATTCAGTTTCATTTACAAACAAACCTAAACCTATGGTTTGTTTGTAAAGGCAAGTATCTTCTTTTCCATTCATCAATCAATAGAATCCTTCCCATTGTTTCTCTTATCTCTCAGTGCTAGTTTTATCTACCAGCAGACCCAGAACTTGTTTGTAAAGACAAATCTTGTCATTCCTCTCAGAATCAGGCAAACGTGAAACCATTACACCCTCACATCCACTAACAGCGTTTGAATAAAACCCAGCTCATCCTTTCTACTCACCTCTTGAATAATCACAGATCTTAATGACAATTTTCCCTCCTTGGGGATGAAAGGAATGAGGGACTTGACTTTACAAACAAACTGTGAGTCTGCTGGTAAATAGAGCTAGATACTGAGAGATAAAGGAAACAATGGGAAGGATTCCACTGAATGATAAATGGAATGAAAGATTTGTCTTTACAAACCAACTGTAATTCTGATGATAAATAAAACTGGATACTGAGAGATGAAAGAAACAATGGGAAGAACCATAAATTCCATAAGGAACTCCACTGAGTGACACAAGGAAAAGACAAAGGGGAGAGGGGGTATACATTAGAAGGGGATCTTAGGTATTAGGCATTTTGGGAAGTCTGTACCTCTCAAGTACCTCAGCCAATGAGGAAAGAGAGAGAGAAATATGTCCAGGAAATTAGGATTAAAAGGAGGCTGTGTCCTCCAAAAATTTGAGAGTCCCCAGGGGAAATGCCCCACGGCATCTCCCTTTATTCGAATAAAGTTACAGGACTCCTCTGTCTCCTCTTTGGACATAAACCTCTGGTGTTTGTAGATTAATTTTCTTGACACGGATAAAATTTAAAGTGGATCGAGAGGGCCCTGTGTCTACCAGAAAACACACCTCCTCTCGATCCAGACCTACCTTAAAAGTTATCAAGGGCTTCTGAGTGGTGGGTCCCTGGTATAATGGGAGCCCCTGACACCCCTAACAGTCCATCTCCATTATCCTCTGGACTTCCTTCTCCTGAAGGTCCATCTGCTTTTGCAGACAGTCCCCCTTCCAATGTCCTTCTGCCCGGCAGATAGCACACTCATTCTTTCCCAACTGCTGTTTGGGTTGGCTCTCCTCTGCCGAAGAGGGAATGCCTCTGCCACATCCTTGTGGCCGACCCCGTCCTCTCTGTCCTGGGGGGCTCCTTCAACCCTGTGGATTATTTCTCCAGGGCCGTAAAAACTCTGCTATCATATTTGCCTTTGCCTTTTCCTCATCCCTTCTTACATACACTTGCTGTATGTTTCTAACCAATTCCTCCAGAGGCTTATTCTGCCACTCTTCATCTTTCTGTATTCCTTTCTTTATATCAGGCCAGGATTTAGTAACAAATTGTACCTTCAGCAATGTGTCAACGGCTGGTCCCTCAGGATCCATTCCCCCGTGCTTCCACAAGGCATCCCTAATCCTCTCCAACCAACGAGGGGGGCTTTCATGCTTTTCCTGTTCTAATGACATAGCCTTAGCTCTGTGGTTAGTTCTGGGACCTGCCGATTTGATTGTCCTAGTCAAATAAGCACGGTAATTGCGGAGGCGAGCCAGACTGGCCTGATTATTTGGGTCTCACTGGGGGTCCACCTGGGGGATGGCATCATCCACCATAGGTGCGTTGGGTCCAGTCCCACACTGCTGCTTGTGGATGTTCATCCTCCCACAGCTCCTGAACTTTCTGCAAAATCATTCATTTCTCTGATGACCCAAACAAAATCCCTAGAAAATCCCAGTCCTTCCATGTATAATCTGCATTTCCCAAATATTACTCTATCTTTTCCCCCACCCCTATGGGATCATCCAAATATGGAGGTAATTCCTTTTTCAATCCTCTTATATCCTGGGTAGTAAGTGGTACAATTACAAACTCAAACCCTCCCCCTTGACCCCCCCAAGGGAACTCGGCATAGTGGCATCTGGTGCACCCCTGTCTCTTGGGTCCAGGGGACTTGTGATGTCCTATACTGAGTTCCTCTTCTGGTTCTAGGGGGTGAGACGATATGCTGCCCTCCTCCCCTTTCACTGTCATTATCCTCAGATGGGGCTGTAGGAACAGCATTTCCCTGATTCCTTTGCTCCAGAAGTTGAGGATACAGGGGACCTGCAGCTGGCCCTGAGTCAGCTGGCAAAATTGGAGGACAAGATGGGGGAAGGTGCTGAAAAACATCCCAATCCTCACCCTTTTTCTTTTCCTCCCCTTTTTCTTCTTCTTCCTTCCTTCTTAACACGTAGACCACTCCTGTTGCTTGTTTCAACCATATCAATCCACATTCCCTTTCAATCAATCCTTTCCAAGTCTCTTCTAAATACAACCACATAATTCAAGACAAATGAAGTCTATCTGTTCCATACGGTGGCCATTTAAGCCCCTTTGGCAAATCATACTTTGGCTACACAAAATAACAATATTCTACCATTATCTCCATAGTTACCTCTGGGGGAATGCATAATCTGTCCTAAGACCTCAGCATTCTCTCCAAGGGACTCTCCAGGGGTATTATGAGATCCTCATCCCCTTTGCTGGGGCCTCTTCCCAGCTTTACCTCGCACTGGGAGGAGTGGAACACTCCTGTTCTGTGTGGTAACCCCATCCCGCCAGCAGTGCCCGGCTGAGGCAAGAAGGCATGGAGTCTGACTCACCTTACTGTGAGAAATGATACCCATTTTTAAAAATTTCAAAGATTTATTAAACCTTAACAAAATACAACAAAAGACTGAATAAGGAGAAAGAGCAGTGCTGAGAGTCTCCATGACCAGCAGCCACATGCTCGTCTACGAAATGGATGTTCTGCTTTTTATACCCTTGGCCCCTCCCAAAGTCTTGTCAGTCAACTCCTTCTCTGCCATCTATTGGTGGAGATCACTTTCTTACAATTTGATTGGAGGTCAGGTGTTGCCATGCTGTGCCTCCTATTAACGAGCCTGCCCTCCCCCAAATGCCCTGACCAGTGACAACAATACGAAGGGGAAGGGAAAGAGGACTATGGGGAGAATGTATAAAAATAACATAACTATACATCTATATAACTTCTTGTAACATACACATAATATCCATCCCTTAATTGTGAGAGCCAACAATCTCATTACTCATCTATAATACTTGCTGTCTGCTGCTGAGAGGAAGGCAAAGTCCCTTCATGAGTTTTAGCCCTGGACCGAGTACCAGCTGCTGGAGTGTTCCAGCCACTTTCACTGGCCAAGCTGCTGCTGCTGCTGGAGAGATAAGTGGGGAGGGAGGGCTGCTGCCATATTTCCTTTATCTCCCTACAGGTGGGTGCCATCTTGGGGGGAGGGGTCACTCCGTCATTTTGAGTTTCTCTTTGTTCCTGGGGAGTCTGCAAGATTTCAGCAAGTTTGTAACTAGTGACTATTAATGTTCATTTTTCTCCTCTTTTTCATTTTTTTAGTAAACTGTTATTTTTTCACTTATATCTACTCGTATTCCTTTCTCCTTATTAGTGGAAAGGGATTGGTTAAAGCTATAAGGGGAGGTAACTCATTTTAGTGTCCGCCTCTTAGTGTTAGAGTGGTTCCAGAGTGATCGGGAAGATGTCTTTACAAAGAATTCAATGGGTGAAGGCATAGGTGTTAATGCCTTTGAAATGAGTCTTAATGTCTCTACTAACTTCAAGCAGCAGGTTTGTTACAGAGCCCAGACAGCTTGATTCCTGAAACAGACAAGTGGGTCTGCACAAAACTGAACTTCTGAACTTTGGGGTGAAATTACAGGTTCGGGGGCGGGGGGAAATATGTGGTAGGTGGTTCTGGAAGGCTGTAACTTTCTAGTACCTCAGCCAATGGGGAAAGGAAGAGAACAACATGCGACCGGGAGTTTAGGATAAAAGGAAGCTGCATCCTCTGAAACCTTGAGACAACCTTGCGGGCATGTGCCCCAGTAGACTCTCCCTTTATTCAAACAAAGTTGCAGGACTCCTCTGCCTCTTTTATGGACACTGGCTTTTCATAGCATGATTTTCCATACAAAATGAAGTCTCATCTGGGATCCTTCCAAGATCTGGGTCCAGCATACGGCAAGAGGAGCTGGAGACACGCCTCACCCAGTTTTTAGGTGACCAGCTCCCTTTGACACTGGCCAGCACCAGGTGATTAATTTGGTACTTGAGACTGTCCAGGAGACAGACGAGAGGCAGACAAGGGGGGTCCGTGAAGAGTCCACAGCAAAGTGAAGTGGAGCACAGACTCCACAACCAAAGGTTATGAAGTAGGTATGCTTTACTCAGCGGCTAGGCACACAGGGGATCACTCTGCCAAAGATGTGCGTGTCGAACAGAGCAGGTGCTCTTGATCAAATACACTTAAAGTCATACATATTTATGAAAGTTTCAACATCACCTATACATATTTAGAACCTATCCCCACCTACTCTGGCTTTGTATGTTAATCAGCTTTTTGTCAGTCTGTGCTTGCACATTGTCTGGATGAAGTAAAATAGTCTTCCTCAGGTGTCCACTGGATGAACCCGTTTTTTGCGCAGGCCCTCTTGGTCTCTTGCTGTCCTCTAAGGCTCCTGGTCATAGTCTAAACTACAAATCTAGTTTTTTCCAGTTTTTGAGCACTGGTTTTTACTTATCAGTCTTTAAACAAATGAGCAAGGCCCTGTTTTTGTATGGCAAAGGATTATCTGTTTTTAACACACTTGATTACACAGCAAATTATAATCTGTTTAAATTTAGTTAAAAGTTCCCTATATCAAAAGGACCACTGGACATGGATGCTCAGGGTGGGCAGCAAAGGAAAGTCGAAAAAGGGTCTTGACTATAGGGATGACAATCCCAAAATACCTCCAAAGTGTCCTTTGAGAGAATGTTGGGATGGTTTGCACATTCTCCCAGAGGTAGTTAAGGACATGGACTCCCAGAGGGGGTAATAAGAGGAGCCGAAAAAGGGTCTTGGCAATCCACACCCAGTGGGAGAATATGGTGTTGGTTTGGGAAAGGATTGATTGAAGGGGAGTATGGAGAAAAAGAAATATGGTTAAGGCAAATAGCAATGGGAGGCTATGTGATAAGGAAAGAAAGAGAAACAGGGAAGACTGGGAAGTTCTGTGCCTTATCTTCAAAATCTGCAGTCTAATACAGGGCCAACTGCAAGTCTTTTGTATTCCTGGCTTCCAGGATAGGGAAGGCAGATATTGTTCCTACACCCTCACCCCTCCTGTTCCCATTTGAGACAAAATTTAGGAGGAAACTTCCTAAAGGAGTTTCCTCTAGAAAGCAAATTTCAGCAGCCTATCCCCCAACCATTTGTGGGGATAATCTCCTTAGAGAAAAGTGGAAAGAAAATGTTTATTTCACAAGCAAAGTACGCACAAATATGAGAAAAATAATAATATTAAACATTAAAACCTCTCCTTGCTCTGAAGAGATGGCAAACTCAGTGTCCTGCTGTGGTTCAGAGAGTCCTCTGTGGATGTGCCTCGGTATCTTCAGTCTCTCTCAGTCCCTCCAGGGCTGGAATGCAGCATTCCGGGCCTAGAGTCCAGGCCACAGAGCAGCTTGGGGGAAGCCCTGGACAATTGTTCCGGTGTTCTGGATGGGAGAGAAGCCAAACAGTTCCAGAACAAAAGACACGGTCCTGGGAAAACCTTTCTTGCTGTACTTAAAGAGGAAAACCAGTGAAAAAAGCAAAGGAAAACTCTGTCTCTCTGCAAAAGCTGAGAACTCGGAGGGCATTGAGAGCCTATCGTTGCCATTTGGGATGGCTCAAATAACGATACGTAGAACTCCAGTTCCTTTGGAGGGCATGTCATGGATTGGCACATCTTAGTTTTTAGTTATGGAGAAATGTGGAATGTATTTCCTAGTCAGGACCTGGGAATTGCTTTAGAAAAGACAGGGACCTATCAGACGTTTAGTTGGGATATTGGCATCTGTTTTGACCACTGAGAATGTCAATTGTGACTTCGGGAAGCACCCATATGAAAACCCCTGATTTCCTGCAGGTAAGCCCATTTCTCTTTGGCCAGAGAGAGAGAGAAAGCTAACATTGTACGGCAGCCAGGGGTCAGCCAGGCCCTGCCGCCCTGGCCAGGGGGCCGGGGCCAGGCTTACCTAGGCCTAGAGGAGTGGCCCTGGCCGAGCTGTGCCTCTGGGCCCCATCTGCTGCTGGTGAGGGTGGGGGGCCCGGCAGGCCTGCCAGCCAGGTCCCTGATACCAACTACAGGCCTGGCTGGGCCGGGACCTGCCCCAATTTAAACTGAGGGGTGGGCAAGAAAGGCATTTATGATCCTGCCTGGTATTTTTTTTTTGATTCCGGACTGCCTGGGTCCTCTGATCTCTGATGTTTCTGCGTGAGTTCTTTCCCCCCCTCACCAGCGCAGCCTTGAAAATCTTAACACCATGATCTGCAGCGAGAGAGACAAAGACTCTAGGCAGATTTAACCCTTTCCTGGCAACATGAAGCTTCCAAGGCTTAATCCTTCCCTGAGAGAGAAAAGAAAAGGACAGAGTGAACATAGAGAAGACACAGCATGAAGTCAGTAGAGCAAGAGTGAAAAGACTATTGGGACAGGTAGTTGAGGAGTTTGTCATTCCATCCTTATTGAGCCATGAAATGGACTTCATATGTAGATTATCCCTTTAAATCATGGGAAAGATATGCATTTGGGGAGATGATTGTTTAGATTTGTGTGTGGATTTGAGCAAAGGTGTTTATGATGGACTAAGTGATAATCCCATTACATGCTTGAAATGAGACAGAGATGAGAAGCCCTCTGCACCAGTGAAGTAGTGAAAAGATATCTCTGTACCTTGAGATGAAGAATCCTTTGCTTTTAGAGTTATTCATCTTTAAACGGTGACACCCCAGCATTCAAGAGTCTAAGACCCATGACCCATAAGCAGCTTGGGAAACTGCTAATGGAAGGGGTCACGAAAGCAGGTTTCCCCAGGCGGTTGTTTTTGTGACAGTTAAAAAATCCACAAGAGAACTGTTCTTGGTTGCCAGTGGGATCCATGACTCTAAGAGAGACTTTTCTCCTAAAGAATTGGTGAAAGACTATTTTCAAATGGTGAAACTGACTGAAAAGTACAGGTTTTGTCTTTTTATGTTGTTTTGTAGGAAAGTTAACAGTTTGTAAGAGGAGGGAAGAGTGTTTTTGGAGTTTCATTCTGTTTTGCTTTAGTTTTTTCCCAACTTTCTTTTTCCATTCTTTTAGTTTGTGTTAATAAAACTATTTGTTCATTTTTAAGCTAGTGCCTGCTTTTCTTTTCTCCTAGTCTCTCTCCCACAGAAAAAGAATAAACACTAAGACCACTACACTAGATTTGGTAACCAGAATTTGGCGAACGTGAAACCACTACAGGGCATTATAGCAAAGGTTTGTTGAAAGACAAGGTCTTTTATACGGTATTTCGGTACAATGGATATTATTGGTTGTTTCAGACCAACACCTCTTAGTACCAGTAAACATCTTGGAAAAACTCCAGGTGTCAGGAAGAAGATATCTACAAGGATTGTTTTGGGTTCCTCCTTATGATTTTCCAGGCCCAAGTTAGAGAGTTACGTACTTGGCTTTTCCCACAGGCTTCAAGCTACTGCCTGGAGCCTAAAATCTAATTTCTGACTGCTGTCAGTTCCCACATCTCACTCTTTTTGTTTTTAAGATGGAAGGTAGCATTTGTAATTTCCTGCAGGACCCTTGCAGGAAGAAGAACAAACACGGCACAAGAGGTCCCTTTAGTAATTGATGGTTACTAGATAGAACCTCAATCGGACACTGACTTAGAATGGTCAGGGAGATTCTCAGGCACATGCTATCAAATTCTTCACAATCACATTCATGCACCAACATCAAATCTTGCTGTTCATCCTTGCAAGGAGTCAGTTACTAATTCTAATACAGTAAACAAAACATCGTCAGTCTGCTCAAAAAATGGCAGTCTAACTTGTCAACATTGACTACTTTAGAAACAAAAAGGATACTCGTTCTCTGCTTGTAGAAAAATTGTCTGAATGATAATCGGCATCCAGATCCTCATTCGAAAGTTGCCTGAGGGCCACATTCTGCTTTAGGTGTTGCAGGTCAGGGCGAACACACCTTGTGGGTATCCACTGTGCTCCAGAATCTTTGGAAATGGAGGCATACCTGCAACCCCAAGCGATAAGCTCACATAGGCCCTCCCACTTATAGTGGTTAGATCCCGTACCCAGACTTTCATTCGAGGCAGGTGCATCTCGCTTGATGACTGCAACAAAAAATAAGTAATTTAGAATAACAAGATTGTTTGCATTTTTGTGGCACTGCAAGGTGATCAATTGCATATAGAACCTTTTCCAATTGACTGTGCTGGGTTTCTCCAGGCATTCCCCCTTTTTTAGTTTAAACAGAACATGCTTTAGGATGCCATGAGCATGTTCAACAATGGCTTGACCAGTTGGAGAATGTGGAATGCCAAATTCATGTGACATTCCCCATACACATGGAAACTTCTGCGTCTTCTGCGAGATGTAGGGGAGACCATTATCAGTTTCACAGAAGGTATACCTAAGATTGCAAAAACCATCTCCCAATGGGCAATAACATTACAACCCCTTTTCTCCAATATGAGCAGATGCCCATGTGGCCAAGGAGAAAATTTCAAGAAAACGTGTGAACATACTTAAGTCAGCCAAATTCAGCATTATGAGTGACATCTGTTTGCCAGCGCTGCAGGGCTTTCAGGCTTCTGGGCTTTACCCCTGTTGGTAAAGGTGTAGCAAGGCCATGACAGCACAAGGACTGACAATGTCATGAGCCTCAGTTGGCGTTAACTGAAACTGCTTCTGAAGAGTATGTGTACTTTGATGAAGAATCATGCAACACTTTGACTTGCACAATTTTGCCAGGCTGAGGTGCTACCCATGTAGGATTAGCTAACTTGTCAGCCCTGGGATTACCTTCTATTATGAAACCTGGTAAATGGGAGTGACTCTGAATGTACAGGATGTAATACAGATAAATTTAGACTTGAATTGCACACCACAAAATTTTCAATAATTGAAACAAAGTTGCATTATTGACCTCTTTCAAAAGTGAACAATCCAAACATTTGGTTATGTCTGCTGCATAAGTAGATTCAATGACCAAATCCAGGGGTACTTGAAGAAATTGTTGGAATTCCATGGCAGCAGCCCTCAATTCATGCAATTGCACCCAGCCTGATTTGTGACCCTCTAGCATTTGCTAGTCAGATTCATCCTTCCAGGTAACAATAGCTTTTTCCTGTTTTTCTGAACTGTCAGTAAAAGATGGTGGTCCTTGCACCAGCACCCACAATGAAATTGGTTGATTTTATCAATTTCAATAATTTATGACTGAGCAGATGACAAGCAATCTGCCCTGAAAATCTGTAGCACATTTTACAAAGGAGCACTGTTTTCTGTTTAAAAGGCTCCATTAAAAGTCTTCCTGCTATATTGGAAGACCAATTATTGCAGGGTTGGCTGCCATTAATTGCAAACACTGTTAATTATCAAATGAACAATTAATTCAGACAACATGGGTGCTGGGTGTTTGTTTTGCTTTGTTTTGTTTTGTTTTGTTTTGTTTTTTTAAGCAAAGGCATGTGAAGATGTGTGTCAGGGCCGAAATGACAATCCATGGCCATGCTATGGATGAGAAGACTGTTCAGGCCGCAGCCAACGAGATGACCTACTTCCCCAAGGTGAGATATAACCTTTAGAGAATTAAGGATTTTAGAGGGGTTAAGATTTTAGTTAGAGATAAGCTTTGCTGAAATTAACTAAAGTATGTGTATGGAAGGTTAATTGCGATTTCTAAATGTATTTTAATAGCAATATATCCAGAGCAAGGCATAACAGAGGACCTGGTCTGATAAGTGATTAATAACCAGCAATTTGAGTGGACTGCCTAACTGTATTGTGTGGGGTTTTTTTAGATTGAATAAAAAGGAGTTTCCCCCTCCTTGTAAAATATAATTACGTATTCTTCTTCCAACAGCTGCTGCTTTGAGCCTCATTTCGAAAAAACATTGCCACCCCATGTCAAAGGTTATAATTAACTTCTTTAAAAAAATTAGCAGTCTATTTTATTCCCTTGTTTACTAGCAAAATTATATGCCCAGGAATAGGAGGCACAGGAATCGAGGACCTGGTTCGGAGGAATTCCCCTGCTCAAGGAAGGGTTGCTATTGTAACCCGTGGATTGTGTTTCATTGTGTAGTTTTCCAGGAGTCGTGGGTCAGACAGGTACTCAGGTGGAAGGCACATAGGAGTGGAATTTGTGATTTCTGTCGTACACAGGAACAAAAGGCTACCCAGACAGCTATACAGATTTTGTTGGTAACTGGCTCATGGTAGTAGTAGAATATTTGTATTGTTGGAGAACGGAATTTCAGGAACCCTAAAGAAATCAGTGGAAATACTTAAGGCTGAGTGTGGCCAGCATATTTTTGTACCAGAGGAACACCAAGTGAAATTTAAGAGCTGGAATAAGATCAAAAGGCATTGGGAGAAAAGGTGATTCTAAACATGGGGGCAAATGAGAGCAAAGAGATTCCCAGAGGAAGCCCTTTAGGGTGTATTTTAACACACTGGAAGGAACTGGTGGGTTATGGTGGTACCGAAACTAAGAGGGAGCTTGTTAAGTTTTGTACACAATGGTGGCCATTATATAGACTTGATGAAGGGGTGAAGTGGCCAGTAAATGGTACACTGGACTATGAAACATTATTACAGTTGATGCTTTTCCTTTGGTGTGAATAAAAGTGGCAAGAAGTGACTTATGCTGATATGTTTTTCAGTCTCCGAGATCACTGAGTGGCAAAGGGATTGTGGGATCAGGCCACCATCTGATCCCTTGATATTAGCTCTTGAAAAGGATAATAAAGCTAACAAGGGAAAGCTCAAAAGGTGCTGTAGCACATGTTCAATAAATCAAAGAAGTTCACATCCTAATAAAGTGTATTCAGCAGAGGTCCTAGAACAAGAAACAGTAGAGGCACTTTTACCACCCCCCTAGGAAAGGGGAAGGAGGGAGGGTAGAGGAAGGAATAAAATCAGAACCCTCATCGGCTTTAGCCTCCCCTACCTCATCCCTTACTTCATCTGCCTTTGGAAAAATGGCAATTGAGGTAGAACCCTCCCCCACCAACTCCAGGATCAAGGGAACCATCGAGGTTTTACCCACCGTGGCCCAGTAGTGACAGTGAATGGGATGAACCTGAACTGAGTCCAGAGCCTTCCCCACAAGGTCCAGTAGCATCAAGGACCAGAAAGAAAACTAGAAGGGATGAACCTGGACCTCCCCCACCAAGTTACAAACTTCCCTCACTAAGAACTAGAGAACAAACTAAAGGAGTCATACAAGCACCCCTAAGGGAGGCTATAACCTCTGATGGGAAACCAAGGATAATTAAGGTCCCCTTTTTCTCAATGGATTTAGAGGCCTGGGAAAAGACTGCAAAGGGTTATCAGAGTGACCCAATAGGGGTTGCTAAAAGGTTGAGGTTCATGGTTAAGCAGCATGTACCTGATTGGGCTGATTTACGGTTACTACTTGATGCCCTAACAGAAACAGAGAAACAGTTTTGAAGGTAGCCAAGGATTTAGCTGAGGATGATTGCAGAACAACACTAGAAGGTGTTAAAGATGTATTTCCCCTTCATGATCCAAGGTGGGATCCTAATGAACCAGATGAATTAGCGCAGCTTAAGAGATACCAAGAACTCATAGTGAAAGGGCAATTCCTAAAACCATGAATTGTTCAGCCCTATATGCCATTAACACTCCAGTACAAGCTGGAGTCCAAGGCAGCAAAGTAGTACACCACTATTGACATTACCAAAGCATTTTTCTCCATTCCCTTGACAGCAGAATACAGGCCTCAGTTTACCCTCACGTAGAAAAGAGTGCAGTACACATAGAACTGATTGCCCCAGGGGTAGAAGCACAGTCCTACCATCTGCCATAGACTGATTCAGACTACACTAAAAAAAAGTAAAGCTCCAGAACATCTGCAGTACATTAATAACATTATTGTGTGGGGGAACACTGCAGCAGAACTAATTAAAAAAAAAAAAAAGATCATCCAGATTCTCCTAAAAGCCAGCTTCACTATCAAAAAAAGCAAAATTAAGAGACTGTCATAGGTTAGTACAGTTTAGTTTTTAGTTATAAAAGAATGTAAAATAATTCTCCAGGTCAGGACCTGGGAATTGCTTTGGAAGAGACAGAGACCTATCAGAGAGTTAGTTGGAATATTGACATCTATTCTGACCACTGAAATTGTTAGCTGCGACTTTGGGAAGTACCATATAAAACCCCTTGAGTTCCTGTAGGTGGGGTTTTTTCTTTCTTCCTTTGGCCAGAGAGAGACAGGTAACATCGAGCTGGGCCTGCTGCTCCCTCCTTTTTGGGGGGGAAGCTGGCCTGAGGCCTGGCCGGATTCCATCGGCTCTCGGGTGAAGGAGGGGAAGGAGAAGTTGCTGTCTTGTGGCAGCTGCTTTCTTCAAGTTTCCTTAGAGCAGAGAGGGATCTCTGCTGGGCCCCTGATGGGAGCTATGGGCGCTGTTTGGGCCAAGGCCACCCCGGTTTGCACCGAGATGTGGGCTGAGAAGGCGTTTGTGATCTTGCCTGGGTTTTTTTTCCTAGACTGTCCGGGTGCTCCAATTTCTAATGTTTCTGCGTGAGTTTTCTTTTATCAGCTCGGCCTTGAACAACTAACACTACGAGCTACAGAGTGAGAGACAAAAACTCCGAGCAGATTTAACTCTTTCTTAGCAACATGAAGCTTCCAGAGCTTAGCCCTTCTCTGAGAGAGTAAGAAAAGACAGAGTGAACATAAAGAACAACAGCATGAAGTCAGTAGCAAGAGTGAAAAGACTATTAAGACAGAGGGTTGAAGAGTTAGTTGTTCTATTCTTACTTGAGCTATGGAAATGAACTCTATATTTAGGTCATTCCTGTAAATCATGGGAAAGATATGCATTTGGGGAGATAATTGTTTTTCGTATAAATTTAAGCAAAAGTGTTTGTGATGGACTAAGTAATATCGTGTAAGATGCTTGAACAGAGATGAAGATGAGAAGCCCCCTGCGCCAGTGAAGAAGTGAGAAGATATCTCTGTACCTTGAAGTGAAGAATCCTTTGCTTTGGAGTTATTTATCTTTAAAAAGTGACACCCCAGTGTGCAAAAGTCTAAGACCCATGACCCATAAGCAGCTTGGGAAACTGCTAATGGGAAGGGTCACAAAGGCAAGTTTCTCCGGGCGGTTGTTTTTGTGACAGTTTAAAACCCACAAGAGAACTGTTCTAAGTTGTCAATGGGATCCATGACTCTAAAAGATACTCTTCCCCTAATGAATTGATGAAAGACTATTATCAGATACTGAAACTGACTGAAAATTACAAGTTTTGTCTCTTTATGTTGTTTTGTAAGAAAGTGAACAGTTTGTAAGGGGAGGGAAAAGTTTTTGAAGTTTCATTCCATTTTAGTTTTTTTCCAACTTTCTGTTTTTCTATTCTTTTAGTGTAAGTTAATAAACTATTTGTTAATTTTAAAGTTAAGCCTGCTTTGTTTTTCTCCTAGTCTCTCACTAAAAGAGTAAGTACCAAGACCAAAATTTAGTGAATTTGAAACCATTACATTAAGTAGTGTTTCTGCCCAATTTAAAATTAAACCTATAACAGAGACCTGCTCAAGAAATCCAGTTCCTAAGAGTAAAGTAGCAAGATGGAGTCAGATTCCCACCAATGTCATCAACAAGATCACAGCAATGTCTCCACCAAACAACAACAAGGAAACACAAGCTTTCCTAGGCGCCATAAGCTTTTAGAAAATGTATATTCCTAAGTACAACCAATTTGTAGACCCTCTCTACCTAGTCACCCGCAAGAAGAACACTTTCCAGTGAAGCCCTGAACAGCAACAAGCCTTTGCCCAGATCAAGCAGATCGCTCATGCAGTAGCCCTTGGCCCAGTCAAAACAAGACCAAATATAAAAAACCTGCTCTACTCAGCAGCCGGGAGCCATAGTCTGTCCTAGAGCCTTTAACAAAAAGTACCTAGTGAGACTCAAGGCTGACCACTGAAATTCTAGAGTCAAAGATACCGAAAGTCTGAAGCCAACTACACTCCAACAAAAAAAGAAATCTTAGCTGCCTACGAAAGAGTCCAAGCTACCTCAGGAATAATAAGCACTGAAACACAACTCCTGCTAGCACCTCGACTAGCAGTGCTAAAATAGATATTCAAAACAGAAGTTCCCTCTACCCACCACACCACCAATGCCACAGAGCAGATTGCCCTCATCACTCAGCACGCCCGTATTAGAATCCCGAATCACCCTGAGATTTTAGAAATAATTAAAAATTAGCCTAAAAGAGAAAACTTTAGTCTCAGTAATAAAAAAACCCCAAAAACAAATGACACGTACTGAAAAAGCTCCACTGTACAACCAACTGCCAGTAGAAAAAACACGTTATGCTCTTTTTACAGATAGTTCTTATCACATTATAAAAATAAAATGAAAGTAGAAAGCAGCTGTATAGAGCCCCACATGACAGGTTGCACAAACTACTAAAAGAAAAATAAGTCAAGCCAACTCGCTAAGCTCAAAGCTGTTCAATTAGCCCTAGATATTACTGAAAAAAATGAAGTAGCTAAAGCTCTACCTCTATACTAATTCATAAATACTAACCAATGCTCTATAAAGATAACTGAAAAAGTAGAAAAAATCTAATTAGCAATGTAGAAAAAAACCAATTAAACTACTGATAAGTAAAAAGACATTACCACTCAAGTAAAGAAACTACCTGTGAAAGTCCATCATGTAAATGCCCATGTCCCCAAAAATCAGGCTAATAAGGAGCACCAAAGCAACCAGCAGGTAGATCAAGCTACAGAAATAAAAGTGTCAAAAATAAACTTAAATTAGCAACACAATAGAAAGTTGTTCCTAACTCAATAAGCTCATAATACCTCAGGTAATCAAAGTATAGATACCACCTATAAGTGGGCACAAAACCAAAGAGTAGATCTAACCATAAACAGTATTTCTCAAGTTATCCATGACTATAAAACCTGTACTGCAATCAAACAGACCAAACAAATAAAGCCCCTACAACATAGCAGGCAGTAGTCCAAATATAAGTATGGGGAAGCCTGGCAAATTAATTATATTACACTACCCCAAACACACCAAAGTAAACACTATGTACTCACAATAATAAAAACCACCACAAAATAACTAAAAACCTACCCTGTACCTCATACTACAGCCCATAACACCATTCTAAATCTTAAAAAGCAAATTCTTTGGAGGCATGGTACCCCTAAGAAAATTAAGTCAAACAATAAGACTAATTTCAAAAACAGCCTCATCAACAACTAAGCTAAAGAACATAGCATTAAGAAAATATACCATATCCCCTACCATGCACCAGCTTTAAAAAAAAAAAAAAAATACAATAAACTGTTAAAAATCACTTTAAAAACACTGGATGGGGGATCTTTCAAAAATAAAGAACAGCATCTAGCAAAGGCCACCTAGTTAATTAACACCCAAAGTTCCCCCAACAAAGCAGGCCCTGCCCAATCTGAACTCCTACATACAGTAGACAAAAATAAGATCCCAATAGTACATTGTCTGGGTTTGAAAAGACAGGTATGTGCTGGGGAGAGGCAGGGCCTCTCTAGGAATGGGGAATTCCAGTTCCTTCCCTCCAAGTTATAATTTAGAAGATTAAAAAGGCTTTTTCAGTCAGAGCTATGGGGAAAGGAATAACAGTCCTTTACTAGTAAATATAACAGGACAAACAAACAACAACAGCAATAATAATAATAATAATAAACAGAACAAAGAACCCCGAGGGGCTTTGTCTCACAAGCCCCGGGCAGTCTGATCTCTTGGGACCCCGAGAGCACCAAGCCGAAACGGTGGCACACTCTGGGGCTGATGACTGGAAACGGTGAGTTGTCCCGGCAGGCAGGGGGGTGTCCTAGCAGGCAAAGTGAGCAGTGCTGAAGAAGCTGCGACAGCTGGACGGGGCTGACTCAGCTCCAGCAGGGCAGGCGAGGGGCTCCAAATTCCTGGGCGCTCCAGCAGATGATAGAATTCCCAGGACCGGACTCTCCGTCAACAGTAGACTCCTCACGCAGCCAGCAGTCACCCGACCATCCTCTCCAAAACCGAGAGCAGAAGAAACTACCCTCAGCTCCCGGAGCCCCTGAGCCTTTTCCGCCCCCCTAAACTAAGTAATCTACTTCTTTTGTGTGGGTCAAGTACCCTTTAAGCATCAGTATTTAGTCTCCTAGCAACTTATGGGGTGGGAAAAGTCCACAGAAAAACTTAACCCCCAACATACATATAAGAAGTTTATTAAAAAAAACCCCCAGTTTAGATCAATTCTACTTTGAATACAGACAAACCCATCCATAGGATTGTCTTTACTTGAGGACCAAGTTGCACATAGTAGATAATGCAAAAAAATAAAACCATACGATGTGTACCTCAAAAAAATCTGATTGTTGAGTAAAAACCACATGTAATTATCAGTTTGTACTGAATGTCACTACCATTGTCTATATGTAACTGTATATTGTTTATTGTTTTAATATAGATATATGTATAGTGTATAGTGTATGTGTGTGTAGAACTAGAATATATATACTAGTTTTAGTAAGTTGACAATATGAGGATAAGGGGTGGAATGTCCTAGGGTGAATTTATGATGCTTGTATCCCCAGTCGTCTGTTCTGTTTGTGCTGTATATTGAGTTCTGTGCCTTTAAGACTGGTTCTAGGAGCAAAGGAGGAGCAAGAAGAAGCACGGAGTTTATTTTGAGGAAACTGCCTGACTCCACATTCTTCTCCAGACTAGGTGTTAGGCTGAGGCTTAGAGAGACTGCAGGACAGAGATCTTTTTGCTTTTAGTTAGATTTAGCTAGCTGAAGCAGAGAAGTTCCCTGGACTGCTTTTTTTTATTTTTTTCTTAAGACTGTTTAAACCTGCTCTAGACTGAAAAAACCCAGGGGAGAACCAGGGAGCTTACACCTGTGGCCCACCGGGGCCTAGACCTCAGCATTTTCCAGCAGCGCCAGAAAGACTGAAACTGATAAAAGACTAAAAGAAAGACCGAGCTACAGCTACAGCAAGAACTTTCTCAATCTGCCATCTCACTCCAGAATGAGAGGTTTTATTGTTTCATATTGTGAAAAACGCCAATCACTTGTTTTAAAATTTTAAAAGTTTAATAGTAAATAAGATGGTCATAAAAATAGAATTAGAGTAAAAAATTGAACAATTTTAGAGTTACAACAATACAAGACAATAAAAACAAAGTTTTAGACGTCTGGGTGCCTCCCGAGTGAAAAGCTTCGGAGAAGGACCCCTGTTAACAAAGGATTATCTCTTAAAAGCAATAGCCTGTTGAATATTCATACATTTCATACATGATGCATAAATTCTATTCAAACTAAGAATTGTCTCTGGTTAGTATCACTTTCTTCTTTTAATCTCCATGGCGTCAACAGGGCTGAGCAAGGCAGGAGAAATTGGTCTCTTCTGATAAGGAAGTAGTAAATTCTTTTTTTTCTGAAAGATTTACGTTTTCCTGTGGTTGGTACATAAAAACTACATTTTAACTACAAAACTACATTTACTATACTATCAAACTATTAATACAACATTAACAATTAATACAACATAATACATATAGTAAATATCTTGTGTAGAGCCATATAATATGCACTTTTCACAATATTATTCATTCTTTATACTTGTATGCACTTTGTTTATTAAGTAAAATAGTTTTTTTCCACTTTTCTCCAAAGAAGTTCTTTCCCAGACCAGTTAAAAGGAAAGGCCGTTTAAGTTTGCTTCCCAGAAGGACCCCGTTCAGAAGTTTTCTCCCAAATTTGCCCTAAACCAAGACAAAACCTTTTGCTTTTTCAAGACATACTTGACCATACCATCTCAATATTGATTTAAGCCATTTTCTGTAAAGTGCTGGACAGCCCGAGATGTATTGAACCCTTGAAGAGCTAATTCTACCTGGCTCTTCGAGAAATTCAATAGACCAAATTAAATAACAAAACTACAGTAAAGAGGTGACAAAAGCTGCAAGGGACACAAAGCAAAGGAAGCGCCTGGTATGGCAAGGGATTGCTTAGCCTGTCCCTCTGCAGACAGGGTCTGAGGGTTGGGATCACAGTATGGACATGCATATGGTCACTGCCTAGCAGAGCCAGGGCTCCCTTTCACACTAAACTTCTGTTTAGCAAGCTTTTTTATTTTATTTTTTTATTTTAATAACAGCTCATTTTTCCTGGTTATAACTTTATTTTTTATTTTTAATAAGCCTTTTGTTCCTTTTATTATACTTTGTCTTATCTTTTTAAAAAAGTTCTTTATCTGGGAGTAAAGTTGCCTCCATGAATATTTTACCTTTGGCTTTTTTTTTTTCTTTTTCTTTTTTCTCTGCCAGCTTATTCCTTTTTTCCAATTCAAAGCTCACTTTTTGGTGTGCCTTGATATGCATAATGGTTACCTTTTTAGGTAGTTGGACTGCCTCTAACAGTCTTTTTTTTTTTTTTTTTTTTTTTTGTACATATTTAATGTTTTTCCCTACTCTATACCCTTGTAAGCCTAAAAAGTTGAAAAGGCTTACCGTCTAGTCTATACATGCCTTTTGGGTTCGAGTAGCTATCAGGAGGTCCTTTACATACTGCAACAGATGTCCTTATTCTGATGGGGCTTCTCAGGATTGTAAATCTCTTGCAATTGTTTTCCAATAAAGGTGGGCAAATTTTTTGAACTCCTGCAGAAGCACTGTCCATGTGAGATGATTTTTTTATTCAAATGCAAAAGTTTTCTGGCTGGCTTCGTGGAGAGGGAGGCAAAAGAAGATATCCTTTAAATTTAAACGGTAAACCAGGTTAGTTCAGATGTTAAAAAAGTTAGCAAAGTGTAGGGTTTTGCTACTACTGGGTGCAAGTTCTTGGTTATCTTGTTGATGGCTCTCAAATTTTGTACCACTTGGTATGATCCATCAGGCTTTTTGACAGGTAAAAAGTTTTCAATCAGGGGGCTAATTCTTTCTCTATCCTCCTTTTTTCAGGGGGTATTGCTTAGTTCTAACTGGTTGTTTTCCTCCTTTAAGTTTGATTTGCACATGAGGTGCATTCTTTGTTCTCCCTGGTATGTTGAAAGCCCATATCCCAGGAAATAGCTGATCCATTATTTTTCTGTTAATCTTTTCTTCATTTTTAATTTGGTTTTAATGATTGTTGACATTAAACTTAGCAATTCTGCATATTGTTGATTTATTTTACCTTTAAAATAGTCTCCCCATTTTAAAATATAATTTTTGTTTCCAGCTACTACAATAAATCTTTACCTAAAGGTGCTAATGGGACATTGCACATATATAAAAACTTATAAATTCTCTATTGTTTCCCAAGTTTATATTTCAATGGTTTACAAAAGTATGCCCTTTCAAATTGGCCAGTTGCCTCCTTTACCATAACATAGTCATTCCCCACTGGCACTAAGGCTTTATTTAAAACTGAATATGTTGCTCCTGTATCCACCATAAGTTTTACCTCCTTCCCTGCGGTATTTCTCCACGAGACTAGACGACCACCGATGGCAAAAAGAAAGAGGCTGCTCTTTGTCCAGGGGGAAAATATTGCTTTATTCTCTAGTCCTGCCCTGCTTGGCTGGAGATCTTCCCAATAGCTCGCTGGTGCCAGAGAGAGCTTGCCCCTCCCCTGTTGGGGCTTTTTCCCCAGGGGGCAGGGCCCAGAGGCAGGGCCAAGACACCACCCACTCAGGGAGAAGTGGCAGTGGAGGAGTGTTAGGTTACAGCTGAGTAAGGACAAACCAGATGATACAGATCAGAAATCCGATAAAAGACAATATAAACCAAATCAATGCATTACAACACTTCCCCTCTTTTCCCAGCTTCATTTTTATAACCAGTGGATCTGCTGGTGTAGATTCAGGTTTCAGATACTAAATGTGACTTTCCACACGCAAGCTTTACATCTTGGGTTCAAAATCCACTGGCTTAAGGTGTTGTTCTTGCTCACACCAAGTCTTCCTACCCAGCAATATGCTCAATTCACATACTCCCATGGGTCTAGTCTAAACTACTCAGGTAGAGAAGTTCTCTCTACTCGTCTAGCCACGGTTAAAGCACACAACAAAATACACAATAATCACCACTCACTCTGGCACAGCATGCTCAAATGCAGCACACGCTCCTGTGCACCCACTCTGTAGCAATCACAGAATTATACAAATATAACAGCAATAACTCAATTACAGTTATAGTGGTGGTCACAAAAGGGGAGTGTTTCCACGCAAATGAATACAGCTACTGCAAAAAGTTCCAAAAATTCTTTCAAAAGGCACTACATCAAAACCACACATTCTACGCAACATATATCACTGGCTTTTCATCCCACATAAATCACCTTACGAAATTATTTCACATAAAGGCCTTTTTCACCACTCATTAACAAAATCTTACAACAAAGACAATTTATACAAAATATCTACAATATAGCAACAAAATAATAAATAATAATTAATACTGATAATACCATGCGTTCTGCTCAGATTGCACCTAAATCTGCTAGCGGTCACCCAGTGTGGTCAACAGAAACCCCCTTTTGCCGGCTTTTCAAATACCTTTTCCCTGAAATCAGCATACGATGTCAGGCATCTCTGACAAATACCTAGCCATGCGCAGACATCTCCAGTGTCTTATAGGCTTACCTTGGGTGCCCCCCTTAAACGTCAAAAAAACATACTTTCTCTGTTGTGTGGAAGGTCCTTGTTCACCCCTGTTGGAGCAGCTGGGGAGTGGAGTCCCCTCCAGAAAAAATCCAGGGTGTGCCTTGGGGTGTCCACCCCCCCAGGCGCTTTTGCAGCCAGACGAAGAAGTCCTGCTGCAGTCGCCAAATGAAGCATAGAATAAGAACTTTACGATTAGAAAATTTAAAGCAGGCATGTTTTAATTACAGCTGGGACACACTGGACAATATTTCCTCCAAACTGTGCATATCTGGTCAAAACAAGGTCCCGGTTTAAATACACAGTGATCCCACAAACCCACACCTCTTCACCCGCCCATTGTCCGCCTTCTCTTGCTTCGTATTCTAATTAGCTGTCACGCCTCCTGGTGGTCGTGAGTTGGGGTCTTGGGAAGAAGGCTGACGTCTTCCTCAGGTTGATCTTTGCTTCTGGGCAGGCACAGTGGACATTTGGCTATTTTTCAGGTCACTTTGCTCTTGCCAAAGATTAGGAGCTTGATTTTGCTGGATTCAAGCCACAAAGTTCTGCTTTATCGATTTTTGACAAATTCCTAGGTCTTGCTTTACTGAATTTTTACAATATACGTCTTGTTTATATGACTTCTACCTAGTAACTACCTAACAACCAAGCTTAATAGCTAATATTTTATGTGTTTTTCATATAAGCTGCTTTTTTACTTCAACAAAATCACCAAAAGCTGCTTCTAAAATCATATATTTTTATATCTATAAACGTCCCCCATATCAGTCAGGGAGGGCATGTGGAAGAGGGATGGGGAGTGGGACCTGGGCCGCTGGGGCTGTCTCAGAGGCAACCTTGCAGGCTACCTCGCTCCCCACCTCTTTTTTAATCACGTCCATGACTACCCTCTAAGCAGGAAGGATTCGTAGCTCTGGCTCATGGCCAGGCAGGTTAGCCAGGTCGTAGACCTTTATGCCAAAGCCCTCAAAGCCGACAACAGACACAAAATCAGAAGTCAAAGCAACTGACACGAAACCAGAAGTTAAAGCAATTGGCTCAAGATCAGAAGTCACTATTGAGTCCTTTTTCCCGAATGATCTCCATGGCCCAAGAAAGGATTACACTCGACAACCTGATGAATCTATAACTAGTTGGTTAATCTGTCTTTGGGACTGCCCTAGGGTGACTTTATGATGCATATATCCCCAATTGTCTTTTCTGCTTGTGTTGGATATTGTGTTCTGTGCCTTTAAGACCAGTTCTGAGAGCTAAGAAGGCGAAAGAAGCAGCCCAGAGTTTGTTTTGAGAAACAGCACTCACTCTTGCACATTCTGGCTCCTGTAGTGTGTTCATCTGAAGCATGGACAGAGACCAGGACAGAGATCTGCTTTGCTTATAGTTAGTTTTAGCTAGCTGGGGCAGAGAAGCTCCCTGGACTGTTTATTTTTCCTTTTTCTTGGGACTGTTTAAAATCTGCTCAGGGCTGAAAACCCAGAAGACCACTGGGAGCTGGCACCTGCGGCCCACTGAAGCCCAGGATGGCATTTTTCCAGTGTCAGATGAACTGATGAGAGACTGACCAAGCTGAGCTTCACCCACAGCCAGGATTTCTTTAATTGGTCATCTCACTTTGGAGCAATGAGAGGTTTTATTCTTTCATATTCTTAATTCTTTATGCTTGTGGGCACTTTGTTTGTTAAATAAATAGTTTTTTCCACTTTTCTCAAAGGAGATTTTCTCCTGGATCGGTTGGGGTTAGGGGACATGTGGGTTTGATTGCCAGAGGGGCCGTATTTGGAGGTTTTCTCCCAGATTTGCCCTAAATCAGGACGGGACGCTGAATATGAGGCTACAATTCTGGATGATACATGTTGTGTTCCTCTGAGGAATGGTTTTTCCCCTCAGAGTCCCCCTGAAGCCTGTGCTATGTAGTTTAACCCTTCTTCCCTATCATACCTACTCCTGACCCTATTGGCTCAGGGCCAATATCTTTCCTTGGCCCAAAACTAGATATACCCCTGTTTCTTCCTGGTTCTCTCTCTCTCTCCTCGGCCTCCTGGAACATCACATCGAGAATAAAGCTTGGACGGAAGCTGGGGGTGAGAGCCACTCTTTTGAAATCTCTATTCTGTCTCTCTGAAATATATTTCCCTAAAACCCCTGAATAACTGAGCTAGCGAGAACCGGGGGGTGGCTAGAGGGAAGTATAGTTTCAGTTGGCCCCCAATGTCGGTTTGTTATGAAATATTAATAAGCCCACGCATGAAGAGGGACTCCCTATTTAAGGGGTTAATAAAGCTCTTTGGGAGGTGCAACTACCTGGCCACTATTGGCTGCTTTCGAGCAGCTCGGGGTGCCAGGACAGGGTCGGGAGTTCGCTTTTACTACAAAAGTGAGTCGACCTTTAGACAGAAAACCCTGACGTAGCAGCACGTGCCCCAGAGTCCGCTAGAAGATCCCTATAGTTTAACAGTGGAGGGCTTTAGGACCCTGCGCTGCAGTGTGTTGCGTAACGCGGTTAGAGATTTTTTTTCTCTACGGAACAGCTGGAGTTCCGTGTACCGGGGAAAACCGGGCGTTTTTGGGGTGGGCTAGCTACGGGAGGGTCCCGGGACAGAAGCCGGCACCGGGACACCCCCCTGCCCGGGTCCCCGCAGTCGGGAAAACCGGCCAGAGACGGCCGCCCCGAGCCGCGACCAGCCCGCCTTGCTTCTGATACCTCGGGAGCGAGCAGGACGCAGTGGCGTCTTTGGTTTTTCACGTCAGAGGTGAAGATTTTTCGAACAGTTTGCCTTTTAAAACATCAGAAACATGGGCATACATTTATCGAGAAATCAAAAGAGTGCTTTTAAACAACTTAGAAACATTTCAACAGATCTAAAATTTCCTGATAAGCTCTTAATCAAATTTATTTCCTGGCTGTCAGCTGAGATTCCAGACAGTACTTTACAAGATATAAATTCGGTTTCATTTTGGGATGATGTGGGAAAATTAATAACTTTAAAAGTTGAAAATGGGGAAACCAAAATTTCTTTATTTATTCCAATATTCTTACAAGTACGCAAGAAGCTGTTAGAAGCAGAAAACAGCAGACAGCCATGCTCTCAGCAATTCCCTGTTCCCGAGAAGCAGGGATTCCCTGATTCCATACTGGATTCTGCTCCTCAAACCCACCCATCGTCCTTATACCCTCCTCTCCCACCTGTTTTCCCTCAACAAAATGCAATTTTTCCTCTCGGGGGTCTGGCCACGTGGATGAGACCCTGGGGGGCTCGCACCATGTGGTCACCCCTGATGGCAGACGCCATTGCATTCCTCCTCCCCACTATCCCTTCCCCCCAATTCCCGCCCCGACCCCTTATCTCTCACCCAATCCCCCACCCCACCCTTCTCCCCAGTGCCTCCCCCTCCCTCCGAGCGGCCGCGCGAAGGGAGAGGGGGGAGGATCCCTTGCAATCACCAGTGCCAGCGCGGATGGGGGGATAGATAATGAAGAGCGGCTGCCAGCCCGCAGCACCGGAGTCGGGGGGAGTGGTCCCCCCGCTGCAAGGGCTAAGGAGCAGCCTAGCCTGGGGCCCCAGGGGAGGAGGCAGGAGCTGCCTGTTGCTGGACCCCAGGGAGGGGGTGGGACAACACCCTCTGGCTGCCTGGGTAATAGAGAAGCAGCAGGATTTTTAGCAACTCAGAATAATGATCAAGAAAGCATACCATCTGTGGCTCCTGTAGTATATGTAGGCAAAAGACATGTGCGTAAAGAGTATCTGCCTTTTTCATACCAAGATAAAAAAGAGCTGTGTAAAATGCAGAAACAATTTGGGAGATCCAGTGAAATATTTAAGGGCATGATGAAAGCTACCTTCAGTTCAAATGAGATGGTACCCAGTGACATTAAAGATTTATTCAGATGCCTATTAACTCCCTCAGAGTATGACCTATGGGAAGGATTATGGAAAAAAGTTTGAAAACAGTATTGCAGGAAATTCAGCAAACTCCTGATGCTCAGGACAGCGATTACAATGACATCACACATGACCATTTGTGTGGTGAAGGCGATTTATCTAGTGCGAATGAGCAAATTCGGTTGTTATCCAAGTCAGTTTTAGATAAGATCTGTAATGCTGCAGAAAAGACTTTTTATCAGATTCCATCACCTGAGATAAAGACCAGTTATGTTAACATTAAACAGTTTCCTTCAGAGAATTTCTTGCAGTTTGTGGACCGTCTGAGAAGTCAAGTGGAAAGACAAGTGCAAGACCCAGTGGCACAGGCAGAATTGATTAAGGAGATGGCTCAGAGGAATGCTAATGAGACCTGTCGTAGAATCATTCTTAGCCTTCCCCTTGACCCATCGCCTAGTCTCGCACAGATGATAGAAGCCTGTACCAGGAGAGCAGAACTTTTCAGTGCACCTGAAAGGAATGCGGGACTGACACACCCAAAGCCTGTGGCAGCTGCAGCACCAGGAGCAAGGAGGCAACCGATGTCATCAGACCAGCTGCAGCACATCGTCTGCCACCGCTGCAAAAGGCCAGGACACTTCGCCAAAGCCTGCCCAGAAAACCAGAAACGCAAGTCCAAAAACAAAAAAACTGAATTCACAGTGCGGCACAGATTTTATCTCCTTGAAGTGCCAAGAAAGAAATTTACAAGGCCATACCATGGCAAGTGTCTCTCTCTTAACAAAAAAAGGGGGAGGGCAGGTCACAGGGTGTGGGGGTACAGAAAAATAAAAAATGTCAAATGTTCAACTAGCAAGGTATGGCAGCCCCGAGGCCGATATAGGCTCGTGACTACCAAAGGTTTTCATTTCAGATCTACTGATTGGACAGTAATTACAGTGGACCTGCAAAACATTTCACAGGACATGAAGGTTAACCACATGGAACCGAACAGTGAGTATTTTGTTATTGGGGACACAGCACACACACCCTTGGAGGTTGAGGTAGCTCCCATGACCATTAAGGGAAAGATAACAGGCCTCATGCTGTTGGCATGTTGCATGCACCCACCATTCTACCTGGTAGAGGGGCAAGTTCTTGCCCAGACCATTCCTATTCCGGCTGAGGTCCTAGCAGATGGAAAATCACCGGAAGTCTACTGGGCAGAGGTGGTGGGGGAGAACAAACCTTCTCTGGCACGTAACTTAGCCCGTGGGTCAGACCGCCTCCATGTGGAGGGGGTGCTCGACTCTGGCGCACACGTTACCGTTATACCTGAGAGCATGTGGCCATCACATTGGGAGTTGCAACCTGTGTCAGGCAAACTTCAGGGCATAGGAGGAATCCCGATGGCAAAAATCTCAAAAAAAATAATGCAAATTGAGGGACCTGACGGGAAATTGGCAAATGTCCGTCCATTCATTGCTGAATATAAGGCTCCCTTATGGGGGAGAGACACCATGTCGCAGTGGGGAGTCCAATTGGTCATTCCTAAGACACCCCAGGATTTTTAGAAATAGCCACTGTGGAGCGCCCTACCCACAAACTAAAGTGGTTGGACAATAACCCAAGATGGGTAGCACAGTGGTCATTGAGTAAAGAGAAGCTCAAGGCGCTTGAGGAGCTTGTGGAGGAGCAGGTGGCTCAAGGTCACCTAGAAGAGACAACAAGCCCCTGGAATTTCCCAGTCTTTGTAATAAAGAAACCGGGAAAGGACAAGTGGAGGTTGCTCCATGACCTCCGAGAAATAAACAAAATTATAGAGGACATGGGACCACTCCATCCAGGGATGCCTTCTCCAACAATGCTCCCTCGAGACTGGCAATTGGCTGTTCTAGATATCAAAGACTGTTTCTTCCAAATTCCTCTACACCCAGAAGATGCCCCACGGTTTGCATTCTCGGTTCCTACCATTAATCGAGAAGCCCCAATGAAGAGATCACTGGAAAGTACTTCCCCAAGGTCTGAAATCTAGTCCTTTCATATGCCAACAGTACGTAACCTCATTACTGTCATCGGTACATGCCAAGAGAAAGGACGCCATCATCCTTCACTACATAGATGATCTACTTGTGTGTGCCCCCAATGACTCTATACTCCAATACACGCTTGACCTAGTGGTTAAGGTTTTAACCTCTGCTGGATTTCAATTGCAGGAAGATAAGGTTCAAAGGATGCCACCTTGGAAGTACCTGGGTCTACAAATAGCTGCAAGGACCATTGTTCCGCAGAAATTGGAAATTGAGTGTAATCCCAAAACCCTAGCAGATCTCCACTCCTTGTGTGGGTCTTTGAATTGGGTAAAACCTTGGCTAGGCCTCACAAATGAAGATTTAGACCCTCTCTTCATTTACTGAATGGGAAGAGGGAGCTGGTTTCTCCCAGGGAACTGACCCCAGAGGCAAAGACAGCAATCGAAAAGGTACAGAAGGCCTTATCAGAGAGGCAGGCTCATTGATGTGAGCCAAACATACCTTTCCAATTCATTGTTCTAGGAAAACTGCCACATTTGCATGGTTTGATTTTTCAATGGATCGAAGGGCAGAGAGATTCACTCTTGATCATAGAGTGGGTCTTCCTCTCTCACCAAAGATCCAAGACCATCACTGAGCCACAAGAGTTGATAGCTCAACTGATTCGGAAGGCAAGGGTGAGATTGTGTGAACTGGCTGGTTGTGACTTTACATGTATTTACCTTCCGGTCAAACTTTCTAAGGAGGGAAGGAACTCTCCCAAGAGATTGACCAAGGAGATGTTTGAGCATTTGCTCCAGAGCAATGCCAGTCTCCAGTTATCACTGGACAGCTACAGGGGACAAATATCAGTCCATGCCCCGTCTCACAAGTTGCTCAATGAGGAATTCCACCTCATTCCTCGTGAGAAGAGGAGTCGGAGACCACTCAAGGCTCTCACAGTGTTCACGGACGCATCCGGGGCTTCCCACAAGTCGGTGATGACTTGGAGAAATCCTCAGACTCAGCGTTGGGAAGCTGATGTGGAGTTTGTGGAGGGATCCCCCCAAGTGGCTGAACTAGCCACAGTGGTAAGAGCCTTTGAGAAGTTCTCAGAACCAATTAATTTGGTAACAGACTCTGCTTACGTGGCGGGGGTAGTGTCCAGAGCGGAGCAGGCTGTGCTCAAAGAAATTGACAATGAACATCTCTTCAGATTGCTTTCAAGGCTAATTTATTTAATTTCTCATCGAGAACATCTGTTCTATGTGATGCATGTAAGATCACACACTGATTTGCCAGGTGAAATTGCAGAGGGGAATCGTCAGACAGATTCCCTTGCTGCACCTGTTGAAAATGCACATCTCCCTGATATCTTCCAACAGGCAAAGCTGAGTCACCAACAATACCATCAGAATGTGCCAGACCTGATCCATCAGTTCCAGCTAACACGGAGCCAGGCTCGAGCCATTGTGGCCACCTGTCCCAACTGCCAGGTCCAAGCGATGCCATCGATGGGTGTGGGAGTTAACCCCCGGGGCCTTGGCAGTTGTGAGGTATGGCAGACAGACATCACGCACATTCCTAGTTTTGGACGCCTCAAATATGTTCATGTAAGCATTGACACACATTCAGGTGCAGTGTATGCCTCTGCCCATGCAGGGGAAAAGACTGAACATGCCAAGAAACGCCTAGTGCAAGCTTTTTCAGTGTTGGGGATTCCAAAAGAAATCAAAACTGATAACGGCCCAGCGTACACGTGCAAGGGGTTCCTGGAGTTTGTCCAGCAGTGGGGAGTGGAACATAAAACTGGCATCCCCCACTCCCCCACAGGTCAAGCTGTGGTTGAGCGAGCACATCAGACGCTCAAACAGGTCCTGGCTAGACAGAGTAGTACAACTGTGTGGATGTCTCCACATGAGAAACTCTGCAAAGCCATGTTTACCATCAATTTTCTGAACTGTTCATTTGAAAACATGAGTCCACCAGTGGTACGCCATTTTAACAGTGGCAATCAGTTCAAATTGTCTCAGCGTCCACCGGTCATGATTAGGGATCCAGAAACTTGGGAAACCAAAGGTCCCTATGAGCTTGTGACCTGGGGTCGTGGCTATGCATGCGTGGCCACTCCCTCAGGCCCTCGGTGGATTCCTCAGAAGTGGGTGAAACCTTTTGTCCCTAAAAATCCAGCTCCAGCAGAAGGGGATAAGAGGCAAGTAGCCGTTTCCTCCAAAAGAAGACGTCACCGGATGGAGGAAAAAGAAATTTCCTAGATGTGGACTCCTTCCGGCAGAAACTGCATCAACAGAGAATCCTATGTCCACCTGTCTGGTAGGAATTCCATCATGGGCAGGAATTCCGTCTCAGCTTTTAGGAGGGCCATGTACCATAGGGCGGTTGTCCGTATTGACACCCAACCAAACTTTAATTGGTGAATGGACTCAAAAAAAATAAATTGGCAAACAAAATTCAAAAGAGGAGTGCTGACCAATTGGATCCAAATTGTAATTCAGATATTTTTCATTGGGCCAAGTCAAAAAGAGTCGCTGTGTCCCTGTTCCTTCCGTGGGTCGCAGCAGCCAAAGCTCTAGGTGAATTGGGCCATCTAGAGTGCTGGGTAGTCAAACAAGTAAATTTAACGTCCACCGCCATCAGCTCTCTCCTAGAAGATGAGGAAATTACCAGACAGGCCACTCTCCAGAAATGTGCT
Organism: Progne subis subis; assembly: GCA_022316685.1. Lineage (NCBI taxonomy): Eukaryota > Metazoa > Chordata > Aves > Passeriformes > Hirundinidae > Progne > Progne subis. Next base: position 114,106 of record JAKJHU010000559.1, read on the forward strand.
GCTATAGATTATCTCTTGTTACTTCATGGACATGAATGCCAGGAATTCGAAGGACTATGTTGCCTAAACCTGACCTCAAAGGCTCCAAACATCCATGCTGCCCTTCGAAGCATGAACAGCTTGATTGGACAAGTGAAGCAAGAATCTGAGGATTGGATCAAAGAACTGTTCAAAGGCTGGGGACTTACAGGGTGGTGGACTTCTATAGTTAAAACAATTTTGTTATTTCTTGTTATTCTTTTCCTTGTAACAATAGCGTTTGGGATCTTACGCTGTTTGATTTTCAAGGCTATCAATAGTCTCATACCTTCTACCTCAGAAGTCAATCACATAGAGTTGGCAAACCTAAAGCAGGTTGACGCCCCCACCAATTGTAATTGGTGGGAAAATCCGCATTCCGTGTAACCTAATGTTCTTCTTCTAATGTTCTTAAACAAAAAAGGGGGAGATGTTGTGTTCCTCTGAGGAATGGTTTTTCCCCTCAGAGTCCCCCTGAAGCCTGTGCTATGTAGTTTAACCCTTCTTCCCTATCATACCTATTCCTGACCCTATTGGCTCAGGGCCAATATCTTTCCTTGGCCCAAAACTACATATACCCCTGTTTCTTCCTGGTTCTCTCTCTCTCTCCTCGGCCTCCTGGAACATCACATCGAGAATAAAGCTTGGACGGAAGCTGGGGGTGAGAGCCACTCTTTTGAAATCTCTATTCTGTCTCTCTGAAATATATTTCCCTAAAACCCCTGAATAACTGAGCTAGAGAGAGCCGGGGGGTGGCTAGAGGGAAGTATAGTTTCAGATACTGAAGCAGGGCATTTGGGATACATGTCATATGATCCGGTTATTGACCAAGGAATGATGTGGGGGTGTAGTGGTTTCACGTTCTCCAAATTCCGGTTGCTAAACTTAATGTAGTTGTTTTAGTGTTTATTCACTTTTTGTTGGAGAGATTAGGAGAAAAGCAAATCAGGCTCAAGTTTAAAAATAAACAAATAGATTTATTGACACAAATTAAAATAATGGAAAAAGAAAGCCAGAAAAAAACTAAAACAAAACAGAATGAAACTCTAAAAACACTCCTCCCTCCCCCTACAAACTGTTAACTTTCCTACAAACAACATAAAGAGAAAAAAACCTGTGATTTTTGGTCAGTTTGACCATTTGAAAATAGTCTTTCACGAATCTTTAGGGTAAAAGTCTCTCTTAGAATCATGGATCCCACTGACAACATAAAACAGTTCTCTTGTGGGTTTTTTAACTGACACAAAAACAGCCGCCCCAGGGAAACCTGCTTTCGTGACCCCTTCCATTAGCAGTTTCCCAGGCTGCTTATGGGTCATGGGTCTTAAGACTCTTGAATGCTGGGGTGTTGTTGGAGTCCAGGGCATTCCTTTGGTTGCCCTGGAGGGTCAGGGACCTGGGCAGGGGGGTCTGGGACCCCAGCCCAGAGCTCAGAGAGACACTGGATTTGATTTCAGTCCATGGGAGAGGCTTCTTGCACTGCAGGAAGCATTGCAGGCCACAAGAGTGTGAAAGATTGTAGTTTAGTATATCACAGGGTGAAAAAACAGTGGGTTTGGGATTTTTGGCATTGAAGTGAATGGGGCAAGATGGAGAATTTGGGGCATTGTCTCCTTCTTCTTCCTTCTTGTTCCCTCACTCCATTTCTGCACTGACGTTGGCACAAAGTAATTAGTGAGGATTGGGTCAGAGTAAAGATGACCTTTTTAGTAATAGTGATAGACATTGGTAAGAAATAGTAAATAAAGAATACGTAGCAATTAGTATAAAAGAAAAGGGACAACCCAGTTCAGGGGGAGTCACCAGATGTCCGAGCCGTGGCAAACATCTTTTGGACACTGAGAAAATTGTAAGAAAAGAACTAATAAACGAAGCATGTAACCTTGAAGACTCCGTCTTTTCCTGCATTTGGCAAAGAGCTTTGCAGAGGGCCAGGACTCTAAAACCACCTGAATGCCGGGGAATTTAAACTCCTGCAAAGGAGCCCCTGACCGGGTGCCAGCTTTTAAAGATGAATAACACCAAAGGCAAAGGATTCTTCATCTCAAGGCACAGAGATATCCTCTCACTTCTTCACTGGTGCAGAGGGCTTCTCATCTCTGTCTCATTTCAAGCATGTTATGGGATTATCACTTAGTCCATCACAAACACCTTTGCTCAAATCCACACACAAATCTAAACAATCATCTCCCCAAATGCATATTTTTCCATGATTTAAAGGGATAATCTACATATGAAGTCCATTTCATGGCTCAATAAGGATGGAATGACAAACTCCTCAACTACCTGTCCCAATAGTCTTTTCACTCTTGCTCTACTGACTTCATGCTGTGTCTTCTCTGTGTTCACTCTGTCCCTTTCTTTTCTTTCTCAGGGAACGGTTAAACCCCAGAAGCTTCATTTTGCCAGGAAAGGGTTAAATCTGCCTAGAGTCTGTGTGTCTCACTGCAGATCATGGTGTTAAGATTTTCAAGGCTGCGCTGGTGAGGGGGGGAAAGAACTCACGCAGAAACATCAGAGATCAGAGGACCTGGGCAGTCCAGAATGAAAAAAATCAGGCAGGATTATAAATGCCTTTTTTGCCCACCCCTTAGTTTAAATTGGGGCAGGCCCTGGCCCAGCCAGGCCTGTAGTTGGTATCAGGGGCCTGGTGGGCGGACCTGCCTGGCCCCCCTTGCTGGCCACAGATAGGGCCTGGAGGCACAGCCCGGCCGGGGCTGCTCCTCTGGGCCTGGGTAAGCCCAACCCCATCCACCCGGCCAGGGCTGTGGGGCCTGGCTGACCCCTGGCTGCCCTATGATGTTACTTTTCTCTCTGGCCAAAGGGAAAAAGGCTGACCTGCAGGACATCAGGGCTTTATATGGGTGCTTCCCAAAGTCTCAATTGACATTCTCAGTGGTCAAAACAGATGCCAATATCCTAACTAACCTTCTGGGAGGTCCCTGTCCTTTCTAAAGCAATTCCCAGGTCCTGACTAGGAAATACATTCCACATTTCTCCATAACTAAAAACTAAACTGTGCCAACCTATGACAGGGGGTCTAACCCTCCCAACCTCTGGGCATGGATCTTGGGAAGTGTGGCACAAAAATATCTGTGCAGACAATCTCTATATGCAGCAAACCCAGTGGAAGACCATAGAATATGAGATTCAACGCTTGAGAGAAATGGCAGTGGTAGAGATTGTCTTCACAGATGACCTACACACTAGGAACTGAGACTTGGTACCATGTACATCGATGATGTGGCAAAAACTTGTACGACTTGGGGCACAAGACGATGCTTCTGCTTTAGCAATAATGAAGCAGGAAGACACAGAGGAGACCGTGCTTAATATGGCAAAGAAGCTCTGAACATATGGAAATACCGTGCATGGCCCAACACATGCAAGAATTGCAGCAGTGGAAACATGTCTGGAGAAATTAGAAGATAGAGGAGTGTCACCCTGGTTTTTCTGAGTTTTTTAAAGCCTTTTGATTGTTCATAAAATGGAGTCAGACCTTTTAGCTACTGCACAATATTAGGAGCAGTTTCTACCTTTTTCTCACAGATGTAACATAAACAAATCCTTTGTTTTTCATTCTCTGTCCTTTGTTTGCATATTTCTAACCTGAAAACAATTGTAATTGACGGCTGGTCTGGCCAGTTGGCTGAGGGGTGGAAACTCCAAAAGCCAATCTTCAGCCAGCCCCACAAATGTATAAAAAGTAAGAAATAAACAGGCAGAGGCTCTCCGCCTTAGCTCATCCTTGAGCTGGCTCGGAAGAACTCTCTGCCCTGCGAAAATCTCTCGTCTCCGTGTGATTGATTTGTGTATCACGATCACAGAGGAGAATCACAAGAAACTCAGAAAAGACATTAAAGAGGTCTTTCTCCAAATCTCAGCAATACAGATCAGACGATCTTGTACCAATCATGGATGTCCCCAGAGAAGAAGAGAAGGTACATCCCACAAGCTGATCTGGGGTTCTTCCTGCATGATTGTGGAGAAAACATGAGGAGGTGGGATGGAAAATCTACTGCTGCTCTGGCACAACGGGTGATTGACTTGAAGGACAGCAATACTCGGAGAGGAAGTTCCACCAAAAACGGAAACAGTTCCAGTAGCCCGTAGCTGAACTGCCAGGTATGATGATAATATGTTCGATCCCCATGAAGGAACCTCCAAGGCATATGCCCAGGGAAAGAAGGTGTCTTGGTTTTGAAAGACAATTGTCTGCCAGGGAAAGCTAAAGCCTCCCTTGGAATGGAGAATGTAAATCCCCTTCCCTCCAAATTATTATAATTTTGCAATTAGGGGCTTTCAGGCAAAGATATGGGAATAGGAACAACAGTTCTTTACTAGGAATATTAAAAAAAAGGAAAATACAAATGTAGTAGTACAAAAAAACAAGCAAGGAAGTAAGCAAAAATCCTGGAAAAAACCCTGACAGAATCAGGGATACAACCTGGCACCTTGGTGGTCAAGGTGTTGGAAGCAATCCAAATAAGTCCTCCTGGAGTAACAGATGTGGTTTTGTGGAGTAGAGATGATCCTGTAGAAAGTCCAGTGGTGGCGAGATGGGTCTGGTCTTTCTACGGGAATCCAGTGGAAAAACTGGATACCTGGTGGTCTTCAGTGTCAGTTTTTATCTAGCTAGGAACAGTTGGCTCCTCTCCCACTGTGTGGAGCATCTCACAATGGGATGATGGAATGTGCCATGTCATTGGTAGGCCCTAATGGACCATTACCAGAAGATGTCCCCCTGGAGGACGGAGGGGTGGTGAAAGGGATAAAAAACACTGCCCCACATGGTTTTAATGGCTGGGACATTGTCAGAAGTCATCCGTCCCGTCCCCCCTGCAGTTACAAGAGAAGGATAAAACATCTCCCAAAAAACAGCTTTCAACAGATGAAACAGAATACACATTTTTTCGGTTACATAATCCAAGGCACTGAAATACCCATTTCGGAGGAAGTCTATGCCCAAAATGAAGGGGGCATCTGGGCCAGTCACAATAGGGTGTCTCTTCTACTTATTTCTAGTCAGGCTTACATTAGCTTTTACTAAAGTAAAATCTTGTGTTCCTCCTGTCATGCCAGCAATAGAAACAGATTCTTCTTCCACATGTCTTGATGGGAGTAATGTGCACTGTGCACCAGTGTCAACTAAGGCTTTATATTTTTGTGGTTCTAATGTGCCAGGCTAATGAATTTACACAGTTTAAAAAACAGTTTTCTTTAGCCTCTACCTGGCTAGAGGCAGGGCCCCTCTAAGCCTGGTTATCCTTATTTCTTTGGGTAATCGGAGCTGTTTCTTTCTTGGTAGAACTTCTTGTCATAGTCTTGCCTTCTAACAATTCACACAGATGTTGTGCCAGAGCATCAGTAGATTCTCTATTTCATCTTCTCATGTTTTCTTCACAATTATGTAGGAAGGACCACAGTTTAGCTTGTGGGATGCCCCTTCCCTCTCTGTCTGGGGGATGTTTGCATGTGGTGCTAGAATTTCTGACCTGTACTGCAGAGATTTGGAAAATGTCTTCTTAAATCTCCTCCTTGAGTTTCTTGTGATTCTTCTCTATCTTGCCTTCTGATTTCTGCAGACAGGTTTCTACAGCTGCCATTCTTGTATGTGTTTGGCTATGCATGGTATTTGCATATGCTCGGAGCTTCTTTGCCATATTAAGTACAGTCTCCTCCGTGTCATCCTGCTTCATTATTGTTAAAGCAGCAGAGTATTCTTGTGGCCCAAGTTGTACAAGTTTTCGCCACATTACAGGTGTACACGGTACTGAGTCAGGGTTCTTAGTGTTTAGATCGTCTGAGAAGGCAATGTCTGCTACTGCTACTTCTCTTAAGCGTTGAATTCCTTTTTTAATCGTCTTCCACTGTGTTTGCTGCATATAGAGATCGTTTGCACACAGATATCTTTGTGCCACACTTCCCAGGACCCATTCCCAGAGACGGCAAGGGTGAGCTTCCCTCATCATTTCTTGGTCGATAACTGGATCATGTGACAGGGATCCTAAATGCTTTGCTTCAGTGTCGACTAGCATTGTAGCCTGGCCTGCAGCATCCTAAAGATGGACTAAACAACTAATTATAGATTCATTAGGTTGTCAAATGTAAGCTTTTCTTAGGCCACAAAGGTCCTTCAGGGAAAAAGACTCAATAGTGGCTTTTGATCTTGTACTAGTTGGTTGGGCTCCTGATCTGGTGCTAGTTGGTTGGGCTCTTGATCTATTGCCAGTTGATTGGGCTTCTGATCACGTGTCAGGTGGTCAGGCTTCTGATCTTGTGCTACTTGGTCGGACTCCAGATCTTGTGTCAGTTGGTTTGGCCTCTGATTTTGTGTCATTTGATTCAGCTTCTGATTTCGTGTCAGGAGGCATTGAGGGTCCTTTACCTGGATTATCGTCTACTGGTCGATCAGTTTTGCGTGTATGCTTTTTTCCTTTCTTTCTCCGCTTTACTGCAGCCACTGCCGGTGGCTTAGCCTCACTGTTTCATGGGTTAGTACAGTTTGGTTTTTTAGTTATAGAAGTGTAGTGGTTTCCCACGAGACTAGACGACTGCCGACGGCAAAAGTAAAAGAGTCTGCTCTCTGGCTTAGGGTGGGACTTTACAGCTTTTATTCTCAAGTCCTGCCCTGCTTTGCTGGACTGTCCCAATGGTTCGCCAATGCCAGAGAGCCCTGGCCCCTCCTCCGTTGTGGCTTTTTCCCCCAGGGGGCAGGGCCCAGAGGCAGGGCCCAGATGCACCACCCAATCAGGGAGAAGCGGGAGGGAACAGGGCTGGGTTACATTTCAGTGTGGGGGATGGGCACTGCTGGGCAAGGACAGATATATAGAAAAAACATTGCAAATCCAATGAAATATAAACCCAATTAATGTATTACAACATAGAAGAATGTAGAATAATTTCCCAGGTCAGGACCTGGGAATTTCTTTGGAAGAGACAGCAACCTATCAGAGAGTTAGTTGGAATATTGGCGTCTGTTCTAACTACTGAAATTGCTAGCTGCGACTTTGGGAAGTACCATATAAAATCTCGAGAATTTCCGGTATGTGGGTCCTTTTTCTTCTTTCCTTTGGCCAGAAAGAGACAGGTAACATCGAGTTGGGCCTGCTGCTCCCCCCTTTTTGGGGGGGAGCTGGCCTGAGGCCGGGTTGGATTCCATCAGCTCCCGGGTGAAGAGGGGGGAAGGAGAGGTTGCTGTTTTGCAAGAGCTACTTTCTCCAAACTTCTCTGGAGGAGGGAGAGATCTCTGCTGGGCCCCTGATAAGAGCTATGGGCACCATTTAGGCCGAGGCCACCCCGATTTACACCGAGGGGTGGGTTGAAAAGGCATTTATGATCCTGCCTGGGGTTTTTTCGTGATTCCAGACTGCCCAAGTGCTCCCATCTCTGATGTTTCTGTGAATTCTTCCTCCCTCACTAGCGTGGCCTTGAACATCTAACACCACGAGCTACAGAGGAAGAGACAAACACTCGAGCAGATTTAACTCTTTCTTAGCAACATGAAGCTTCCAGAGCTTAGCCCTTCTCTGAGACAGTAAGAAAAGACAGAGTGAACATAAAGACCAACAGCATGAAGTCAGTAGCAAGAGTGAAAAGACTATTGGGACAGAGGGTTGAAGAGTTGGTTGTTCTATTCTTACTTGTGCCATGAAAATGAACTCTATATTTAGATCATTCCTTTAAATCTTAGGAAAGATATGCATTTAGGGAGATTATTGTTTTAATTTGTGTGTGGATTTAAGCAAAGGTGTTTGTGATGGACTATGTAATATTAATCCTATAAGATGCTTGAACAAAGATAAAGATGAGAAGCCCCCTGCATCAGTGAAGAAGTGAGAAAATATCTCTGTACCTTGAGGTGAAGAATCCTTTGCTTTAGAGTTATTTATCTTTAAAAGGTGACACCCCAGTATGCAAAAGTCTAAGACCCATGACTCACAAGCAGCTTGGGAAACTGCTCCTGGGAGGGTCACAAAGGCAAGTTTCTCTGGGCGGCTGTTTTTGTGACTGTTTAAAACCCACAAGAGAACTGTTCTAGGTTGTCAGTCGGTTCCATGACTCTAAAAGATACTTTTCCCCTAATGAACTGATGAAAGACTATTGTCAGATAATGAAACTGACTTAAAATTACAAGTTTTGTCTCTTTATGTTGTTTTGTAAGAAAGTGAACAGTTTGTAAGGGGAGGGTAGAGTGTTTCTGAAGTTTCATTCCATTTTCGTTTTTTCCAACTTTCTTTTTTCTATTCTTTTAGTGTATGTTAATAAAACTGTTTGTTAATTTTAAGGTTGTGCCTGCTTTGTTTTTCTCCTAGTCTCTCTCCCACAGAAAGAGTAAGTACCAAGACCAAAATTTAGTGAATGTGAAACCACTACACACTGTCTGGTTTAGCTACAACCTGAGTAGCTGTGGGGTTGGCTGCAGCCTGAGTGACTGGGGTAGCTGCTGATTTATCTCCCTGCTCCCCTGCCCCTACCTGCTGCCCTACAGTATCTAGCAGTGTGCGATAAGCATATGCCAGGGCCTAGCTTATTGCAATGAGCTTTTTCTCTTTAGAGTTGTCATGGGTTAGTACAGTTTCATTTTTTAGTCATAGAGGAATGTATAGTGATTTTCTGAGTCAGGACCTGGGAATGGCTTTAGAAAGGACAGGGACCTATCAGAAGGTTAGTTGGAATATTGGCATCTGTTATGACCACTGAAAATTGTTGGCTACGACTTTGGGAAGTACCATATAAAACCTCTTGATTTCCTGTAGGTCGGCCTTTTCCTTTTTTTTTTTCCTTTGGCCAGAGAGAGACAGGTAAAATCGAGTTGGGCCTGCTGCTCCCCCCTTTTGGGTGGGAGCTGACCTGAGGCCCGGCTGGAGTCTATCAGCTCCTGGCTGGTGGGGGAAAGAGAGGTTGCTGCTTTACAACTACTTTCTCCAAACTTCCCTAGAGCAGAGAGCGATCTCTGCCGAACCCCTGATAAGAGCTATGGGCACCATTTCGGCTGAAACTACCTGATTTACACTGAGGGGTGGGCTGAAAAGGCATTTATGATCCTGCCTGGGTTTTTTTGTGATTCTGAACTGCCTGGCTGCTCTGATCTCTGGATCTCAGCCTTAAACATCTAATACCATGAGTTACTGCGGAAGAGAAGGGACTCTGGGCAAATTTAACCCTTTCTTAGCAACATGAAGCTTCCAGAGCTTGGCCCTTCTCTGAGAGAGAAAAGAAAGGGACAGAGTGAACATAAAGAAGAAACAGCATGAAGTCAGTAGAGCGAGAGTGAAAAGACTATTGGGACAGAGGGTTGAAGTGTTAGTTGTTCTATTCTTATTTGAGCCATGGAAATGAACTCTATATTTAGATCATTCCTTTAAATCATGAGAAAGATATGCTTTTGTGGAGATAATTGTTTAGGTTTGTGTGTGGATTTGAGCAAAGGTGTTTGTGATGGACTAAGTAACATTAATCCTACAAGATGCTTGAACAGAGATAAAGATAAGAAGCCCTCTATGCCAGTGAAGAAGTCAGAAAATATCTCTGTACCTTGAGATGAAGAATCCTTTGCCTTTAGAGTTTTTAATCTTTAAAAAATGACACCCCAATATGCAAAAGTCTAAGACCCATGACCCATAAGCAGCTTGGGAAACTGCTAATGGGAAGGGTCACAAAGGCTAGTTTCTCCGGGCGGCTGTTTTTGTGACAGTTTAAAAACCCACAAGAGAACCATTCTAGGTTGTCAGTAGAATCCATGACTCTAAGAGAGACTCATCTCCTAAAGAATTAATGAAAGACTATTGTCAAATAGTAAAACTGACTGAAAATTACAAGTTTTGTCTCTTTATGTTGTTTTATTAGAAATTAAACAGTTTGTAAGGGGAGGGAAAAGTGTTTTTAGAGTTTCATTGTTTTTTGTTTTAGTTTTTTTTTTCCCCAACTTTCTTTTTCCATTCTTTTAGTGTGTGTTAATAAAACTATTCATTCATTTTTGAGGCTGAGCCTGCTTTGCTTTTCTCCTAGTCTCTCTCCCACAGAAAAAGAGTGAGTACGAAGACCAGAATTCAGTGAACACAAAACCACTACAAGTTATCATGACAGTTCTATTCCAGATATTTCCCCACCTCATCTGCATTCTGAATTTGTTCACGTGAAAATTCCTAAACTGGAGGATCAGAAAACCCCTTCAAGGTTCGGCCCATTGTCTCCCATTCTCCACACCACTTCAGATTTTCCACACCTGAGTCTACCTCAGGGTCTGTTTCTGGGTCAGCGGTCTCATCAGCCCCTCTGGAAATCTTAGCTCTCATTTTAGAAAATCTACAAACCATATAGAGGAAGCTCACCAGCTGAAATACCAGGAAGGTGGTCTCTTTAACATTCAGAGGACACTGAACATTCTCCCAAAGTGATGTAACCAAATCAAAAGAGAAGGAAAGGAGAGGTTGAAAAGCCTCATCCCCTACTTCTCCTCTAACAAACGGTGCAATTATTGATAAATCCCCAAAGCATGCTGCTGGAACAAGGATGCAGGGTAGGATGAAAAAAACATAAACTGAACATACCTGGCACAAACTCTAGTACCTTTATAAACTTCCTATAGATCATAATCACTGAGCCCAACAAAATAGCTATTCTAATTTGTGCATCCCTAGTGTAAAAGCTATGTGTTAGGGACAACATTGGAGCTATTTCTGGATAAGAAAACAATCCTAGGGACCAGAAAGGTATTAAAACCTCAAAAAAGTCTAGGGAACAGAAACACAGCAAGGACTCTATTCCAAGCGACATTAGGAATTCAAGGAGCAACACGGCTACTGACTGTTTTATCCCGACACAAAGTACAACTAAAATGCAATCAATAATTAATACAAGTTTTTTCTACTCTCTCGAGCCCTGCACTGGGCACCAATTAAATGGTATTGTCCTGGTTTAGGGAAAATTTGGGAGAAAACCCACATACCCTTCCCCCCAACAGGTCTGGGAAAGAACTTCTTTGGAGAAAAGTGGAAAAAAACTATTTTACTTAACAAACAAAGTGCATACAAGTATAAAGAATGAATGATATGAAACAATAAAACCTCTAGTTTTGGAGTGAGACGGCAAATTGAGAATGTTCTTGCCGTAGATGTAGCTCGGTCTCTCAGTCTTTTATCAGTTTCAGTCTTTCTAGAGCTGCTGGAAAATGCTGAGGTCTAGGCCCCAGTGGGGCACAGGTGCAAGCCACCCAGTGCTCCCCTGGGTTTTTTCAGTCTAGAGCAGGTTTAAACAGTCTTAAGAAAAAAAGAAAAAAAAAGCAGTCCAGGGAACTTCTCTGCTTCAGCTAGCTAAATCTAACTAAAAGCAAAAAGATCTCTGTCCTGCAGTCTCTCTAAGCCTCAGCCTAACACCTAGTCTGGAGAAGAATGTGGAGTCAGGTAGTTTTCTCAAAATAAACTCTGTGCTCCTTCTTGCTCCTCCTTTGCTCCTAGAACCAGTCTTAAAGGCACAGAACTCAATTACAGCTCAAACAGAATAGACAATTAGAGATAGAAGCATCATAAATTCACCCTAGGACAGTTTTAATAAAGAAAGAAAATAATGCAAAAAACAAAGAAGAAAGCTGTGCACAGTATAGAGAGAGGCCCCATATACCTGCTGAAGCACCTCGAGAATGCATGGACCACCTTTGTTCTCTCACTTATGTACATAACGATCGAGGAGGGTTCCATTGGCAAATTGCCAAGAGAAACAGCTACAGGTTTTGAAGAACAATTTCAAAGTCCAAAAGGTGCTTCTGATCTGGCACTGAGCCAATTGCCATGAGAAGGGCATGGAAAGTTCTAGTTAAACTGTAGAAATTGTTTTGTCCCCGGCTGTTGTTGTGGACTCCAGGACGGCATAGATATATGTAGACGAGAGATCTCTGTAGTTAGGTTTTAGAAGATTGGGTTTATTGTAAGGGATGTGAGGCCTTGCTATGAGCTGCCAGGCTGCAGCTCAGTGCATGGCCTAGGAGGTGGGGGAAGGGAGAGGTAGGGAATGGAGGGGAGCAAGGACAAGGGCAGGAGGGAGAGGCAAGCAAGAGAGCAAGAGCAAGAGCAAGCAAGAGCAAGAGAGCGAGCCACCCCTGCAGACCCCTGATAAGGGGTCTTGAGGTGGGCAGGAACAGGATCTGTGCCAATGAGGTTACAGATACCTGACACTTCAGGGGAGGGGTACAGGTGTGGGATGAACCATTGGGGGGTTAAACAGAACATTCCATTTGACCTGGGTCTGGCTGCAGGTACTTTTCAGTTGGTCACACAAGTGTTTTCCCATACATCCAGTATCCAATACATCTCAAACATCAAAACTTACTTTCAATTCTATCTCACTAACAGGTCTCACATTCTCAGAATATAGGCAATCATATTTATAGGGTTTTTTGGCTTCATCCTCCCCAACATTAAACTTCTTAAAATGTCTAGAGGTAAGCTGAAACTTCTTTCCTTATACAGAAATGCCCACTTGGGTGTGGGGGGTGCCTTCCTACCTTCATCCTCCTAGGAGCAGCATGGCAAGTGCAGTGCAAGCTGCAACCAAGATGGGTACCCCATCTCCTCATGAGTGCGTGGCACAGTGACTGAGAAGCCACTAGAAGAGGTGTGTTTTAATGCACATAGTACAGCACCCCAGGGTGGTACTCAAAACTCTGAACCCATCTCTGCCAGCCCCTGCTTTAATTATACTGCCTTCAGACAAGGGAGAGAGAGGGAGCCTGTTGCTTAGAGGTCTGTGTTTGCCACATGCTTTCCTCATGTGTGTGTATGTAGCCTGCCACTGTAGCCTCCCCCTGCCCCCGCCGGTGTCATGAGCCTAGACTTGCACAGAAAGTTTTGTTTTGCTCTTAGTTAAGCAAAAGAATTTGCAATATTTAAAAAGAAAAGGGAGGATTGATATGGGGGAGGTTTATAGATATAAAAATATAGGATTTTAGAAGCAGCTTTTTGTCACCCTGGTTTTTCTGAGTTTTTTAAAGCCTTTTGATTGTTCACAAAATGGAGTAAGACTTTTAGCTACTGTACAATATTAGGAGCAGTTTCTGCCTTTTCTCACACATGTAACATAAACAAATCCTTTGTTTTTCATTCTCTGTCCTTTGTTTGCATATTTCTAACCTGAAAACAATTGTAACTGACAGTTGGTCTGGCCAGTTCAGCTGGGAGGTGATAACTCCAGAAGCCAATCCACAGCCAGACCCACAAATGTATAAAAAGTAAGAAATAAACAGGCAGAGGGGCTCTCGGCCTTGGCTCAGCCTTGGGCTCTCTCGGAGGAACTCTCTGCCCTGCGAAATCTCTCGTCTCCGTGTGATTGCTTTGCGTATCCCGATCACAGCTTTTGGTGATTTTGTTGAAGTAAAAAAGCAGCTTATATGAAAAACACATAAAATATTAGCTATTAAGCTTGGTTGTTAGGTAGTTACTAGGTAGAAGTCATATAAACAAGACATATATTGTAAAAATTCAGTAAAGCAGGACCTAGGTATTTGTCAAAAATCAGTAAAGCAGAACTTTTTGGCTTGAATCCAGAAAAATCAAGCTCCTAACCTTTGGCAAGAACAAAGTGACCTGAAAAATAGCCAAATGTCCACTGCGCCTGCCCAGAAGCAAAGATCAACCTGAGGAAGACATCGGCCTTCCTCCCAAGACCCTAACTGACGACCACCAGGCGGCGTGACAGCTAATTAGAATACAAAGCAAGAGAAGGTGGAGAATGGGCGTGTGAGGCGGTGTGGGTTTGTGAGATCGATGTGTATTTAAATCCAGGCCTTGTTTTAACCAGGTACGCACAGTTTGGAGGAAATATTGCCCGGTGTGTCCAAGCTGGAAATAAAACCTGGTTTACAATTTTCTAATTGCAAAGTTCTTATTCTATGTTTCATGATGAACAGTGTTGTAATGCATTAGTTTGGTTTATATTTCATCAGATTTGTAATGTTTTTTCTATATATCTGTCCTTGCCCAGCAGTGCCCATCCCCCACACTGAAATGTAACCTAACTCTGTTCCCCTCCCACTTCTCCCTGATTGGGTGGTGTGTCTGGGCCCTGCCCCCTGGGGAAAAAAGCCACGATGGGGGAGGGGCCAGGTCTCTCTGGCACTGGCGAGTCATCAGGAAAGGTCTCCAGCAAAGCAGGGCAGGACTTGCGAATAAAAGCTGTAAAGTCCCACCCGAAGCCAGAGAGCGGACTCTTTTACTTTTGCCATCAGCGGTCGTCTAGTCTCGTGGGGAAATACTACAACTGGTGCGCAACGTGCAGCTTGAAGTCACAAAAGGTTCCCAAAAAGCTGGAAGAACCACTTGGGGAGCACGTGGCCGGGGAATCTCACGCAGGTACGTGAGTCACAAAATGTAGCCCACCCACGCAGAGACACAGACCCATCAGGCTTGGCGTTCACTGTGGAGTCTCTGAAACACAGGATTCTACAGGCCAGGGCTGCAGTTTTCTCCTTTGGACTCAAAAAACCCATCGGAGCGCTGCAAAGAAGCCCCCCGACCGGCAAGCTGCTCCCAGAGAGTGACCACATGTTAGTGGAAAACTAACCCTGGGAACCGAGACTGGAAGCTCTTTTTGCACCAGAAGGGTCAGTCGCAGGCAAAAGGAGTGATTGGCAAAGAAAGGAAAAGAACGCTGGAATTTTGGTGAGTACCACTTTCGGTTTTCTAAGGGAGAATCTTTTCCAGAGGCAATGTTCCTCAGGGAAAAGGGTTTTTTTCTCTTTCGGGGAAGGTTTTGCTTTCAGAGTAAACCTTCAAAGTGCTTTAATAGCACACTTCTTTCGGCAGCCTGGGGGGGTGGAAAAGGAAACTGTTTCCCCTTTTGGTTTTTTTTTTCTCTCCAGCGAAGTTTTTTTTTCCATTCATTTTCTCAGTCACAATAAAGAGGACACAAAAACTCAAAATCTGAGCCAAAAATGGGTGCAAGGCTGTCTGTGTCTCACAAAAGAGTCTATAACCACATTTTAAATGCCTTGGATGATGGCGAGACCCATTATTCAAAGAAACAGCTGAAAAAAATTAACTCTGTGGTTGTTTTCTCAGTTTCCACATTTATCATTAGAGCAAATAAGCTCCCCAGAATTTTGAGAGGCTATAACAAAAAAAAAAAAAAAATAGTTGAATCTGGCTCATCTAATAATAAAGAAGATGCAAATTTTGCTTTTTATATCTTAAAAATTAAGTTTGCATTGCAAAAGCAAAATAAAAAGGAAAAAAAGCCAGTTCTTTGTGAATTTTCCCCAGCTTGTACCTTTGCAGGCAGACCGAGTGCTCAAACCTCCCATCTCGGTGGTCCCCAGGTTCGAGGGGGTCACAAGATGCAGGGGATTCCTTTGTCCAAAATGGCCAAAGCCATGTGCTCTGGAGCCACGAGGAGTCTCTCCCTTTGTCTGTCCCTCCTTCCCACAATCCCTTCTTCTCCCCAGACCCCTCCTTCTCTTTGGTGCCACCCCCAGCACTGCCCTCTCCTCTGACTCTGCCCCCTACCCTCAAACCTCTGCCCTCCAACTCCTCCCCGTGTGACTCAAGCCTCCAGCCCCTCCCTGCCCCTGGTTCCCACGGTTTCCCCGCCCACAGTCCTGGTTCCCACGCCCTGGAGGGAGGGGGGGAGCCGGGAACCCGGAAGCAGGAAGCGATCCTGGCTTTTCTGCCACCCCTTTCACATATCAACAGTCAAAAAGAGGGGGTGCTGTCCACAGACATTGGGACCCCTTCCCCCAACAAGCGATTCAGGGTTTATGCAAAGCTCAGGCCAAATTTGAATATGAAAGGGAATACTTTTGCAACCGTTTAAAAGCAAATTTATCAAGAAATACTACAGTTCCCTTAGACCTCAAAAACATTTGCTTCCGGAGCTTTGGCAAAATCCTGAAACGGCTGTTGATAATCTGAATCTGCCAATTCGATTAGCAACCCAGCCCGATGGGTCTTTCCAACCCTACAGTAAAATAAAGCAGCTTCCATCAGAACCTTTGGTAACATTTGTGGAGCGATTAACATGAGCTATCGAGTTACAGGTTAAGAATGAAGGAGCCCAGGAACAAGTCCTGGAGGAGATGGCTCTGGCCGATGCAAACGAACGGTGCAAGGCAGCTATCCTCAGCCTGTCTATAGAACCAGCTTCAACTTTACACGATATGCTCCAGGTGTGTGCCAGGAAGATTCCCTTCATAAAAGCTCATCAAAACCACAGTTCCAGAGTCAAGCCAACACAAAAAGCTGCTGCTGCAGACACCATGCTTCCTGTACTTGTGCCACGGCCACCGCCCAAGAGAAGAACAACGTGTCTCCTGTGCGATCAGGCTGGACATTGGGCATCTCAATGCCCTTTAAAGAAGCAATTTCTGGACTTTCGGGACAATGGGGTGGGAGGTCTCAAAGGTCCACAGGGAATTTTTCAAAAAAACTAGAAAATGTAAATGTTAAACTAAATAATCCTGCTTTAACCAGTTCTGTCTTTCAGCAAAAGTCACCGGATATGATAGTAAAGGATCCAGTGACCAGAGAAACAAAAAGTCCTCATGATCAGGTCACCTGGGGTTGTGGGTACGCCTATGTGTCCACTCCCCCAGGTCTCAAGTGGGTGCCAGCTGAGTGGGTGAAACCTTTCATCCCTAAAACTGCAAAGCCACCTACAGAGGCCCCACAAGTGGCCAGTGCTGCCTAGAGGAGGAGGAAGCACCGAACCTTCTCCTTCTAATTATCATTATTCCTTAACAGTGTTTTTCTAGACAGTTTGTTTGCACTGAAGATCATTTTTCTTTTGCAACTTTAAAGGTACTCAAGGTTTGAACTCTGAGCATCTCCCACAAACAGCGCCTTCCTCCTTCTTAATTTAATAAGAAAAGGGGAAATGTTGTAATGCATTAATTGGGTTTATATTTCATCAGATTTGTAATGTTTTTTCTATATATCTGTCTTTGCCCAGCAGTGCCCATCCCCCACACTGAAATGTAACCTAACTCTGTTCCCCTCCCACTTCTCCCTGATTGGGTGGTGTGTCTTGTCCCTGCCTCTGGGCCCTGCCCCCTGGGGGAAAAAGCCACGATGGGGGAGGGGCCAGGTCTCTCTGGCACTGGCGAGTCATTGGGAAGGGTCTCAAGCAAAGCAGGGCAGGACTTGAGAATAAAAGCTGCAAAGTCCCACCCGAAGCCAGAGAGCAGACTCTTTTACTTTTGCCATCGGCGGTCGTCTAGTCTCGTGGGGAAATACTGCAGAACAGCAAACATAGATCCCTAGCACTATCCCACCAGTGACCCCAGAGCCGCCAAACGCTTATTGCTTATGTGGACACTGACTCCAGCACTGAAGGGGAGCCTTTTGACCCTGGCTGCCGAAAAAGATCTGGACTTATTCCCTTCAGATACTCATAACAATTGGTTACAGATAAAAAAGAAAGCCCTTAAGGAGAGACGCTTTGCCTTTATTTTGCTAATCAGTGCTGCTTTAAGTTTAAGGGACAGACACCGAGTGCAGATGACTTATTAAAGAAATATGGGTATTGATCTAGTACTGATACCCAACTGTGACGGACAAAATCTCTCTAACAGTTTAAAGTTAGAAAGTAGATGTTTCTTACGGCTGGGCAGCAAGCGGGATAGCTCCCTAATACGCGCTGTGAAATTCACAGGTAATTACAAAGCCTTTTATTTACAGAGGGGTTGAATACCCAAAATACAAATACAGATTCATAACCCTGTTACCTCCCATTCCTCACTTCATATGCTAATTGGCAAAAAGGCTATTAAGCAAGCGTAATGTAGTGGTTTTGCGTTCACTAAATTCTGGTCTTAATAATCACTCTTTTTCTGTGGGAGAGAGACTAGGAGAAAAGCAAAGCAGGCTCAACTTTCAAAATGGACAAATAGTTTTATTAACATACACTAAAAGAATAGAAAAAGAAAGTTGGGAAAAGACTAAACCAAAATAGAATGAAACTCCAAAAAACACACTTCTATCCACTTACAAACTGTTTACTTTTTTACAAAACCACATAAAGAGGCAAAACTTGTAATTTTCAGTCAGTTTCACCATCTGACAACAGTCTTTCATCAATTCCTTAGGGGAAGAGTCTCTTAGAGTCATGGATCCTACTGATAATCTAAAACAGTTCTCTTGTGGGTTTTTAAACTGTCACAAAGACAGCCATCCGGAGAAATCTGCTTTTATGACTCCTTCCATTAGCAATTTCCCAAGCTGCTTATGGGTCATGGGTCTTAAGACTCTGGAATGCTGGGGTGTGAGCTTTTAAACTCTAAAGGCAAAGGATTCTTCATCTCAAGGTACAGAGATATCTATATTCTCACTTCTTCATTGCTGCAGAGGGCTTCTCATCTCTTTCTCTGTTCAAGCATCTTATAGGATTAATATTACTTAGTCCATCACAAACACCTTTGCTCAAATCCACACACAAATCTAAATAATTATCTCCACAAAAACATATCTTTCTCATGATTTAAAGGAATGATCTAAATATAGAGTTCATTTCCATGGCTCAAATACAAATGGAACAACTAACTCTTCAACCTTCTGTCCCAATAGTCTTTTCACTCTCGCTCTACTGACTTCATGCTGTTTCTCCTTTATGTTCACTCTGTCCCTTTCTTTTCTCTCTCAAAGAAGGGCCAAGCTCTGGAAGCTTCATGTTGCTAGGAAAGGGTTAAATCGGCCCAGAGTATTTTGTCTCCCTCTGTAACTCATAGTATTAGATGTTCAAGGCCTCGCTGGTGAGGGAGGAAGAACTCACACCGAAACATCAGAGATCAGAGCAGCCGGGCAGTCTGGAATTGCAAAAAAAAAAAAACCCAGGCAGGATCATAAATGCCTTTTTGGCCCACCCCTCGGTGTAAATTGGGGCAGCTTCAGCCTAAATGGTGCCTATAGCTCTTATCAGGGGTCCAGCAGAGATCTCTCTCTGCTCTAGGGAAGTTTGGAGAAAGTAGTTGTTGTAAAGCAGCAACCTCTCCTTCCCCCCCCCCACCCAGGAGCCGATGGACTCTGGCTAGGCCTTGGGCCAGCTTCCCTCCAAAGGGGGGGAGGGGGAGCAGCAGGCCCAACTCGATGTTACCTGTCTCTCTCTCTGGCCAAAGGGAAAAGGGCCAACCTGCAGGAAATCAAGGGGTTTTATATGGTACTTCCCAAAGTCGTAGCCAACAATTTTCAGTGGTCAAAACAGATGCCAATATTCCAACTAACCCTCTGATAGGTCCCTGTCCTTTCTAAAGCCATTCCCGGGTCCTGACCCAGAAAATCACTATACATTCTTCTATGACTAAAAAATGAAACTACTAACCCATGATATGTAGTTCGTTTCCTAAAATGAGTTGGGGGTCTATTCTGCTGAGGGGTCACCAAAAATGAGGAAGTAAGATGAGTCTTCTTCATCCTGACATTTCTACCTTTTCAATGCATTCATGACAAATGGATCCTTGGTAGAACTTATAGATTCCTGCATTGAATGGGTTCTTTAAGCAGGAAATCTGCAGTTATCTTTTATCTTATTTACTGCAGTTTGGTTTTTGTTACAAGCACAGCTACATAAACATAAAGCTGACAAGCAATGAGTTACTAAATCCGGAATAGCTTATCTAAGATCCGGCTTCTGTTAACTGCTAACAAAGCTTATCTACCTACTTCAGCTAATTCAGCAACTTACTATCTTAACTTTCCTAAAATCCCTAATTCTTCAAATTTAATGTCTCATTCCATACTTCTTCTTTGAAATGAGTAAATTCTTTTACTCAGTATACAGAATCTTCCTCATCTATCCAAGCTGTACAGCTAGTGTCTCTCAAGACTAAGCCATACACCTTTGACAGTGATGTTAAAGCTGCCACTCGTCGTAGCATCCTCCAATTCCAAACAAGTATTACAATGGATAACACTAAACTTATGCTGACCAAAATAAGCAACACAACTATAGGGTGGATTAAGGTATTCAATATTCTGGTTGCTGTTGGTGACCACCCAAAAAGCATATCCCACCAATGATGAGACAAATGTTCCTCAAGCCTTTTAAAAACCCCTTTGATGGTCTCTGTGTCATGGTGTATCGTAATTAATGTCTTTTTCCCTCCATCTCTAATTTCTTTTAAGATTTCTCTCAATTCGTGATGTTTCAACAATTGAGCAACTAAAGTCAAATTCATCCCTATGGGCACAGGCAGTATCTTCTGAACAGTGGCTAGGTTGGCCTTTATATATTGATGTGATATTACAGGTACCCGATAGGAAAAATCACATCCCTTAATTCTAACAAAATTACAAACACTCAAATTGAATTGAGTCTCATTCACAATTTGGTTGTCTATCTTTACGATGGGGCACGCTGTCCTGAGACAGACACAACCTTGTCCTATATACACAAGTGAAGTTGTCTGTTTGCCTGGATGTGTTTCAAAGTGACAAATACTTTGGTCTGTGTCTAAACAAGTGTCTTTGTCACCCTCTAATGTCCCTTCACATATGTATCCTAGTTGTCTCCTCACAGTACAGGGCTCTAGATTAATAGTTTGCCACTTTCCTTTAATTTCTCATGCCCACGTTCTGTGTTCAGAAGGGTACAATAGTTCCCTCATGGTTTAATCCTAAGGGGACTATTGGGTGTATTAAGTCCACTGAGGCATCGTGTATAGTTAAAACAAAGGCTGTCACTACACTAGTCACAGGGTTATAGGTGAAATTGACCAACACCCACCAGGACTGAAGTTCCCTCTCCAGATCAGAGGCATTATCCCAGACAATTTTGCGAATTTCAGCAGGGAATGTTCCTTCTCCACCTTCCCTGATAACTGCGGCAGCCACTGATTGCATCCACAGTTGTGCCTGAGTACACCCTAGGGCCAACGAGATGTTTTCACTAGCTGTGCCTAGTGCGTTAATTATTACTTCATGATCTCGCTCCTCTGTGTCTTCCCATTCTGGTAATATCTTGGTCAATTTCCAGTGATTGTTACCTAGTGCTAGTAGAGAGGATTGCAAAGGTTGTTGTAGTTTGACTAAATCGCTCCCTATTGTGATTAATTTATTCAGTAACACTTCTGAATCTATTGTGTTCAGCACTCCCAGTCCTGTTCCTAGCAATCCAGTGAGATCCCTCTTGTTCCTGAAATTGGGAGGCATACTTTTTTGAAGCCAAGTGGTCCAGTCCATAAAGGAGTTCCTGAGAAATGGGGCACATTCTGGCCGAATGTGAGAAGCATTTACCTGTGCTCCCATTTCTACTCGTTTTAAAGACCACTTTGGGTTAACTATCAGCTTCTGAACTCCTGTCTTCTTAATAGCATATGACCCAATTTTGGTAACTGCAGGAGTTATTTGTTCCTCCACTTCTGGAATAGCTGGCATCTTGGTGATCACAGCCTTTCTTGGCACTGGTGGAGTGATCTTGGTCTGGTTCTTATGGTACTCAGTACATACCTGAGTGATGTTAAAGTCAATGTCATACCCCTTTATCGCACACCCCTCTATTTTGAGCCTAAACTCCAGACATTTACTCAAGCATTTATCACAGCATTCAGGACTGACCCTGATGAGTTTCATGGGTGGATGGTAAGCTTCATGGAACCCAGCCCGTATCAATGCATACTTACATCCCCAAATGTTGTAATGCCACATCCTGCACCCAAATATCTCTCCCTTCCCACAAGCTTGCATTTGTGACTTTTAGTATCTTGTTTAAAGCCTTACGAGAGTAAGGATCATCAGCTCTTCCTTGGCACTGGTATATCCCAGTCACATTATACCTACATGGTATTGCATTGACTCTTGTTATGGCTAAGGTAATTACTGTAATAGTTACAACTTTCCACATTATGTCCATAATAACTATCAGTCCATTTATTTGTTGTTCCGAGTGAGCTTCAGCTTCAGTTCGTTATCGCCTGGTGTGACCTTCCAAATTCCCTCTGGGGCTTTCTTCACTTGGGAGTGATGGATCCAGGCCTTCTGTTCTTTGATCTTGGTTGCAGTGAAGGTAGTGAGGAGCACCTGGAATGGTTGTTGGGGGGGTTAGGTTTGTTTCTTTTTGTATTAAAGAATTTTTCCTCAAGTTACTAGGAAACAAAGTGCTGGTGCTTAGATGGTGCTTGACCCACACAAAAGACAAGGCTGGGAGGGAGAAGATCACACAAAGCATGGAGGAGGGAAAAGGACAGGGCTGGGGGAGCTGAGGGTTCACTTCCTGCTCTTGGCATCAGAGAGGGTGGTCAGGCTACTGCCTGCTGCATGAGGAGTCCCCTGTTAACGGAGGGTCCCATCCTGGGAATTCTACCATCATCCATCATCTGCTCGTGTGCCCAGGAATTTGGAGCCCCCTTTGCCTGCCCTGCTGGAGCTGGGCCAGCCCTGTTCAGCCATCGCGGCTTCTTCAGCACTGCTCACTTTGCCGGGACACACCCCTTGCCTGCCAGGACATTCCCCCTGCCTGCCGGGACAACCCATCATTTCCAGTCATCAGCCCCGGAGCGTCCCACTGTTTCGGCTTGGTGTTCTCGGGGTCCCAAGAGATCAGACTGCCCGGGGCTTGTGAGACAAAGCCCCTCAGGGTTCTTTGATCTGTTTATTATTATTATTATTGCTGTTGTTGTTTGTTTGTCCTTTTATATTTACTAGTAAAGGACTGTTATTCCTTTCCCCATAGCTCTGACTGAAAAGCCTCTTTAATCTTCTAAATTATAATAACTTGGAGGGAAAGGATTGGAATTCCCCATTCCTAGAGAGGCCCCACCTCTCCCTAGCAGATACCTGTCTTTCAAACCAAGACAATGGTCCTTCCCACTGTAGTTCCATGGTCTTGTCTGCAAGACTTAACATACACATAATCCCCAGGTTGTACATTATGTACTGGCCTATCTAGTTCTTTGTTTTGAGTTCCAGCCACATATTTCTCAATTTCTCTAAGCTGTTTATTTAGGGCCACCATATATCCATGTAGGGTTTCTTCCCCTACTTGAATGGGTGTTGTTCCCCCTTGAACTGCATACAGCCTTCCACACAATATTCCAAAAGGGCTTAGTTTCTCTTTTGCCCTTGGTTTTGTCCAAATTCACAATAAGGCCAATGGGAGAGCCTTGGGGCCAGGGCAAATTTGCTTCAGAATGCAAGAGCACCATCACAGAATGCACTGGAAGACCCTTGAGGAGGGGATCCAAAAGCTAAGAGGAGTGGTGGTAGTGGAGGTACACTTTGGGATGGGTGGACAGCATGATAATGACCCCAACAAAGTCAGGTGCACAGGGCAAATGCTGTAGAATCTGGCAACTCTAGGATCGTCTCAATACGCCACATTCATTGCAAACATTGATGCCGATAACAACCGAGAGACAGTGGGTTCTGTAGCCAACAAGCTCAGAAATTAGGAGAGTATGATCAGTGGCCCAATGCAGGCTCAGGTCTCAGCCGTAGTTACAGAACTCAGAGAGGAGATAAGGGAGATGAGGGAGTAAAAATATACTTCCCTCTAGCCACCCCCCCCCACCCACCCCCCTGGCTCTCGCTAGCTCAGTTATTCAGGAGTTTTAGGGAAATATATTTCAGAGACACAGAATAAAGATTTCAAAAGAGTGGCTCTCACCCCAGCTCCAGTCCAAGCTTTATTCTCAATGTGATGTTCCAGGAGGCCGAGAAGAGAGAGCGTGAATCAGGAAGAGACAGGGGTTTATGTAGTTTTGGGCCAGGAAAGATATTGGCCCTGAGCCAATAGGGTCAGGAATAGGCATGATAGGGAAGAAGGGTTAAACTACATAGCACAGGCTTCAGGGGAATTCTGAGGGGAAAAACCATTCCTCAGAGGAACACAACATCTCCCCCTTTTTTGTTTAAGAACATTAGAAGAAGAACATTAGGTTACACAGAATGTGGGTTTTCCCACCAATTACAATTGGTGGGGGAGTCAACCTGCTTTAGGTTTGCCAACTCTATGTGATTGACTTCTGAGGTAGAAGGTATCGGACTATTGGTAGCCTTGAAAATCAAACAGCGTAAGATCCCAAACGCTATTGTTACAAGGAAAAGAATAACAAGAAATAACAAAATTGTTTTAACTATAGAAGTCCACCACCCTGTAAGTCCCCAGCCTTTGAACAGTTCTTTGATCCAATCCTCAGATTCTTGCTTCACTTGTCCAATCAAGCTGTTCATGCTTCGAAGGGCAGCATGGATGTTTGGAGCCTTTGAGGTCAGGTTTAGGCAACATAGTCCTTCAAATTCCTGGCATTCATGTCCATGAAGTAACAAGAGATAATCTATAGCAGCACAGTTCTGGAGAGTGGCCTGTCTGGTAATTTCCTCATCTTCTAGGAGAGAGCTGATGGCGGTGGACGTTAAATTTACTTGTTTGACTACCCAGCACTCTAGATGGCCCAATTCACCTAGAGCTTTGGCTGCTGCGACCCACAGAAGGAACAGGGACACAGCGACTCTTTTTGTCTTGGCCCCATGAAAAATTTCTGAATCACAATTTGGATCCAATTGGTCAGCACTCCTCTTTTGAATTTTGTTTGCCGATTTGTTTTTGTGAGTCCATTCACCAATTAAAGTTTGGTTGGGTGTCAATACGGACAACCGCCCTATGGTACATGGCCCTTCTAAAAGCCGAGACGCAATTCCTGTCCATGCCCGATCCCCACAAATCAAGAACAATCCCTTGGGGAGGCCTCTGGGTCTCGAGTGAGATGGGTTTTCTGCCTCAATGTGGCTTATCTGATGAAACCATCTTTTTGTAGAAAACTCTCCACGATACTCTTTTATATTGTGGTACTCATTAATGTTAGGAGGTTTTGGGTAGATAGAAAAATGCATGCAGAATGATGCAGGGGAGGAACCCAACAACTCTAATTCTTGGGGTTCCTGAGATACCTTGGGCGAACTTGGCAACCACTCCTCTAAGCGGTTCACGATCATCCCAGCTTTCTGCGGATGACCCTTGTATGGTCGGAAGGTGTTTGGCTCTGGAATTTCGTTGGACCTATGTGTGTCTAATCCTGCTGGAAATTCTCAAGCCTGTAATGGAATTCCTACCAGACAGGTGGACATAGGATTCTCTGTTGATGCAGTGGACAAACATATGTTTTCCTGCTGAAGCATCTGTGCCAGGGTCACCCAGACATTTTGACGTGGCTGAGGGATGATCCATGCAGCTGCCAGACTGTTCAGCAACAACAAGATGACAACTTGCATGGGATTCATCACAGGGTTGAGTGTGAGGTAGGTTTTTGTTGAGGGTTAAGTTCTCCTGTAGAATTTTTCCCCCCCCATGAGTTGCTAGATTTTTAAGTAGGGGTAGTTAAGCGGTGCTTAACCTGACAAAAGAAGTTGATCACTTAGTTTTGGGGGAGGGAGGAGGCTCCTGGGAGAACTAAGGAGTGGGCTCACTTCTCTCGGTTTTCCTGGGGAGGACGGTCGGGCTACGGAGTAGCTGCCTGGAGTCCACAGCTAACGGAGGAGTCTGGTCCTGGGAATTCTATCATCTGTTGGAGTGCCCAGGAATTCGGAGTTTCTTCGTTACCCTGCTGGATTTTGGGTTAGCCCAGGGTCCAGCCGCTGCGGGTTCTCCGGCACTGCCCACTTCATCTGCCAGAGCACCCCCCCTGCCTGCTGAGGACAATCCATCGCTTCCAGCTTGCAGCCATCAGCGACGGACTTTTCCACCGTTTCCCCTCAGGGTTCTTGGTTCTGTTTTACTGTTATTATAAGTGCTGTTGTTGTTTGTCTGTCCTGTTATATTTACTAGTAAAGGACTGTTATTCCTTTTCCCCATACCTCTGACCGAAAAGTTTTTCTTTTAATCTTCCAAATTATAATAACACGGAGGGAAGGATTTAAATTCCTCATTTTCCTGGAGAGGCCTGCCTCTCCTTAGCAGACAACTGTCTTTTTCAAACCAAGACAGAATTTGGCGCCCAATTCGTGGGGCTCGAGGGGCATTGAGAGAAAAAGGAATAACAGTTCTTAAGTGCCTACATTGTTGTGTACTGGATATCATGTGGTCTGCCTTTGTCTGGTTCGGGTGGCATGTGGGTGTGGCCGTATTTCTCCCATTTGCAGGCCCTTTTCTAAACATGGGCCCTGTAACTAAGGTTGCTGTGGCTGTCATCCAGTTTGCTATATGGGTTAACAAAGTGAGGAAATCGTGGATTTTTAATTTTCTCTGGAAGGCAGGCACATGGATTCAGGGCTATCATACACTGACTGTGTGTTTTTGGAGTTACTTTAACAACGGTACATACTGTGAGGAAATGACACCAGGGGAAACCTTTTCCCAACCCTTCACCCAGCTCTTTGGGCCTACCCCACCAGTCTTTGAAGGGTTCAAATCTCTGAATGTTAATGATATCATACAGTGGCTGGTGTTGCTGGTATGCCTGTTCTGTGTAGCATTTAGAGATAAGGGGAGACTGGACTGGGTAACCACCCTGATACCTCCCCTAGAGAATAAGGATACTGCCCAACAACCTGAGCCCGTCCCACAGCCTGACCCTGCCCCACAGCCTGACCCTGCCCCACAGCCTGCCTCAGGAATAAACCACCCAGATTGGGTGAAAGAGATAGGTGAGATGCTGAGGGAGTACCTTTCCCCTGTAGTAGCCTCATTAGCCCCAGCTGCTGGGAAATCCTCCCCCTGCCCCGACAAAGGGGAGTCTGATGGTGCAGCAGCGGAACCCACAGACGTTACAACCGTCCAGGTTCCAGCTGAACCACAGGGGCAGCCACAGCCAGCAGCAGTGGCCCCTGTGGAAACAAAGAAGTACAAGGTGAAATCAGAGCACCCAGGCAACAAGGATAAGAAAGGAGGGCCCTCACAACCCGCGGGGGACTCAGAGGTTGAGATCATCACCGAGTCCCTGACATATGAAAGTCTCTGTAATCTGCAAAAAGATCTTGCACGACGGGGACGTGAGGCTTATACAGCCTGGTTAGTTCGGGTCTGGGACCTTATAGGTACAGGCGTGCAGCTAGATAGTAGTGAGGCAAGGAATTTGGGACCCTTGACCCAGGACTCGGGTGTGAATCAGGTATTCGTAAGGGAGCCAGGGCCCCTTTCCCTTTGGGAGTGGCTTTTAATGAGTGTAAGGGAGAGGTTTGTCCACAGAGACAGAATGCAGGAGCACCATCACAGAATGCGCTGGAAGACCCTTGAGGAAGGGATCCAACAGCTGAGAGAAGTGGCGGTATTGGAGGTACTCTTTGGGAGGGGTGGACAGCATGATAATGACCCCGACAAAGTCAGGTGCACAGGGCAAATGCTGTGGAACCTGGCAACTCTAGGACCATCTCAATACGCCACATTCATTGCAACAATTAATGCCGATAACAACCGAGAGACAGTGGGTTCTGTAGCCAAGAAGCTCAGAAATTATGAGAGCATGATCAGTGGCCCAATGCAGGCTCAGGTCTCTGCCATGGTTAAGGAACTCAGAGAGGAGATGAGGGAGGTAAGGGAGGAGATGAGGAGGAACAGTTCCTGTGTGGCACCGGTGCGAGTTACAGGCCCCAGAGTCAGAGCCCAATGTCCCCCAGCTAGAGAGAGGGTACACCCCACGAGCTGACCTGTAGTTCTTTCTGCATGACCATGGGGAAGACATGGGAAGGTGGGATGGGAAACCCACTTCTGCCCTGGCAGCACGGGCGCGTGAGCTCAAGGAGAGAAACACTAACCGAGGGGGTCCCACTAAGATGAAGGTAGCCTCAGCATCCCATTACCTAGCTGCCGGGTATTATAGAAGTGAGGATGATATGTCAGATCCCTGTGAAGGAACCTCTACCATGTATGCCCAGGAAGGGAATAATGACCGGTGCTAGAGGGGCCCTGCCTCTAGCCAGGGAGAGGCACGGGAAAACCGGATCTATTGGACGGTGTGGATTCGATGGCCTGGCACATCAGAGCCACAGAAATATGAGGCTTTAGTTGATACTGGTTCGCAGTGTACACTGATACCATCGGAATATGTGGGGACAGAACCTATTTCCATTGCCGGGGTGACGGGGGGATCACAGGAATTGACTCTGTTGGAAGCCTAGGTGAGCCTGACCGGGAAGGAGTGGCAGAAACATCCAATTGTGACTGGCTCAGGGGCCCCGTGTATTTTGGGCATAGACTTCCTCCGGAATGGTTATTACAAAGACTCTAAAGGACTCAGGTGGGCTTTTGGAATAGCAGCTGTGGAGGCAGAGGGCATTAAGAAATTGAATAGCTTGCCTGGACTGTCGGAGAACCCATCTGCAGTAGGACTTCTAAAGGTAGAAGAGCAACAAGTCCCAGTTGCCACCTCGACGGTGCACCGCCGACAGTATCGGACAAATCGAGATGCCGTGATCCCCATCCACAAGATGATCCGTGAGCTGGAGAGCCAAGGGGTGGTCAGCAAAACCCACTCACCCTTCAACAGCCCCATCTGGCCTGTGCGCAAGTCTGACGGAGAATGGAGATTGACTGTGGACTACCATGCCTTGAACGAAGTGACTCCACCATTGAGCGCTGCTGTGCTGGACATGCTAGAACTCCAGTACGAGCTGGAGTCCAAGGCAGCAAAATGGTACGCCACCATTGACATTGCTAACGCATTTTTCTCCATTCCTCTGGCTGCAGAATGCAGGCCTCAGTTTGCTTTCACCTGGAGGGGCGTGCAGTACACCTGGAACCGACTGCCCCAGGGGTGGAAACACAGCCCCACCATCTGCCATGGACTGATCCAGGCTGCACTGGAAAAGGGTGAGGCTCCGGAGCACCTACAGTATGTCGATGACATCATTGTGTGGGGGAACACCGCAATAGAAGTGTTTGAGAAAGGAGAGAAGATCATCCAAATTCTCCTGAAAGCTGGTTTTGCCATCAAGCAGAGCAAGGTCAAGGGACCTGCCCGAGAGATCCAGTTCCTGGGAGTAAAGTGGCAAGATGGACGACGGCAGATTCCAACTGAGGT
This sequence comes from Progne subis subis, assembly GCA_022316685.1. Taxonomy (NCBI): domain Eukaryota; kingdom Metazoa; phylum Chordata; class Aves; order Passeriformes; family Hirundinidae; genus Progne; species Progne subis. The sequence continues at coordinate 143,054 of JAKJHU010000559.1, forward strand.
CATCAATAAGATCACCGCAATGTCTCCACCGACCAGCAAGAAGGAAACACAAGCTTTCCTAGGCGCCATAGGTTTCTGGAGAATGCACATTCCTGAGTACAGCCAGATTGTGAGCCCTCTCTACCTGGTCACCCGCAAGAAGAACCATTTCCACTGGGGCCCTGAACAGCAACAAGCCTTTGCCCAGATCAAACAGGAGATTGCTCATGCAGTAGCCCTTGGCCCAGTCAGGACGGGACCAGATGTGAAGAATGTGCTCTACTCAGCAGCCGGGAACAAATGCCTGTCCTGGAGCCTTTGGCAGAAGGGGCCTGGGGAGACTCGAGGCCGACCACTGGGATTCTGGAGCCGAAGCTACAGAGGGTCCGAAGCCAACTACACTCCAACAGAGAAGGAAATCTTGGCCGCCTATGAAGGAGTTCAAGCTGCCTCAGAGGTGATTGGCACAGAAGCACAACTCCTGCTGGCACCTCGACTACCGGTGCTGGGGTGGATGTTTAAAGGAAAGGTTCCCTCCACCCATCACGCCACCGACGCCACGTGGAGCAAATGGATTGCCCTCATCACTCAGCGCGCCCGCATTGGAAACCCAAATCGCCCTGGGATTTTGGAGATAATTACAAACTGGCCGGAAGGTGAGAACTTTGGTCTCACAGATGAAGAGGAGCAGGAACAAGTGACACGTGCAGAAGAGGGTCCACCATACAACCAACTACCAGCAGAAGAAACACGCTATGCTCTTTTCACTGATGGATCCTGCCGCATCGTAGGGATGAACCGGAAGTGGAAAGCAGCTGTATGGAGCCCCACACGACAGGTTGCAGAAGCCACTGAAGGAGAAGGTGGGTCAAGCCAACTTGCTGAACTCAAAGCTGTTCAACTGGCCCTGGACATTGCTGAAAGAGAGAAGTGGCCAAAGCTCTACCTCTACACTGATTCGTGGATGGTGGCCAATGCTCTGTGGGGTTGGCTGGACAGGTGGAAAAAGGCCAATTGGCAGCGTAGGGGAAAGCCAATCTGGGCTGCAGATGAGTGGAAGGACATTGCCACTCGGATAGAGAAGCTACCTGTCAAAGTCCGTCACGTAGATGCCCATGTCCCCAAGAGTCGGGCTAATGAGGAGCACCGAAACAACGAGCAGGTAGATCAAGCCGCAAAGATAGAGGTGTCAAAGATAGACTTAGATTGGCAACACAAGGGAGAGTTGTTCCTAGCTCGATGGGCCCATGATGCCTCAGGCCATCAGGGCAGAGATGCCACCTATAAGTGGGCACGAGACCAAGGGGTGGATCTAACCATGGACAGTATTTCCCAGGTTATCCATGACTGTGAGACGTGTGCTACCATCAAACAGGCCAAGCGGTTGAAGCCCCTATGGTATGGGGGGCGATGGTCCAAATATAAGTACGGGGAAGCCTGGCAGATTGACTACATCACCCTTCCCCAAACCCGCCAAGGCAAGCGCTACGTGCTGACCATGGTGGAAGCCACAACTGGATGGTTGGAGACCTACCCTGTGCCTCACGCTACTGCCCGGAACACCATCCTGGGCCTTGAAAAGCAAATCCTGAGGAGACATGGTACCCCTGAGAGGATTGAGTCTGACAACGGGAATCATTTCAAGAACAGCCTTATAAACACCTGGGCTAGAGAACATGGCATTGAGTGGGTGTACCATATTCCTTATCACGCGCCAGCAGCCGGGAAAGTTGAACGGTGCAATGGTCTGCTTAAAACCACTTTGAAGGCACTGGGTGGGGGGACTTTCAAGAACTGGGAGATTAATTTAGCAAAGGCCACCTGGTTAGTGAACACTCGAGGTTCCACCAACCGAGCAGGCCCTGCCCAATCTGAGCCCCTGAGAACAAGAGATGGAGATAAGGTTCCAGTGGTACACATGAGAGGAATGCTGGGAAAAACTGTCTGGATTAATTCTGCCTCCAGCAAAGACAATCCCGCTCGTGGGGTTGTTTTTTGCTCAGGGACCTGGCTGCACATGGTGGGTGATGCAAAAGGATGGAGAGACCCGCTGCATACCTCAAGGGGACCTTGTTTTTCGGTGAATACTGTGACTGTGTCTGTATTTATATTCACATGTATATATATGTATATTATTTAAAGGTTTAAATTCAATATAATACATTAGGGTGGGAAAAATTCGGGGTGGATAATGTTGAGGGTTAAGTTCTCCTGTAGAATTTTTCCCCCCCCATGAGTTGCTAGATTTTTAAGTAGGGGTAGTTAAGCGATGCTTAACCTGACAAAATAAGTTGATCACTTGGTTTTGGGGAAGGGAGGAGGCTCCCGGGAGAGCTAAGGTGTGGGCTCACTTCTCTCGGTTTTCCCGGGGAGGACGGTCGGGCTACGGAGTAGCTGCCTGGAGTCCACAGCTAACGGAGGAGTCTGGTCCTGGGAATTCTATCATCTGTTGGAGTGCCCAGGAATTCGGAGTTTCTTCGTTACCCTGCTGGATTTTGGGTTAGCCCAGGGTCCAGCCCGCTGCGGGTTCTCCGGCACTGCCCACTTCATCTGCCAGAGCACCCCCCCCCTGCCTGCTGAGGACAATCCATCGCTTCCAGCTTGCAGCCATCAGCGACGGACTTTTCCACCGTTTGCCCTCAGGGTTCTTGGTTCTGTTTTACTGTTATTATAAGTGCTGTTGTTGTTTGTCTGTCCTGTTATATTTACTAGTAAAGGACTGTTATTCCTTTTCCCCATACCTCTGACCGAAAAGTTTTTCTTTTAATCTTCCAAATTATAATAACACGGAGGGAAGGATTTAAATTCCTCATTTTCCTGGAGAGGCCTGCCTCTCCTTAGCAGACAACTGTCTTTTTCAAACCAAAGACAGTTTTCTCTAAAAAGAAAAACATTTTTAAAACATGTTAAAAGTTTCTGCCAGAAGGAGTCCACATCTAGGAAATTTCTTTTTCCTCCATCCAGCGACGTCTTCTTTTGGAGGAAACGGCTACTTGCCTCTTATCCCCTTCTGCTGGAGCTGGATTTTTAGGGACAAAAGGTTTCACCCACTTCTGGGGGAATCCACCGAGGGCCTGAGGGAGTGGCCACGCACGCATACCACTACCCCAGGTCACGAGCTCATAGGGACCTTTGGTTTCCCAAGTTTCTGGATCCCTAATCATGACCAGTGGACGCTGAGACAATTTGAACTGATTGCCACTGTTAAAATGGCGTACCACTGGTGGACTCATGTTTTCAAATGAACAGTTCAGAAAATTGATGGTAAACATGGCTTTGCAGAGTTTCTCATGTGGAGACATCCACACAGTTGTACTACTCTGTCTAGCCAGGACCTGTTTGAGCGTCTGATGTGCTCGCTCAACCACAGCTTGACCTGTGGGGGAGGGGGGGATGCCAATTTTATGTTCCACTCCCCACTGCTGGAAAAACTCCAGGAACTCCTTGGACACGTAAGCTGGGCCGTTATCAGTTTTGATTTCTTTTGGAATCCCCAACACTGAAAAAGCTTGCACTAGGCGTTTCTTGGCATGTTCAGTCTTTTCCCCTGCATGGGCAGAGGCATACACTGCACCTGAATGTGTGTCAATGCTTACATGAACATATTTGAGGCGTCCAAAAGTAGGAATGTGCGTGATGTCTGTCTGCCATACCTCACAACTGCCAAGGCCCCGGGGGTTAACTCCCATACCCATCGATGGCATCGCTTGGACCTGGCAGTTGGGACAGGTGGCCACAATGGCTCGAGCCTGGCTCCGTGTTAGCTGGAACTGATGGATCAGGTCTGGCACATTCTGATGGTATTGTTGGTGACTCAGCTTTGCCTGTTGGAAGATATCAGGGAGATGTGCATTTTCAACAGGTGCAGCAAGGGAAATCTGTCTGACGATTCCCCTCTGCAATTTTCACCTGGCAAATCAGTGTGTGATCTTACATGCATCACATAGAACAGATGTTCTCGATGAGAAATTAAATAAATTAGCTTTGAAAGCAATCTGAAGAGATGTTCATTGTCAACTTCTTTGAGCACAGCCTGCTCTGCTCTGGACACTACCCCTGCCACGTAAGCAGAGTCTGTTACCAAATTAATTGGTTCTGAGAACTTCTCAAAGGCTCTTACCACTGTGGCTAGTTCAGCCACTTGGGGGGATCCCTCCACAAACTCCACATCAGCTTCCCAACGCTGAGTCTGAGGATTTCTCCAAGTCATCACCGACTTGTGGGAAGCCCCGGATGCGTCCGTGAACACTGTGAGAGCCTTGAGTGGTCTCCGACTCCTCTTCTCACGAGGAATGAGGTGGAATTCCTCATTGAGCAACTTGTGAGACGGGGCATGGACTGATATTTGTCCCCTGTAGCTGTCCAGTGATAACTGGAGACTGGCATTGCTCTGGAGCAAATGCTCAAACATCTCCTTGGTCAATCTCTTGGGAGAGTTCCTTCCCTCCTTAGAAAGTTTGACCGGAAGGTGAATACATGTAAAGTCACAACCAGCCAGTTCACACAATCTCACCCTTGCCTTCCGAATCAGTTGAGCTATCAACTCTTGTGGCTCAGTGATGGTCTTGGATCTTTGGTGAGAGAGGAAGACCCACTCTATGATCAAGAGTGAATCTCTCTGCCCCTTGATCCATTGAAAAATCAAACCATGCAAATGTGGCAGTTTTCCTAGAACAATGAATTGGAAAGGTATGTTTGGCTCACATCAATGAGCCTGCCTCTCTGATAAGGCCTTCTGTACCTTTTCGATTGCTGTCTTTGCCTCTGGGGTCAGTTCCCTGGGAGAAACCAGCTCCCTCTCCCCATTCAGTAAATGAAGAGAGGGTCTAAATCTTCATTTGGGAGGCCTAGCCAAGGTCTTACCCATTCAAAGACCCACACAAGGAGTGGAGATCTGCTAGGGTTTTGGGATTACACTCAATTTCCAATTTCTGCGGAACAATGGTCCTTGCAGCTATTTGTAGACCAAGGTACTTCCAAGGTGGCATCCTTTGAACCTTATCTTCCTGCAATTGAAATCCAGCAGAGGTTAAAACCTTAACCACTAGGTCAAGCGTGTGTTGGAGTATAGAGTCATTGGGGGCACACACAAGTAGATCATCTATGTAGTGAAGGATGATGGCATCCTTTCTCTTGGCACGTACTGATGACAGTAATGAGGTTACGTACTGTTAGCATATGAAAGGACTAGATTTCAGACCTTGGGGAAGTACTTTCCAGTGATCTCTTCATTGGGGCTTCTCGATTAATGGTAGGAACCGAGAATGCAAACCGTGGGGCATCTTCTGGGTGTAGAGGAATTTGGAAGAAACAGTCTTTGATATCTAGAACAGCCAATTGCCAGTCTCGAGGGAGCATTGTTGGAGAAGGCATCC